>CM045758.1:160057770-160647314 GCA_025200525.1 Camellia lanceoleosa
AAGGGTTGCCGACCATCTAGATCAGTTTCCAACCACTTGTTGACCACCTAAGTGGTCGGTCAGCTAGAAAAACTAGTCGGCCGACCAGTTTAGCAAAACAGGGGCAGCTTGGTCTTTTGAGGTTCGGCCCTTTAAGTATACAACTCCAAATCACTTTTGGTCTCACACCCAAGGCCGAAATACACTTCTCTTTGCTCCTAGGCACTTTTCTCTCTCAGATCCACACTTTATACCCGTATTCCAACTCCCCATGCAAAGTTGATTCATGAAAACTTTCGATTCTCTTCGATTTGAACCGATCAGAATTTGTTTTCGAAGATTCTTTCTCCATTTTCACCACTTGAGGTATGTTTCTCTCGAAGTTTAGCACCTTTTCCTGGGCTTTGACTTTCTTTGACTTTTTCTCTTCCCGAGAGTTGACTTTTGCTAACTTTTTGTAATTTTAGCTCATTTCGCTCATTTTTGCTCATTTTGCACCTTTTTTCAAATGGCTAACAATATCCCACACGATGGGGGTTCTCCGCGAGCAGAGGACGAGCCTGACATCATGCCATTGCCACCGAGGATTCAGCCTTTCGACCCGGAGAGGTACCACCCTCAGGAGCACATCCTACCCCCGAGCACCTTTCATCGTTTCATAGATTTTGCGCGACGAGCACCCGCAGACTTGCTGCTACGGGAGCCAGAGTCCCACTTATCTCATCACGCGTGCCAGGTGCGTACTTCACTTTTACATTTTCTGCGATGTATTTTGCATTTCTTGCACACTTCATGCTTTCGCTATGTATTATATCTGCTCGTTCTGAACTCATTTACATACACAGTGCTTCTGCTCGTTCTGAACATAACTCATAACACCGCATCCTATTCGTTTGGCACACAGCTCATACATAACACTCTGCTCACTTGGCACACAACTTATAACACAACATTCTATTCATTTGGCACACATCTCATACACAACACTCTGTTAATTTGGCACGTAGCTCTCAACACAGTATTTTGTTCATTTGGCACGCAGCTCACAACATAACACTCTTTTCACTTGGCACACAGCTCACAACACATCATTCTATTCATTTGGCACGCAGCTCACAACATAACACTCTGTTAATTTGGCACGCAGCTCATAACATAGTATTCTGTTAATTTGGCACGCAGCTCACAACACAATATTCTGTTCATTTGGGCACACAGCTCACAACACAATACTCTGTTCATTTGGCACGCAGCTCACAACACAATATTCTGTTCATTTGGCACGCAGCTCACAACATAACACTTTGTTAATTTGGCACGTAGCTCACAACACAGTATTCTGCTCATTTGGCACGCAGCTCACAACACAATACTCTGTTCATTTGGCACGCAGCTCACAACACAGTATTCTGTTAATTTGGTACGCAGCTCACAACATAATATTTTGTTCATTTGGCACACAGCTCAAAACACAATACTTTGTTCATTTGGGCACACAGCTCACAACACAACACTCTGTTAATTTGGTACACAACTCACAACACAGCATTCTATTCATTTGGGCACACAACTCACAACACAACACTCTGTTAATTTTGCAAGTAGCTTACAACACGGCATTCTATTCATTCTGAAACTGAATACATCTGTTCATTCTGAACACAGGTATCTTCTCGTTTCACCCAGGGATATGGGTTGATCATCGCGAAGGAGTGGTACATGGAGCTCCCAGACGCTGTTCGACATATCGTTGATGAGGCAGGGTTTGGCCCATTTTGCACAGGGTTGTCACGTCTTCAAGCGAGTAGGACCCTCATGGGTGCACTTGTAGAGAGATGGTGGGACATCACCAACTTTTTCCATTTCTCTCCTACCGGGGACATGACGATGACCCTGTACGACTTTTCAATGCTGATGGGCCTCGACATGGGAGGCCATCCGATCCCATACGATTTTGATATGGGCGAGTGGGAGGCAGCTTGGACTTATCTACTCGGAGCCCATCCACCAACCTACAAATCATCATGCATGGTCAGGTACACCTGCTTTATGGAGTGGTACAGGGGGACTACGCTCGAGATTGTTGAGGCCATAGAGTAGTATGCCAAGGGATTTCTAATGTTCTTTCTTGGGACCACACTGTTCTTCGACAGGGAGAACACAGTCGGGCTATATCTTCTTAGTGCTCTGGTAGACCTATCACAGGTCCGGCACTTTGATTGGGGCAGCGCTGGCCTTGCTACCCTTTACTGCTACATGAGCGCGACCTCCCGCGGGCGCAGGGGCATATTAGGTGGCTACTGGAGAGCCTGGGAGGTACATTCTGCCCTCTTGATTTACATTTCTGCTTTTCATTATCTGTACACTGTACACTTTGCACACATTACATTATGTACTCTGCATTCTACACTCAGCATTCTGCATTTTCTGTATATTCTGTATTCTCATTACCACTGTCTTGCCTTTCACAGCTGTGGGTTTGCGCCTACTTCCCGACGCTCACCCCTGATCCAGAGGTAGAGGCACCACTCGATGTGCCATACTCGTGCAGATTCGAGGGTCGGTGCCGGCCCAGGCCTCGGGAGACATTGCCATATCTCTGGCAGTATTTTGACACCGTATGGTCGATGAAGGTAAACCAGAACTCTCAGTTCTTCATGCTTTCAGCTTTGATTCGTCTTGCATATTTATGACAACTGTTCAATTCATGCATTTGTTATCCGCAAGTCACCTGGCAACCTTGGATAGCTATGCCAGGGTATTCTCGGTTCCAGTTCGCTGAGGCATGGGGCACCTCCTGATACAGGATTTTGTTTGAGGAACAAGTCGGCAGAGCCTGGTTTCTCGGGGAGCGCTTCATGCCCCAGACGATGGGTAATCCCACTCAGGAGATCCCTTCACCGCCTCCACTGGATATGCGGTCCACAAAGAGTTTCACTCCCCAGGAGGTTGACGACCTCATGCAGGGTCCCGATGCAATTTTTTTCCTAGGGGAGGGGGAGTACACGACGTACCTCCATACATACCTGATGCCCCCACTGACAGGTGTTCATACCCCCACAAGGAGATCTACTGATATGCCGTCATTGAGCCGCGCCCGAGCTGCAGACATTCCTTCGACAAGCAGGGCCAACACTTCGAGAGGTAGAAGTAAGGGGATGCCCCTCACTAGACAGTGTGCTGGATGGCCAGATCCTCCGACCGAGCTGATAGGTTGGCGGTATGGGATGCCTTACCAGATTCCATTGGAGTCTCCATTGCCCGATCATCGATATGTCAGTGACCCTGACTCACTACCGGTATGCTCCACAGTTTTCATTTATCATTCAGATATTTAGACATTCATTCATTCACTGATGACTTGAACTTGCATCTGCAGCCTTCCAGAGGATATACTGAGGGGTTGCTCGAGGTGCTGGCCTCACTCGAGTTTATGGTCTTGCGGAGGGAGATGATGTTGCATGCCCACGGCATCCTGGTATTTTTCAATTTCCTTGCATTTATCATACTTTTGATGATATATCGAAACTGAACATTTCACTACATTGATTTACTGCATGTGTAGAGCACATCTGACACATCACATTCACATACTATATCTACATGCACTCACTCTATGCACCATACTTGCATCTGCATCTGATATAAATACTCTGGCTGATGTATTCAAAACTTCCTTTTCAGGTCACACCTCTGCAGCCTAGGCCACCCGGGCCTTCTTGAGCAGTTGAGAGAGGGATCTCGACTCGTGGCTGAGGGAGACGTAGAGCGCCTGCCAGACATGACGACGAATCCAGCGAGGAAGAGGAGTCAGTATACCCTCAGTCAGAGACATCTGCGGGCAGAGATGATGACACCGGTTCCAGTTCTGAGGGCGAAGGTAATGCCGAGGAGGATTCCCAGGATGGCGGCTCCGATTCAGGCAGGGGTGCCGGTACCGGTGGTGCAGAGGCTGCTCAGCCGAAGAGGGTGAAGAGAGCCTCTCGACCCTGAGCTCTATAGCACCGATGCAGATGTTCTTGCTTTGTTTTCTTTTTACTAGTAGTTGTAGCACATTGTACAGCGTTAGGCAGTTTTATTTTCTTTAAAACTTGTACCTTGTTGTAAAAAGATACAATGATGGAATTAAAACAGCTTTTTGTTCAAAAAGTGTTATATCTGTGCTCTAAGCATCGCATCGCATCATTTTGCACAAAAAATGAGATTAATGGAAATTGAACATCGTGTATTACCAAGTCAGGTAGTGAACCAACATAACAAACAAAACAACTTAACTCAATAAGCAACAACAAGACCTTAACAAGTTTACAACTCGATAAGCAAAAAGCAACAACTCGATAAACAAATCGCAACAACGTGATAATCAAAGAGCAACAACTCGATAACCAAAGAGTAACAACTCGATAAGCAAAACTTAATCAAATCAATAAGAAAATGCATTTTGGGCAAACAAAGCAACCGGACGCATCCGAAACAGAAGTAAACTCAGACCTTCAGCACTCTCAGCACATAGGAAGGCTAGGAACTCTTTTCTGGAGACTAAAAACAGCTGCAGACTACATTTTTGCTCATGGTCGACCACCAAAAAGGCTTGCCAACCACTTTTTTGGTCTACAGACCAGAAAATATAGCTGGTCGACCAGAAAAAGTGGCTGGTCGACCAGAAAAAGTGGCCGGCTGACTAGTTGGCATAGGGACCTCCAAATTTTCGCCACCTGTCCTCTAAACAGTGCCTTATCCTCCATAAAGGTTCTAGCTTCGTGGTTCCCTCATTCTAACTCAGTTTTGCACCAAACGGAGGCATTTCTTGTCCAAAATCTCACAAATTGGATTGCTAACTTGGATGGCTCAGAAAAGCTGAATTTTTGGGGGTTCGGCATAAATGCACTATTCACGCTGAGCCACACCCCATTGCATTTTCCATTCCTTCATGCCATGGCAAGGTGTTGGAATCCAATAACTCATGTTTTCAGCTTTGGTGGACAAGAGATGTGTCCCACTTTCGAAGACTTTTAAGCTTTGATGGAGTCCGAGCGTGAGGAAGAGATCTTGTCTCAGTTCCGCTTCGGCCACGTTCAAACCTTAAGACGGATATGCAGGCTCACTTTGCATGACGCTCGATCATTGATTCACGACGGAGAGCTGGACATTCCAAGCTTGATTCGTCAGTTTTCTAATGCCAGTGACCGCGGCGATCATCATTGGCGGGGTTTTCGGCGACACGCGCTTTGCTTGTGCATGTTATCTCATTTCTTGCTTATTCCAGGCTCCGGTGGATCTAGCATTCGTTTGATTGAGGTTGCCCAAGGCTTAAAAGAGGGCAAGAGTTGCATCGCCATGACACTAGCTGAGACATTGATGGGTTTGGATGCTTTCCATCACCGAGAGACAACTAGATTCGCAGGGAGTCCACTACTGCTATAGGTAATGTTTCGCACCCTATCTCACATATATTTCTCACATCACTCGGCCCTCAGGCTTAGTTTTTTTCTCTCAAAACCCTTTTCTCACTTTTCTCCCCACGTACACCTCTCTAGTCTTTAATCTCTCATTTTTTATCCCTCCCCAGATATGGTTGATGGATAAGTTGAAGGTTGTGGACTCATGCCCAGCATATTCAACTCGCAGCTATTTCTTCCGGCAACATCTAGCCAATGCCCCTGATGAGGGATGGTGTTGTGAATAGATGTGCAGTCTGTCCGCTGCCAGTATTGCTTAGCACTACCCCTGGCTCAATTTACCGACTATGAGCTGCAACATGACTCGCCAGCCCAGGATTCAGTTGATCGGCCTGACACACTGTGACTTTACTTCCCGTTTCAAATCCGGTGCCAGTTTGGACATGATCAGACTTGCCTGAAGGAAAGGATAGAGTACCTTGTTGCATTTCCAGTCTGAGGCACACAGCTAGCTCGGTATGCCATAGCATAGAGGACGAGAGAGCTTCTGGCCCCCGCTCCTACTTTCAGTTGCACCCTTTCTAATGAGTGCTTAGCTTGGCTCGATGAAGAGGCGCAAGTTGGGCCTAGTTTGGCATCAGAGGCTTCCACAAGCTCTAGGAGGGGACACAGGAACACCTGACTATGCCCCGTGTTTATTTTCTTTAATCAGTACTTTCAAGTTTTCTTTATAAATGTAATAAAAAGCAACTTCAATTTGTATTCAAGAATAGGAGAACTCTGTACTGAAATCAATGTAATTGAAGGTTGTAGGTACTGAAAATTTTTCGTTTGGTCCAAAAATGGTCTAAGTTGTAAAAAGATTAATTTGAGCAAAATCAACTTTTATTAAAACTTTTCAAAACCATTTTCGATATGGATGACAACTGGACACGCCCGAGATCTATCACTGAGATGTACAACCCCGGATCCAAGCAACTGGAAAGTTCTCCCTAGTCTGAATAGCATTGCACTGGAGATCACAACCGAGCTCTTGAATGCAGAATAGACAAAAACGACCAACATGATCACATGGACAAAGTCGATTTGGAAGTGTTTATGGCTAGACTTCAAAAATGAAGCTGTCTACGTATCCCGAAGATGGGAATCAAGCCTTACGTAGTTCGGCTAGGGTTCACTCGTGTATTAACACTCTCTTTTTACGCTCTAACTTTTGCCAAGGCCACCCTTTCTGGGTTTTCAACCTTGCGAGCTCAGTTTTTATTATTTCACATTTTTCATGCTCTAACTTTTGCCTAGGTCACCCTTTTGGCTTTTCGGCCTAGCGAGCCACTCAGGGATAGTATTTCTTCAACTTCTCCATGTTGATCAACTGGGAGAACTCAAGGCCATCTAAATCCATTAGAATGACAGCTCCACCCGACCAGATAGACTTGATGATGTAGGAACCAGTCCAATTGGGTCTGAACTTGCCCCTAGGGTTGTGGATGGAAGCTCGGTTGTCTTTGAGCACTAGATCCCCCTCTTTCAAATTCCTGGACTTAACCTTCTTGTTAAAAGCCCTGGCGATTCTTCGTTGATAACCCTGGACGTGATACAGTGCTTTCAGCTTTCTTTCATCAAAGAGCATGAGTTCTTCGAACCTGCCTTGTTGCCAATCTGCCTCAGTTATCTGACACTCAGCCAATACCTGTAATGACAGAACCTCAACTTCGATACGTAGAATAACCTCCATCCCATAAACCAAGGAATATGGAGTTGCCCCAGTGGAAGTTTGAATTGAAGTCCGATAGCCCCAAAGAGCAAATGGCAGCTTATCTGGCCAGTCCCTGTAGGTTTCCACCATCTTCTGCAGAATGTGCTTGATGTTCTTGTTGGCGGCCTCAACTGCTCCATTGGTTTGCGGCCAATATGTAGATGACTTATGAAAAGCCACATTGTACTTCTCCAACAAGTCGATCACCTCCTTCTTGAAGTGGGAACCATTATCCGAAATAATCTCATTTGGGACCCCGTAGCGATAGATGATGTTGTCTCTGATGAACTTAGCGACGTGCGACACCTTCAACATCGTGTAAGATTGGGCCTCAACCCACTTCGTGAAGTAGTCTATCGCTACTAGAATGTACTCACGCCCGTTGGACCCCTTTGGAGTGGCAGCCCCAATCATATCAATCCCCCAGACTGAAAACGGCCATGGCGAAGTCATGTTGTACAGCTTCGATGACGGAATGTTCATGTGATTTGCATGGATTTCACATTTGTGGCATCGCCGGATAAAGCCAATACAATCCTCCTCCATGGTGGACCAGTAATAACCCTATCTAAGGATCTTCCAGGCTAGCATCACCACGTTCATGTGCGCTCCGCACTCTCCTCCATGGATGGCCTCTATCAGGCGCTTGGATTCTTCAGCATCAACACACAACTTGTGCATCCCGAGATGACCCGTCTTGTACAGTTTACCCCTGTAGACGATGAACTGAGCAGCCATTCTTTGAATTGCCCTCTTATTTTTGGCATTTGCCCCTAGTGGATAGACCTCATTTTTGAAGAAGTTCTAAATGTCGTAATACTAGGGATCCTCATCTTATACTTCATCTATGGCAGCAATCAGCTCATAGGCCAGCACGAATTTTTGTTCGATGATGATCGGACGCATCCGGACTCCGAAAAGGATGTCTATCATAGAAGATAGAGTTGCTAATGAATCAACGAACCTGTTGTTCTCTCTTAACAAATGAACGAAATTCAGTTTCTCAAACTGAGGAATCAGCACGTCTCATATTTTCTTCTTTAACTTTCCAATCTCCTTTAGCTTGAGATACAACAAGGTTTGAGTCCCCGATGACATCCAACCGTTTTGCCCCTAGTTCCAAAGCGGCTTCTAGTCCAGCAATACATGCCTTATATTCTGCCTCATTGTTCGACACTCTGAACTAGAGTTTGAATGCTAGAGGTATATGGGAATTGTGGGGTGCTATCAGCAACACCCCTATCCCATATCCGTATTGGTTTGACGCTCCATCAAAGTACATCGTCCAAGTCTCTTCTTCTACATGCAAAATGGCCTCGTCTAAGAACAGATACTCAACTGCTTCATCCCCTTCAACTAGGTGATCGGCTAGGAACTTCACTACCGCTCTCCCTTTCACTCACTTGTGCATCATATACTTTAGATCAAATTTGAAAAGCAGAAGCAACCAATGGGCTAGCCTGCCCGTAAGTGCCGGTTTCTCAAAAACATATTTGATGGGATCTAATCTTGAAACCAGTACTACAGAGTGAGCTAACAGGTAGTGCCTTAACTTCCTGGTAGCTCATACCAAGGCCAGACAAACCTTCTCCAGCAGAGTGTAGCGGGTCTCGTAATCCAGCATTTTCTTGCTCAGGTAGTAGATAGCCTTCTCCACTTTGTCCTTAAACTCCTGTGCAAGCATGCAACCCATTGTCGTTTCAGTCACTGAAAGGTACAGAGTCAACGGTTTCCCCAGCTCAGGTGGTGACAACACAAGTGGGTTCTGTAAATATTGCTTGATCTGCTCGAAAGCAACTGGGCATCGGCCGTCCCATTGGAACTTTTTTCCTTTCTTCAGGAGACCAAAGAGTGGTTCACAAGTCAAGGTTAATTTTGCAATAAACTGTCTTATGAATTGCACTTTACCCAGAAAGCCTCGCACCTCCTTTTCAATCCTCGGTGGTGGCATTTCTAAGATGGCCTTGATTTTAGAAGGATCGACCTCGATACCCCTTTGTGTGATCAAGAACCCCAGCATTTTCCCTGCTATAACGCCAAATGTACATTTCTAAGGATTCAGCCGCAACCGATACTCTCTGATCTGTTGGAAGAATTTCTGCAAGCCCGTGTAGTGGCCCTCTCTTTCCCTGCACTTGACAATCATGTCGTCCATGTACACTTCAACCCCTTTATGGATCATGTCGTGCAAAATTGCGGTCATAGCCCGTTGATACATAGCCCCAGCATTCTTCAGCCCAAACGGCATAGGTTTCCCACAGGGTGGTGAAAGTAGTCTTTTCCCTGTCTTTGGGTTCCATCAAGAAAGTCGTCCTTCGGACTAGCTTTGTTCAAATCCATGAACTCCACACATGAATTCTGCCGTCCTTCTTCGGTACCGAAACTATATTGGCCAACCAAGTTGGGTACTCAGATACTAACAGGAACCCTGCGTCGATCTACTTGGTGACCTCTTCTTTGATCTTCAGGGACCAGTACGGGCGGATCCTTCGAAGCTTCTGCTTAACAGGTCGGGCCTCTGGGTCAAGAGGGATCCGGTGTTGTACAATCTCATGATCGATTCCAGGCATGTCTTCGTAGGACCACACGAAAACATCTTTGAAATCTTTTAATAAAGCGACTAAGCGCTCGCATTCCTCCCAAGACAATGTGGACCCGATTTGGACCAGCCGCGGGTCCTTCTCAGCACCAACATTAATTATGGTGATTTCATCAACCAAGAGTTCAACAAACCTCTCCTGCTCTTGATCAAGCAAATATTTCAAAATCGGAGGAATTTCTTCCTCATCGTTTTCGTCGAAATTTTGAAAATCCTGATTAATGCAATAAATTAAAGGCACAGAAAAGTACTCGGAAGCCACAGTCGTACCATTCTCATTAATAACATCCAGTCCGCCTGATTCCTCTATTACAACAGACTCAAAGGAAAAAGAAAAGACGACCTGGACAGGACAGTGGCATCCAGGTTGTCACCCCCAAGAATAACAGACTCAGACTCAGACAAGCTGGAACCTGATTCCGACTCCACAAACTCAGTGGAATTAGATTCTGGCTCACTACCTAACCCGGTGCTGCTTAATAAAAAGCCCTCCTCATATTGCCAGACAAAGGAGGGTGCGATGGATGCATCTAGAATGTTTGAAGATGGGCCTACAGCCGCTTCATTCCTGATCATGGAAACTGAGAAGTTATCCCCCAAGCACTTCTGTATGATCTGAGGATCTGAGAGTAGACAAGCCAGTGCTACCCCCATTTCAATCTCTGTACTCTCGTAATCCTCCTCCTTGCACTGCTCAACTTCCATTAGTGGGTCTGTCTGCTCTTCAGCAACATCATCCTCGGACAATTGCAAGTCAAAAAAAATCTCAAACCCCGGCAAGCGCCGCCTCTCTGCATTTAGCCATGGCTTTGGGAAGCCACAGAATGGGAAGTCTTCTCCCTCCCGGACAAAACGTCTGTTCAGAGTCCATTGGATAGGTCGGTGCATCAACTCATAAGGCTTCCTAGCCTGCTTGGCTCTGGCTCTTCTGGCCCTCTCTTTCCCTTTCCTCCCCCAATCCTCTTTGGTAGGCAGATAACCTAAGCCAAAGGTATAAGGGTTGTGCAGCAGTTCGGCCGAAGCTGCGACGTCTTTCCGACCACTTCGCCCAAATCCCATCCCGGGGATGTGCTGAAGCCTGTTCATAAGGTAGACAGACTGTGCAATGATGTATAGCCCCTCATCAATAGCTAGGATATTCTGTACAACCCGGGCCTCAGCTAGGGCGAATCCTGACAAAAGCACATCCTCTGCGCCATGCTCAATCTCCAGAATTGGTGTAGAAATCTCTGGTGGTGGATGTATCGAAGAATTGCCAAAGACGATTGCCACTCCCTTTCCATGGGGGTACTTCAGCATTTGGTATAGGGTGGAAGAGACGGCCTTCACCTGGTATAGCCACGGCTGCCCTAGGAATAGATTGAAGGTTGCGGGAACATCCAAGACATGAAAATCAATGTTGCCCCGAACCAGCCTAAGTCCGAATCTATACAGTCCCCATCACCTCTCGGCTGGTATTATCGTAGGCCCGTATCACCTTGGCAGTAGGCGAAAAATCCACAGGCATCAACCTGATAGCATATGCCGTCCTCGATGGACATACGTTGATAGCAGATCCTGTGTCAACAAGGACCACCGGTATCCATTTCTCTCTACACTCGATAGAGATATAGAGCAGTTTGTTATGATCTAAGACCTCAGGCGGCAGTTCCTTGTCAGTGAAGGTTAATGTCGGGAAAGCCCCTCCCAGAAAATCCAGCCCTACCAGCTGCTCAGCAGTGGTATCGATTGAAAGCTTGGCCCGGTCCATGGCTGTAAGGACGGCTTGTCTGTGAACCCTTAGGGCCATAAGCAGTCCCCAGATGGAGATGTTTACTTCGATTTTCTTAAGCTATTTCAGTACAGCCTCCTCCTCGAGTAGTTTTTCCTTCTGCCTCTCCGCTTCTTTGTCCTTTCTGGACACCTCTGGTTGATCCAAGTGTGAGGGCTTGAATTACTGCCCACTTTTGGTCATACGGCCAACCTCCTCAACATACCAGGTATCATCCGGTTGGTTCTACCCCCAATCTTTGTCAATGTGGGCAAGACGTAAGTCATCGTCTTCCCACCACATCCTATCGGCCACCGACAGGCAGCTATCCGGTTCTGTTACAACTGTTCTTGTGCTCACAACACGTTCTGTCCCCGCAGGGGCTTTGGTCTTTCTAGCCCTCTCCAGATCTTCGATCTTTTCCTTCTCAACCTGCTTCAGTGCAGCCTGCTGTTCAGTATCTTCTATGCTCAAACTGCCCCGATCCCGAGCACAATTCTTAACACCGGTGCTCTCCGATGATTTCTCCTAATTCTCGGCCATTCCGGCCACAGTTGGTATTCCAACTCCTAATTGCTGCTGGTCTGGCTGAAGTTCTTCAACAACATCTGGCTAGTCACTGAACCACCCAGTATTCTCTGCCGAACCATCCAAGTCGAACCAGTTGATGTTCACATCCCCTAAGTCCTACTCTTCAAAGAACTGCAGATTTGCAATGTCCTCTTCCAGCTCTGCTAGGTCATCTAGCCCCTGACTAGGTCCATCCTCCCGAACTACACTAATTTCTACCCCAACCGGCAACTCTACCCTCGGCTTAACCTGATCCGTTGATGTGATATAACCACTCGGGTTGTACTCAAAGCTCGTAGACCTCTGGCTCTGAATCATCATTCCCATCTACCCCCAAAGTCATCCATGTTCTGTCTTCAACAGTCACCACCACCAGTTCAGGTTGGGTTAGGGAGATGCTGAATATGCACAAGTCTGTCATGTCTGGAATGAACACCTTAGGCTTGGGTAGGTGGAAGGATGTGATATATATGCTAGGGTCGTATGACACAACCCCAGTTTGGATCAGGTTGATGTGCTTAGGTGGTGGAGCTTGGTTATGTGGTGGGAGAGGGTTGGTTGTGACATTTGGTTTTTCTGGAGGTGCGATCACCCTATTGTCAACGAGATCCTAGATCTCGTGACGCAGTCTGAAGCACTGGTCAGTGTCGTGACCATGTTATTGGTGAAAGGCACAGTATTTTGCTGGGTTATGGGAAGCAGGAAGTTTGTCTGGTAATGGCCACGGCTCTAGGGGCTTCAAATGCCCTTTCCAGATCAGAACCCCCAGAGCTTTGGACAGGGGCATGTATAGTGGAGTGAAGGTTCTCTGGCCTCGGGGTGGATATCTCGCTGTTTGTGAGCTGGTACCGGATGCATCGATGAATGGTGTGGTTGTAAGTGTTTTTGGAGGAGTGGTGGTGACTATGCCCACATCTGAAGTTCTAGCAGCTGCAGCATTACTCGTGCCTCCATTCGTACTGCGGGTAAACGCCCTCTTGGGCTACTCTCTTTCGTGGTCAATCAGACCCTGCTTCATAGCATCTTCGATTTGTACCCTAATCATGTGTAAATCTGCAAAGGTGGGAAGGGGTAAGACGATCATCTTTTGCATCAACTTAGGTTGGAGGTTGCGCACAACCATCCGTATCTGATCCTTGTCAACTGGCTTGATGGTCATCATAGAACCTTTGGCTCTCCAATGGGTTACCAAGTCAGAGAAGCTCTCTTTTGGCTCCCATCTAGCTGTCTCCAGATCATGAGTTGTGATCTCGATCTACGTGTTGTAGGAGTATTGAGCTACAAAGGCCTCAGCCATCTCCTCCTAACTTCTCTTGACAGAGTCCTCCAGCTTTGCATACCAAATAGCCGCAACACCCGACAGGGTCCGGCCGAAGAGGGAAAGCTTTTGTAGTCTGGAGAGGCCCATCGGCCTTAGGATATCTGAGAACAACTGCAGGTGTACCATGGGATCCCCAGAACTGTCAAATCGGTCAATGTGCGGCATCTTGAACTGGACTGGCAAAGTCACTGCCGAATCGGTGCATCCATCCTCTATGTTCGGAATGGAATTAACGCCTTGAGCCTTTTTGAACAGCTTTTCTAGCTTGCTCACTTTCAGCGCTCTCGGATCCACCTCGAATTCAAATGGTGCATCCACTAGATTAGTCGGTGCTTTGGACAGCTAAGGTAGGATTGGGGGTGGAACTTGCCCCGTTGGAACGTCCGTATTTTCCTGGATGTTTGTAATATCCCCAAGTGTTGGAACTCTAGGTGGGGGAGGAGGTGGGTGCGAAGCAGTTGGTCCAGCTTGCTGTGGTTGTTGTTGTTGCTAAAGTCTGGTGATCAGTTCCGTCTATTGAGCCATAACCTCTGCCTAACGCTCGGCAAACTCTGCTTGGCGGGCAACATCCGGCTGCATGGCTTGCATAGTCTCTTGGAGCTGACGCATCATGTCCTCCATACTTGCCATAAGGTGCTGATCTAACTGACCAACAGGTATATCTCTCTGCGGTAGAAACTCAGCCTGACTACTTACTTGTAGGGTGGATAAGGACCACTGATCTAGTAACCGCTGTACTGATGAACTACGCCTAACCGACCTTCGTCTAGTAACCGGGGGTAATGAAAGGAACACTGGTTGTCCGTCTATCAGATCCTCGAATCAATGAAGTCTTCGACCTCTAACCCAGAGTGCTTGGGAAATATCTGCCTGGTCAGACGCAATGATGCTAAACTACCTTGCAAAAAGATAAATAAAGCATAATAAGGAAACAAACAACCAGAAAAATAGACAGCATAACGGCTTAAATTAAAGACAACACACAATTGGTATTTGTAAGTTGAACACACTGTTCTCAACACTGATCACTGTTCCCACATCACTACCTCAAATTTGATGCCCTTAGGTAAAATTGATTCCCCAAATACTAATGCCCACAGGCCTGATGCCCAAACTTGCAAGCTGAAACATGCATTCCCCTATGGAGACACACTCTAAAAGTACATAAGAAGCAAGTAAGAGCCAAAACACCACTATGGAGGGGTAGGCTTTCCCTGTCCTATCTTGTCAGGAGCTAGGGTTTCACTACGCACGCAGCGGTTTCAAACAACCTACAATTGGGTAAGCAACCTGTCCTAGCTTGGAATGGTCACTATGGTTCCGATATGCACTAGGTCAAATGGACAAAAAGGGTGCCTCGGTAAAAACCGAGGTTTGTGTTCCCATCGTGGCAGAGCCCGCAATCGGTCAGCCTTATAGCATGCTTTTCCAAGCAAACCTTCGGCAAATTGTTCAGGAATAGCAGACGGCAAACACGGTGTCCTAGGTGCACCAATGCAAATGCAATGCAAAGAGACACATAAGTGTAAAAAAAACAAGATATCATGAGTTCGAGTCAAGTTCTCTAAATCCCCAGCAGAGTCGCCAGAAACTGTAGACCGCCCGAACTTTGCTCCGCATGCGAGGGCGTGAATTATGGTTCTTAGCTACTACAGTTGGACTCATGTCACAGTTTTGAATCTAATCTCACAAAGTGAAATGTGAGACTGATAAATCACCAAAGAGTCCAAATCAGACAAATCGTTTTGCAAAATCGATTTTAATCAAAAAGTGCCAAACATGGACTGTTTTGCCTGACTCGTGCCTAAGGCCATGTGTCCGTCATTACCAAAGTTGTCTCGGCTCGGGAACTTGGGTACGAGAGGGTAAGGTCATGCAATGAGCACCCCCGCTTGCCCGATCAAAGGATCGGCCTATACTAACATGATATGTTGTTTTTGAAAACACATGTGTTCTTATTCCAGTTAATAATCTAGCTTTACTATGTGATGTGCACAGCATACAAGTATAGACTAAATCACTCAAGTTGGAACAAAACATCTCATGTTTGTTTGTTTGAAAATGGTTTGAAGGTGCTACTCGAAGTAGGCTAAGATGCGGATTTGCCACCCTCAAGTGGGCATAGAAAACATGGTGATTTGCCACTTCAAGTGGGCTTAAAACTCGCTTTTTGATAAATTGTTTCAATTCAAGCAATCCAACCTTCATCCACAGGCATTCACGCAGTTATATCAGTTAAGCAAATAGTCTCATGGCAAGCATGCTATACATGGCAACATACACATCTCATGCAGTATGCTAAAGCGTAAAAGCTTACCTAGTACTCCGAGCCAAAACAAAAGCTAGTTAGTAATCAATGCATGATCCTAACTATGTTAACAATGCCTAATGCAACATATGCAAAAATGTAGCTACAATAGCCTCGGCTATTCTAAGATGTCATGTGATTGCAATTTAGATAACATGTATTCAAATTGGTATTGAAATACAATACAGTTTGTATGATGCGCCGAGCCCGGTGCATGCAAGACGAATGAATGAATGCAAACATCCTAGCATAAGGATGCTAATTGAAACATGCCCTAAAACTAACCAGCAAAAGCTGATAAGTAAAAGGGAGAAAGAAATGGGGGTTGGAAGACATGCATCACACAAACGCACACTTATTACAAAATTTGCCCTCTCGATGGAGGGTCCGAATAATAAGCTAACTAGCTAATCTAAGGTAATTAAACTAATTATTACAAAACGAAACTAATTAACTAATCCTAGTTAACTAATTAGTTATTACAACACAAATTGAATAGCTAAGTGCATCAACTAATTAAGTACAAAACCAAAGCATTAGCTAGCTAAGCAAAGCAGCTAATTAAAGCAGTAAAAAGAGGCCCTCGGGGCGAGGGGTGCATGCATGCTCGGTCGCCTCGTTCGGAAATCCATTTCGATGCCCCAACTTGCCTCTGTTTGCATTTGATCTCAAAACATTGCACAAACCTGCAGAGAGCTTCTACTCCATCATGGGAACTTCCAGGAAGGCTGCCGACCACTTATTGGTGTTGTAGACCACCTGTAGACCACTCAAGTATGCTGCAGACCAGAAAAAGTGGTCAGGCAGCTACTTTTTCTGGTCTGCCGACTAGAAAATTCTGCATAACTCCATTTTGCTGCAACAGAGAACAAGAAAGGACACGACAGTGTATTTGCAAGGTATTTGTGCACAACCACCCTCCCTATCATTTCTTAGGCTCAAGGGAGTGTAGTTCTCGACTCTCGGGCCACCAACCATGCATCACAATGCACGATGACCGAGAAGCCAAGTTTGTACAAATCAATGTCAATGAATGCACAAATAACACATAAGGGCCTTAACCTCTATCATGCATGATCAAGAGGGTCGACAACCGAGAAACGAGGCATGTTTTATCATTTCAAGTATGAAACGTCCCTCGTTTCTCGTGTTTGGACTAACACCCTATGCAAACGAAAATGCAATGCAACATGATCAACCTATCAATGCTAATGGCATGCAAACTCAATGCAATACATGCAAACATAATGCAATGCAACAAGCATGCAAACACAATACAAACAACAACATTCAAATAACATGCTCAATGGACTTAAACCAAATATCGTCAGACCTCAATCATGCCCAAAACAGTGGCCAAAATACTTCTAAATGATGGCATGAAATGCAAGATAACGCATGCTCATGCATTGGTCCATCAACTAAGCACACGAGCACAACTCTCAAACATGATTAAGAAGTGACAAATATGGAAGTGTGACAACACTATATGCTCTGAAATCATGTATGAAATGATGCCAAACCATCTAAATGACACAAGCATAGCATGCTAGGGACATGAAAACACAAGACTAGCAAGGCCAATTGCACTACAGCTATGCAATGCATGAACCACATGGCCAAGACAACCCAAAATAGTCCTAGAGCATGTCGAAACAATGCTAAAACATGCATGGACTAAAGTTAACACATGCTAGAATTAGAGGCATGAAGCATGGAGCATACAAGGCCAAAGAGGAAGGTTACACTACACCTACCAAAACCAAGCATGAGATGACTTCACCAACAAAAATTAGAGTTGTATCATGGAAAAACAAGACCAAAAACACATTGATATGGTAGCCCAAAAGCCTAGGAAAGATGGCATACACAATGGCTCATATTTAAGGCATAAAGCACAACCCTCCAAAGCATTGAAAGAGTGACACATGTAAGTACATGACCACACTACATGCACTAAAATCATGTACCAAATGATGCTAAATCATACAAATAGCCCAAGCAATGCATGCTAGTGACTTGGAAACTCAAGGCTAGTGAGCTATAATGCACCATGGCTATACAAAGCAAGGCATGCGTGACCAAACCAACATAAAATAGAGCTTAAGCATGGTAAAACATGAGTAAAAGCTTGCTGGAGTTGAGCCAAAATCATACAAGAATGATGGTCCAAAGCATGATGCATGTTAGGCTAGTGAATGGAAATGCACTACAAGTGCAAGGAGCATGCAAGGGGCTATCAAACCAACTCTTAATAGAGCTATAACATGCTGAAATAATGCCTAAAACATGCTAAGATGGAGCCAAAACATGCTAGAAAGACATGTTACTTTGATGAGCCACAAGTATTATTACACTACACATATAAGAAGCATGCAAGGCGTAACCAAGACAACCAAAAACAGAGTCATGACAGGTCTAAAAGGTCACAAAAAAAGTTCTCAAACAAAGCTTCAAGAAGATAGAACTACATGCTCTTGTGATGAGCCATCAACACAAGCATACAAGAGAAGAGGAGGGGGGACAACCCCCCCCCCCCATTTGGGGCCTTAAAACCAAGTTTCGACATCTAAAATTCCTCTGGAATTCAGTGGCAGAAAGGCCAAATAAAGTTGATCACAAAGGCTCAAAGTGAAGGTTCAAAAGCCTAGCAAATAGGGCATGCAAGGGAGTAGATCACCCCCAACACCAAGGAAGCCTCAAACAAACATCATAATCACTTAAAATCAAAGCCTTTTACAATTTAAAGTTAGGCCTCAATCAGCATGCAAATAGGGCCAAAGACTTAAACAAAAACAAAGCTTTAAGGGGTTAGAAACTCACCCTTGTAGAACAACTTCAAGGAAGCAACTCCAACAACCTTTTTGGATCAAACGCAGTCCAAAAACAACAAAACTAGCTTCAAGGTGCCTCAGCAACAACAGTGTGGTGTTTCACTAGGTGTTTGTGTGCAAAAGTGTGAAGAAAAGACACTTTCAAGCGCAAATATGAAGAGGAGGAGCAATATAGAGATAGATGATATATGTATAGCCCCAATACAAAATTCTAAACCTACGGCAAGAGGGAGGAGCCTTCCTTATATAGAAAATCAAGGTTCAAGCTTGTTGAACAAGCTTTAGGCTCCAAACAATCCCTCCATATGGAGGATGCCTTCTGTGCCCAACAGCTGGCACAGTTGACTAGAAAATATCTATAAAAAATTGCAAGAAAGCTGCCGACCAGTTGAAATGGTCGGCCAGCTACTTGCACTGGTCGACCGACCAGTGAAAGTGGTCGGCAAGAATGAAAACTGGTCAGCAAGGGAGAAGGGTGGTCTACACAAGTGTAACAAGCCCGCGAGGGACCTCGGTGCTACAGTTCGGACTCCTGTTTTAGTTGTGGTTCTAAATCTGAACCAAAGAGTCCAAATCTAGCAAATCGTTTTGAGAATACAGATTTTTGAAAGAAGTGCCAAACATGGACTGCTTTGCCAGATTCAGAGTCGCTACCTAAATATTTTTTAATGGGGAAATTTAGGAAACCTTGTGCCAAAGGCCACGTGTTCGTCATCACCAAAGTTGCCTTGGCTCGGGAACTAAGGTACGATTAGGGAAGATCAGCTATGAGCACCCCCTCTCGCCCGATCCGAAGATCGGCCTCTACTAACCATGATATTCGATTTTAAAAACGTTTATGTGTTCTTATTCCGATTATTAGCCTAGAATTACTATCTTATGCGCACAACAAACAAGTATAGACTAGATTGCCTAATTTGGAAACAAGCATTGCATATCCGTTTTGTTTTTAAAATGTTTTGGAATTTGCTACCCGCAAGTAGGCTAAAACACGGATTTCAATGAATTATCCCAACTCAAGTAATCCAACCTTCACCCACAGGCATTCAGGAAATTTATCACATAAGCATCTAGCTTCATGGTAATCATGCTATTATATTAACACTCACACGCATGTGGTATGCTAAAACATAAAAGCTCACCTAGTACTCCGAGCCGAAACAAAAACTAGTTAGTAATCATATGCATGATCCTGGTTCATGTTAAGATGGCTAATGCAACGCATACAAGATGCAACTACAGTAGGCTCGGCTATCCTAGAGGTGGCATCTGAAATGCTGCAATTAACATGTATTCAACTTCGGAATTGAAATACAAATGCAGTTAGTATGAGGCGCCGAGCCCGGTGCATGCAAGACAAATACATGGATGCACGCATGCGTAGCATAAGGTATGCTAATTTAAATATGCCCTAGTCTACCATCATAAGCAAGTAAATAAAAGGAAAAAAAGACGTGGGGTTGGAAGACATACATACACTCACGCACACTTATTACACATTTGCCCTCGCTCGGAGGATCCGAAAGAATATACAGGTCAAATAACAAATCAACTATCCTAGCTAATTAAATATTACAGACCCTTAATTATTTAACAAAAATAAACGCAGAAAGAAGGTGGCCACAGCCCTGCCTCAGGATGCGGGACTGATGCATGCTTGAGTCCGTCTCGCCCGGAAAACCTGTACCATGCCACTGCTACCTCTATTCACACTGCCCTGCTTCTCTGAAAACTACCAAAGTGTTGGGACATGTTCCCTGCATACTGCAAAACATCATCGGCTAGAGGGAATGCCCACCGGCCATGGAAAATGTCCATCGGCTGGCTTTTAATGTTATCAGCCACACATTACTAGCCTTTTCACTTATATTTGGTCGGCCAAAACTCCTCTAAACCGGTTTTTGACAAAGAACAAAAGGAGCAGATTGTATGGCATGGAATTTCAAGCAAATGTAAGCATGATCATGTTCCCTATCATGTATTGGACTCAAGGAAGCATAACCCTCGACCCTCGGGCCATCAATTATGCTTGATGGCCTAAGAAGTCAAGCTTACTATTCAATATAAAATGCATGCAATACATAAATGAATGCTAAGACCCCATCATATTAGAGTCAAGGGCCTCGGTGACCGAGGGTTGAGACGTGTTTTGTCACTTGAAGTACAAACACCCCTCGCCCCTCAAGTTTGGTTTGACACCCCAAACCAAACAATGTAGTGCATGTAGACAAACATGGCTCAGGAATGCAATATGAGATTAAGATGCAAAACATGTCAAATGTGACGCAATCTATCATGATAAGCATGCAAAGTGATAGAGCATACAAGATGCGAATACTATGCAAGCATGGACAATTATGCAAGCATCCAACTAGAGGTAACGAGCCAAGCATGCAATCATGCACAAGGATGGACTTAGGCTGGAATGGGAGGCCTCGGCCATGCCCTAAAACAGTGGCTAAAAGTGGCCTAAATGATGGGCAAATGTCCATGCCAACATGCAAACCAAAGGGTCTAAGACTAAGGCATAAAAGGGGGCATTTTACTACCATTATCATGACCACTCATGGCATGGATTATTCAACCAAAAACAGAGTTTCAATGCACCAAAATACACCCCAAAACCTATTGATATGGCAGCCCAAATGTCTAAACATGGTAGCATACACAATGACCAACATTTAAGGCACAAAACTACAACACTTCAAAGCATTGAAAGAGACACAAATGACAATGTAAAACCATATTACATGGACTGAAATATGATCTCAAATGATGCCAAATGATGATAATAAGCTAAACTAGGCATGTTAGTGACTCACACACTCAAGGCTTACAGGCCACAATGCATAGCAACTATACCAAACATGTCAAACATGACCAAATCAGTGGCCAACAGACCTTAAGCATGGAAAAATATGACCAAGGACTCCACGAAGCAAGGCCAAAATATGATAGCATGGCGGTCTAATGGTGTGATGCATTCCTAGGCAACATGGAAGAATATAAAGTAAGTATAATATGCATGCTAAGGGCCAACAAACCACCATTGAACAGAGATATAATATGACCCAAAACACCCCAAAAGCCTCTAAAAAGCAGCCATAAACAACTAGACATGCATGCTACCATATTGAACCAAAACATGCACAAATGAAGCACAAAAGGGAAAGGGGTGTCCCTCCCCTATACAAGACCTCAAACCTCCTTTCTCACCACTGAAAATCCACTGGATTTCAATGGTGAGAAGGCCAACACACCAAGGTAAACAAGGCTTAACAAAAGAGTACCAAAAGAGGCCAAAATGGAGCTAAGAGGGGGGAGGTCGACCCCAAATGCCAAAACAACCTTAATGAGAGATCTCAAGCATGCAAAAATAAGACTTTTTCTAGTTATACACAAAGTCCAAAACAATATGCAAGATAGGTAAAAAAGTAATGCAAGATTGGGGAATCTAAAGTAAAGAGATTACCCTTGAAGAACCCTTGATGAACAGCCAATGTAGCCCTCTTCTTTTGATCAAAATCAGTCCAAAAATTCAAGAACAAACCCTCCAAGCCCCTCAAGGTCGAAGTAAGGTGTGGTAGTGTGTGTCTTAGTGCAAAACTAAGGTAAAAATGCATTTTTAGGCCACAAAACACACACAAGGGAGGAGAGAGAGGGAAATATAGAGAGAGAATATATTTGACAGATACATATATATGTATCTCTGGTTTTTCTGATCAAAAACTCCAACCCTAGATAGAGGAGGAAGAAGGGTTCTTCTATAGACAAAGGAAATGGCTTGAAGCTTCTCCAAGAAGCTAAATGAAAAGGGGCAAAGGGTGCAAAGGAGTCAAGGCTTCTAGAGGAAGCTAAGACAGCTGGCCAAGCTTCCCCAAGAAGCTTGGCCAAAGGGTCCAACCTTCTAGAAGGAAAAAAGGGTCAAAGGCTCAAAATGGTCATCCCCGTGCATGGGGAGTGGGGTCTGTGCCTCCCAGCTGGCACAGCTGGCATGTACCATGCCTGAGGGGGGTACAAAAGGTTCATCGGCCAAAAAAGGGGCCGGCCGGCCACACAGAGTGCCGACCGGCCATTGATAACAAGCAACAATGGCCGATGGCAACAAGGAATGGCCGATGAGGGAAAGGGAAGGCCGGTGGAGTGTGGGGATGGCCAACAAGCCATTCCCTGCCTCCCAAGGCAAGAACAAAAAAGTGTTTGGTGCAAAACCAAACACTAAACGAACGAGTTAAGAGATCCTGAGGTAAGGCGCGCAGCCGAGGCCTCCAGGAACTCAAAACGACCATGAACAAGGGTGATCACTGAGTGTTCAATCAGTTACATCCAAGTCTTGAGGACTGTCAAAAATGGGGTGTCTACAGTTGCCGCTCTTTGACAGAACTCGAAAGTCATAAGAATGACGGGAGTGAATGTCAAAGCCCAGACACGACCCATTTTTGACAAGGCCAAAGACTTAGACAAAGCATGCAAGACAATAAAGATATGCGCCCGAGGGCAGGGGCAAAATGCAAGACAATGCACCGAGCCGAACATAACTTATGATCATGCAAAGAAAGCTATAACGAAGCACACATGCAACAGTTTTAAGCTAGCATACACCAAACTACACTGTAATGCAGAAAAGATGTAAGAGAATTATGCAATTCTCAATATGTCTCACTCGGGGGATGCAATACCTGTCCGGTTCGTCTGGTTCCGCCAGCCGCAAATGAACCGTACATACAATATCGTGCCTGCAAAGAAAATAACTTAACAGGTATGATATGGTTAGCAGTATGCACATGAAAGCAATTGAGAATGCGTGACAACGCAAAGTGAGTGGGAGGCATAATAATGCTATAAAGGCACAAACACATGTACGTAAAGCATGCGGTCTACGCAAGCAATGAAATTAAACACGTGTAAGTAAAGTATGCGGTCTACGCAATCGATGAAATTGAACATAAACATGCGGTCTACGCAAGCAATGAAATTTGAGCATAAACGAGTAAAGCATGCGGTCTACGCAAGCAATGAAATTGAACACAAACATGCGGTCTACGCAAGCAATGAAACGGAACACACACATGCGGTCTACGCAAGCAATGAAATTGATAACAAGCATACGGTCTACGCAAGCCATGAAATTGATAACAAGCATGCGGTCTACGCAAGCAACGAATTTGATTAGAAACATGCCGTCTACGCAAGTAATGAAATTGAACATAGGCATGCAGTCTACGCAAGCCATGAAATTGATGACAAGCATGCGGTCTACGCAAGTAATGTAATTGAACATAAACATGTGGTCTACGCAAGCAATGAATTTGAACATAGGCATGCGGTCTACGCAAGCAACAAAATTGATCAAACATACGGTCTATGCAAGCAATCTACGCAAGCAATGAAATTGATAACAAGCATGCGGTCTACGCAAGCAATGAATTTGATTACAAACATGTGGTCTACGCAAGTAATGAAATTGAACATAGGCATGCAGTCTACGCAAGCCATGAAATTGATGACAAGCATGCGGTCTACGCAAGTAATGTAATTGAACATAAACATGCTGTCTATGCAAGCAATGAATTTGAACATAGACATGCGGTCTACGCAAGCAATGTAATTGAGCATAAGCATGCGGTCTACTCAAGTAATGAAATTGATTAAACATGCGGTCTACGCAAGCAATGAAGTTGATGACAAGCATGCGGTCTACGCAAGTAATGTAATTGAACATAAACATGCGGTCTACGCAAGTAATGAAATTGAACATAGGCATGTAGTCTACGCAAGCCATGTAATTGAGCATAAGCATGCGGTCTACGCAAGTAATGAAATTGATTAAACATGCGGTCTACGCAGGCAAAGTGTGTAAAAAGAAATTTGGAGTATGATAGAAACGTATTATTCATGATGTTGGAGTTCACAAGATATGAAAAGGATATGAGAAGGGACGTTCTTCGCACGCACCGAGCACCGCTCATAGAAGTTGTGGTCTGGGGTCAACTCGAAGGTTCACATTCCAAAAGTGTGCTTTCCCGCATTGTCTTGAGTGATGAAGGTGCCAAACCATGCAGTTGACCCGAACAACGGAAGGTACGTTGATCGCAAGGGGAGTTTTACTGGCATCAATTCTGACACTTTGCTACCCTGCCATTCTATGCTTTACTTTCCTTCTTAATGGTAGTTTAAACACATTGCACTGCCTCATGCAGGTTTTACTCTTTCTCAAAATTACATATTTCGCAAAACACATGATGGGGACAAAACAGCTATTTTGTTCAAAAGATGTTGCATTTGTATATTTTCTATGCATCGCATCGCGAGATATCACACAACAATGTGAGCGAGATTGAAACTGTGTTTGAAAACGGAGCATTCTCATCGTAATAATCAGGTATTGAACCAATTACAACTCGATAAGCAAAATAGGGAGACTCAATATAACCAACCCACGCGAGTACAACTCGATAAACAAGTATTCAAAGACTTAAATAGAGTGAAATGCAACTCGATAAGCAAATGTACAACAACTCGATAAGCAAACAAGTGTGGCTCCGCAAGAATCGATCACCGGAGGGCATTGGAGGTGGTGGAGTTCCCTAGTCCTCAGCATAAACAGCTCAAGGAACAAAGAGGGAGATCACTGGCCATGGGTAGAGGCCATCGGCCATTAGAAATTGTCACCGGCCAAAAGTAGTGGCCGGTCAGCACTATATTTGGCCGGCCGGCCATAAATTACCAGAACCAGCAGAATGTCGACAGCTGTCCTTCACTCAACCTTGTCTTTTACAAAAGGGTCTCAGCTTCGTGGTTCTCCTTATTTCAACACTGATTTGCTCCAAATGGAAGTGCTTCTTGCCCAGAATCTTATAACCTGGATTAACAACTTGGATGGCTCGGAAAAGTTGAATTTCTGGGGCTCTGGCATAAACACACTATTCACTCTGGGTCGTACCCCGTTGCACCTCCCGTTTCTCCATGCCGCAGCAAGGTTTTGGAATCCGGTGACGCATGTCTTTAGCTTCGCCGGACAAGAGATATGTCCCACCTTCGAAGATTTCCGAGCCTTAATGGATTCCGAACGCGACGAGGAGATCCTGTCCCAGCTTAACTTTGGCCATGCCCAATCCTTAGGGCGAATGTGTGGACTCATTATGCGTGACGCTCGGTCTCTGATTTGTGACGGAATGCTGGATATTCTGAGTTTGATCTATCATTTTTCTGATATCGGTGATCGCAGTGACCATCATTGGCAAGGCTTCCGGCGACACGCCCTCTATTTGTGCATGCTATTTTATTTTATCTGTTTGTCTCAGGCTCCGAAGGATCTAGTGTCCGGTTAATCGAGGTTGCCCAAGGCTTGAAGGGGGGCAAGAGCTACATTGCCATGATTCTGGCTGAGACGTTGATGGGCTTAGACGCCTTTTGTCGTCGAGAGACGACCAGATTAGCGGGGAGTCCACTACTACTGCAGGTTACGTGTCCCACCCAATCTTACATATGTATTGCTCACATCACTCGGCCGTCAAGCTCGATTTTTCTCACAAAACCCTTTTCTCACTTTTCTCTCATCGTACATCTCTCTGTTCTTTATTCTCTCATTTTTCATCCCTTCCCAGGTGTGGTTGATGGACAAATTGCAGGTTGTGGACCCTTGCCCAGCATATTCAGCTCGCGGCTACTTTTTCCGGCACCGCCTAGTCGATGCCCTTGATGAGGGTTGGTGGTTTGACTGGATGTATAACTTGTCCACGGATCGCATTGCTTGGCGATGTCCCTGGCTTCATCTACCGGCGATGAGCTACAACATGACTCGCCAACCTGGGATTCAGTTGATTGGCTTGAGTTGATTGGCTTGACTGACTGTGTCTTCTATTTTTCGTTTCGGATCCGGCGTCAGTTCGGTCATGACCAGACTTGTCCACCAGAAGAAATAGAATATCCTGCTGCATTCCCGGCCCGAGGTGCACAGTTTGCTCGGCAGGCCACCGCGTGGAGGACCAGAGAGTTCCTGGCCCCCGCTCCCACTTTCAGTTGCACTTTGTCTGATGAGTGCATAGATTGGCTCAATAAAGAGGCACAGATCGGGCCCAGCTTGACATCAGAGGCTTCGACCAACTCTGGGAGGGGGCGCGGGAATACTTGACTTGACTATGCCCCAGACTTATTGCTTTATCAGTACTTTCAGGTTTTCTTTATGAATTTAATGAAAAGCAACTTCAATTTGTATGCAAGAGCAGGAGAACTCTGTATTGAAATCAATGAAATTGAAGATTGTGGTACTGAAAATTTTCCGTTTTGGTCCAAAAGTGGTCTTAGTTGTAAAAAGATTACTTTGAACAAAATCAACTTTTATTAAAACTTTTCAAAACTATTTCAGATATGGATCAAAACTGGACATGCCTGAGATCTCATCCTTTGGGATGCACAACCCGGATCCCAAAGAATTGGAAAGTTGCCCTAGTCTGAATAGTACTGCCAAGATTGCACAACAATGAAAGTTGCCCCTAGTTTGAATAGCACTACACCAGAGATTACAATCAAAGCTTTTGAGTCTTGAATAGCAGACCAAGATGACCGAGCTGATCGGATGGACAAGAAGTTGATCGGGGAAAAGTTTGTGGCTGGACTTCAGGATGAAGTTGCCTACGTATCCCAAAGATGGGAATCAAGCCTTACGTAGTTCAGGCTTGGGTTCACTCGGGTATTTTCACTCTCCTTTTACGCTCTAACCTTTGCCAAGGCCGTCCTTTGCGGGTTTTCAACCTTGCGAGCTCAGTTTTTATATTTTCTAATTTTTTGTGCTCTGAGTTTTGCCTAGGTCGCCCTTTCGGGTTTTCGGCCTAGCGAGCCTCTTAGGGGTAATATTTCTTCAACTTGTCCATATTGATCGATTGTGAGAACTCTAGGCCATCTAGGTCCATCAGAACGATAGCTCTACCTGACCAGATAGACTTAATGATGTACGGACCAGTCCAATTGGGTCTGAACTTGCCCCTTGGGTCATGGATGGGAGCTCAGTTATCCTTGAGTACCAAATCTCCTTCTTTCAAATTCCTGGACTTCACCTTCTTGTTGAAAGCCCGAGCAATTCTGCGCTGATAACCTTGAACATGGTACAGTGCTTTCACTCTGCGCTCGTCAAAGACCATGAGTTCTTCAAATCTGCTCTGCTGCCAATCTGCTTTGGCTATCTGACATTCGGCCAATACTCGCAAAGACGGAACCTCAATCTCGATAGGTAGAACAGCCTCCATCCCATAGACTAATGAATACAGAGTCGCCCCAGTAGAAGTTTTGATTGAAGTCCAGTAGCCCCACAGAGCAAAAGGTAACTTATCTGGCCAGTCCCGGTAGGTCTCCACCATCTTCTGCAGTATATGCTTGATATTCTTGTTGGCGGCCTCAACTGCTCCATTGGTTTGTGGCCGGTATGTGGATGACTTATGAAAAGCCACATTGTATTTTTCTAACAAGTCAATCACTTCTTTCTTGAAGTGGGAACCATTGTCCGAAATAATCTCGTTTGGGACTCCGTAGCGGCAGATAATGTTGTTTCTGATAAACTTCGCGCCATGTGAAGCCTTTAACACTACGTAAGATTGGGCCTCGACCCATTTTGTAAAATAATCTATCGCGACCAAGATGAACTCATGCCCATTCGATCCCCTCAGAGTGACAGCCCCAATTACATCGATTCCCCAAACTGAAAATGGCCATGGCGAAGTCATGTTGTATAGCTTTGACGGCGGAATGTTCATGCGGTTTGCATAAATTTGACATTTGTGGCATTGCCGAACAAAACCGATACAATCCTCCTCCATGGTAGACCAGTAGTACCCCTGTCTGAGGATCTTCCGCGCTAGCATTACTCCATTCATATGCGCACCACACTCTCCCCCATGGATGGCCTCCATCAGGCGCTTCGACTCTTCAGCCTCTACATATAGCTTGTGCATTCCCAGATGACCTCTCTTATACAGCTTACCCCCACAGATGATGAACTGAACAGCCATTCTTCTGATTGCCCTTTTGTCTTTGGCATTTGCCCCTGGTGGATACATCTCTTTCTCCAAGAAGTTCCAAATGTCGTAATACCAGGGGTTGTTGTCCTGAAACTCTCCTATAGCAGCAATTGATTCATATGCTGGCACAAACTTCTAATCAATGATGACTGGACGCATCCGGACTCCGGATGGGATGTCTATCATGGAAGATAGAGTTGCTAAAGAATCTGCGAACCTGTTGTTCTCTCTTAATAGATGGGTAAAGTTTAGCTTCTCAAATCGAGGAATTAACAAGTCCAAGGTCTGGTGATACATCATCATCTTTTCTTCTTTGACTTTCCAGTCTCCTTTTGCTTGAGACACAATAAGGTTCGAGTCCCCGATAACGTCCAACCGTCTTGCCCCTAGTTCCAGGGATGCTTCTAAACCGGCAATGCATGCCTCATATTCTGCTTCGTTGTTCGAGACTTTGAATCGGAGTTTGAAGGCTAGAGGGATGCGAGAATTGTCAGGTGCCATCAGCAACACTCCTACACCATACCCATACTGGTTTGACGCTCCGTCAAAGTACATCGTCCAAGTTTCATCGTCGATGTGCAAAATGGCTTCATCTGGGAATAAATACTCAACCGCTTCACCCCCTTCCACCGGATGGTCGGCTAAGAATTCTGCCACCGCTCTCCCCTTTACTGATTTACGCGTCACGTATTTCAGATCAAATTCGGAAAGCAAAAGCAACCAACATGCTAGCCTACCCGTAAGTGCTGGTTTCTCGAAAAGATATTTGATGGGATCGAGTCGTGAAACCAACATTACAGAGTGAGCTAACAGGTAGTGTCGCAGCTTCCTGGTAGCCCATACCAAAGCTAAGTAAGCCTTCTCCAACAGTGTGTAGCGAGTCTCATACTCTAGCATTTTCTTGCTCAGATAGTAGATGGCCCTCTCCACTTTGTCCTCTGACTCTTGCGCGAGCATGCAGCCCATTGTAGTCTCGATTCTTTGAAAGGTACAATATCAACGGTTTCCCCGACTCTGGTGGTGACAACACGGGTGGGTTCTGTAAGTATTCTTTGATCTGTTCAAAAGCTGCTTGACATCGGCCGTCCCATTGGAATTTCTTTCCTTTCTTTAGGAGACCAAAAAGTGGTTCACAAGTCAAGGTTAATTTTGAGATAAACCGTCTTATGAATTGCACTTTACCCAGAAAGCCTCGCACCTCTTTTTCAGTCATTGGTGGTGGCATTTCTAAGATGGCCTTGATTTTGGAAGGGTCGACTTCGATGCCCCTTTGTGTTATTAGAAACCCCAGCATTTTTCCCGCTGTAACACCGAACATACACTTCTGAGGATTCAACCGCAGTCGAAATTCTCTGATCCTTTGGAAGAACTTTTGCAAGGCGGCGTAGTGGCCCTCTCTTTCTTTGGACTTGACAATCATGTCGTCCACGTACACCTCAACCTCTTTGTGAATCATGTCATGCAGTATTGCAATTGCGGCCCGTTGATATGTAGCTCCAGTGTTCTTCAACCCAAATGGCATTACTCTGTAGTAGTATATTCCCCACGGGGTGGTGAATGCAGTCTTCTCTCGGTTTTCAGGTGCCATCACTATCTGATTATAGCCTGAGAAACCATCCATAAACGAAAGCAAAGCATGCCCCGCTGTAAAATCCACCAACTCATCAATATGCAGCAAGGGGAAGTCGTCCTTCGGACTAGCTCTGTTCAAATCCCTAAAATCCACGCACACTCGGATTCTGCCATCTTTCTTCGGCACTGGAACAATGTTGGCCAACCAAGTCGGGTATTCGGATACCAGCAGGAAGCCTGCATCGATTTGCTTGGTGACTTCTTCCTTAATCTTGATGGCCCAGTCAGGGCGGATCCTTCTGAGTTTCTGTTTGACAGGTCGGGCCTCGGGGTCAAGAGGGATCCGGTGCTGTACAATCTCAGGATCGATTCCAGGCATGTCTTCGTAGGACCACGCGAAAACATCTTTGAAATCTTTTAATAAAGCGACTAAGCGCTCGCGTTCCTCCGAAGACAACGTGGACCCGATCTGGACCAGCCGCGGGTCCTTCTCAGTACCAATATTCACAGTAGTGATTTCATCAATTAAAGGCTTGACAAACCTTTCCTGCTCTTGATTAATTAATCGTTGCAAAACCAAAGGAATTTCTTCCTCGTCGTTTTTGTCAAAATTTTGAAAGTCCTGATTTAAGCAATAAATCAAAGGCACAGAAAAGTACTCAGAAACCACATCCATATCATTCTCATTATGTACTTCCAAACCGTCCGATTCTTCTGTTACAACAGACTCAAAAGAGAAAGAAAAAGACGACCTGGACAGGACTGTGGCATCCGGGTTATCACCCCCAGGAATACCGGACTCAGACTCAGTTGAGCTGGAACCTGATTCCGACTCACAAGACTCGGTGGAATCAGATTCTGGCTCACTACCTGACCCAGTGCTGCTAGACAAAAATCCCTCCTCGTACTGCCAGGTGAGGGAGGGTGCGATGGAGGCATCCAAAATAGTTAATGGTAGGCCCGCAGCCGTTTCATTCCCGATCATGGACACTAAGAAGTTATCTCCCAAGCACAGCTGGTCGATCGAAGGATCTGAAGGTAGACATGCCAGTGCTACCCCCATTTCAAGTTCGGTGTCCTCAGACTCCATTTTCCTGCTCTGTTCAACCTTAACTGTCGGGTCTGCCTGCTCTTTGGCAACATCATCCCAGTGTAATCAGAGGTCAAAGAAAATCTCGAAGCTTGGCACGCGCTTCTTCTCCGCATTCAGCCACGGCTCTGGAAAACCACAAAATGGAAAATCCTCCCCCTCCCGGACAAAGCGTCCGTTTAGGGTACCCCGAATGGGCCGATGCATTAAATCAAAAGGTCTTCCTATTTGTTTCGCTCTGGCTCTTCCAGCCATTTCCTTTCCTTTCCTTACCCAATCCTCCTTGGTGGGCAGATAACCCAAGCCAAAGGTATGGGGATTGTGTGGCACTTCGGCCAATGCTGCGACGCCCTTCCGGCCGCTCTTTCCTAATCCCATCCCGGGGATGTGTTGGAGCTTGTTCATGAGATACACTGCTTGAGCACTGACATATATCCCTTCATTAGTAGCCATGATGTTCTGTACAACCCGAGCCTCAGCCAGAGTAAAACCTGATATGAACACATCTTCCATGCCATGCTCGATTTCTAAAACAGGCGTAGATACCTCCGGTGGTGAATGGATTGATGAATTCCCGAAAACAATGGCTATTCCCTTCCCGTAGGGGTATTTCACCATTTGATGCAAAGTGGATGACACTGCCGTCACCTGATGCAGCCATGGCCGCCCCAAAAGCATATTAAAAGTTGCAAGGACTTCTAGGACATGGAAATCTATCTCGTGCTATCCTGGCCCAACTTTTGCCTGGATTTTAACTGTTCCCATCACCTCTCGGCTTGTGTTGTCATACGCCCGGATTACCTAGGCTATTGGTACAAAATCTGCGGTTTTCAAACCGATCGCATATGCTGTTCTTGCCAGACAGACATTGATGGCGAATCCGGTATCAACAAGAACCACCAATATCCATTTATTCCTACACTCCACGGAAATGTAGAGTGGCTTGTTATGGTCTGCCCCCTCAGGTGGCAATTCCTTGTCGAAAAAATTCAGCGTCGGGGTAGCTCCTCCCGAAAAGACTAATCCTACCAGCTGTTCTGGCGTGGTTCTATTGAAAGCTTAGCTTTGTCCATGGCCGTCAGGACAGCCTGTCTATGCACTCGTGATGCCATGAGCAGTCCCCAGATGGAGATGTCTGCTTGTATCTTTTTTAGCTGTTTGAGCACAGCTTCCTCCTCTAGTTGCTTCTCCTTTTGCTTCTCAGCCTCTCTATCCTTTCCAAAAGCCTCTGGCTGATCTAGGTGCGGGGGTTTGAAGTACCGCCCGCTCCACGTCATATGGTCGACCTCTCCAAGGTACCAGGTATCATCGGGTTGGTTGTTCCCCCAATCTTCATCTGTGTGGGCAAGACACAAATCCTCATCTTCCCACCACATTCCATCAGCAGCTGACAAACATCTGTCCGGCTCTGGTATGACTGTTCTTGTACTCGTAGCACCTTCCATCCACATGCCCGCAGCATTCTCAGTTTCTGTGCGCACGGCAGTATCAGTCCCCACATGGGCCTTTGCCTTCTTGATTCTCTCGGAATCTTCAAATCTTCCTTGTTCCGGCTGTGTCAACACAACTATCTGTTTAATAATCCCCGTATTCGAAATGCTCCAATCCCGAGCGAAATTCTTGATACCGGCGCTCTCCAGCGATGTACTCTGTTCTTCGACCCTTCTGGCCGTCACTGCCATTCTTGCCCCTGCCGGGCCCTGTTCTGGTTGGAACTCTTCCACCACATCCGGTTCATCATCTAACTAGCCGGTAGCCTCTACCGATTCCTCATAATCGAACCAATTGACTGCTGCGTCCCCTGGATTTTGGTCACTGAAAAACTGGATGTTGGCAAGGTCTCTTTCCACAACCATCAAATCATCTGTTCTTTGTCCCAGACTATCTCCTTGGATCACACACAGCTCTCCTTCGTAGGCAATTCCACATCTGGCCCATCCTGACCTATTGACGCAATGTAATCACCTGGTCTATATGTCTTCTCAACACAACCCCCAGATTCCGCAAACTCTGGCTCAACCAACCTCCTTTCCTCCGAAATCTCCTCTCTCCTGTCCCCGGTAGTCACCACCGCTGGCTTGGGTTGGGTTATGGAGATGTCCGTCATGCACAAGTCGGTGCAATTAGGAAGGAACACCTCCAGCTTAGGCAGGTGGGAAGGTGTGATATAGATGCTAGGATCGTAAGGCACGACCCCGATTTGAATGAAGTTGATCCTTTTGGGTGGTGGAGCTTGGTTATGTGTGGGGAGAGGGTTTGTAGCAACATTGGGTTTCTCGGGAGGAAGAATCACCCCGTTATCGATGAGATCTTGAATCTCATGATGTAATCGGAAGCACAGATCGGTGTCATGACCGTGCTGTTGGTGAAATGCGCAACACTTGGCTGGGTTGTAGGTAGAGGGAAGTCTTTCTAGTAAGGGTCACGGCTCTAGGGGCTTTAAGTGCCCTTTTCTGATTAGCACCCCCAGAGCTTTGGACAGGGGCATATACAGTGGGGTGAAGGTTCTGGTGTTTTTGGGTGGGTATTTAGCTATTTGCGGGTTACTTCCGGACGCACTGGAGAATGGCGCAGCCGCCATGGTTCTTAGAGGGGGGTTGGTGGTGACCAAGCTCATTTCGGAGGCTCTTGTAGTTGAAGTGTCGCTCAGGCCTGCATTAGTGTTGTGGTTGAAAGTCTTTCGGGGTTGCTCCCGATCATTATCAATTATGCCTTGCTTCAAGGCATCCTCAATCTGTACCCCCATTTCATGTAGGTCAGAAAAAGTAGGAAAGGGGAGTACAATCATCTTCTGCATCAACTTCAACTGAAGATTGCGCACAATCATCCGAATCTGGTCTTTGTCTGTAGGCCTTAAGGTCATCATCGAAGCTTCGGCCCTCTATCTGGTCACGAATTCGGAGAAACTCTCTTTAGGCTCTTGCCTTGTTGTCTCGAGATCGCGGGTTGTAATCTCGATTTGTGTATTGTATGAGTACTGCGTAATGAAAGCCTCAGCCATCTCGTCCCAGTTTCTCTTGATATCATCTTCTAATTTGGCACACCATATGGCCGCCACACTCGACAGGGTCCGGCCGAATAAAGACAGCTTCTGAAGTCTACTGAGGCCCATTGGCCTTAAGATATCTGAAAATAGTCTCAGGTGCACCATGGGGTCCCCGGACCCATCAAATCGATCAATATGAGGCATTTTGAATCTGTCAGGCAGCGTCACAGCTGTGTCGGTATACCCGTCTTCAATGTCGGGGATGGTCTTGACTCCCTGGGATCTCTTGAACAGCTTTTCAAGCTTGTTCAACTTTAGTGTGGTGGGATCAGTCTCAAACTCAAAGGGAGAGTCCGGTAGGTTGGTGGGTGTTTTTGATAGTTGGGGTTGGATTTGGGGTAGGATCGGGGGTGGAGGTGGTCCTGTGGGAAGTTCTGTATCATTCTGAACATTGGCTGTCTCCCCGAGGGTTGGAACTCCTGGTGGGGGAGGAACTTGTTGCGAAGCAGAGGCTCCGGTTTGCTGCTGTAACCTTACAATTAACTCTGCTTGTTCATTCATAACCGTGGCGAACTCTGCCTGTCGGACAGCATCCTGCTGCATCATTTTCATACTCTCTTGGAGTTGGCGCACCATCTCCTCTAAACTGGCCATACTGTTCTGCTCTGGTTGAATTACCGGTATATATTCTCTCTCTATAGGAGAAACAGAACCCTGATCCCTACTGAACTCAGGTGGGGTAGATGAGGCCCTCTGAACTGATTGCTGTACTGATGCCCTCTGCCTAACCGTCCTTCATCTAGTAACCGGTGGTAGAGAGTGGTACATTGGTTGTCCATCTACCAGATCCTCAGATCGATGGAGTCGACGACCTCTAGTCCAGAGTGCTTGGGGAATATCTACTGGGTTAGAAGCAATTGTGCTCAACTACCTAGTAAAAAGATAAATAAAGCGAATAAATAAACAGACAATCGGACAACATAACGGCGTAAAATAAATATGCAACACGCATTTGGGTATCGTAATATACAGTCAAAAAGCTGGATACACTATTCCTCAAACACTGATCACTGTTTTCGAATCGTTGCCCCTAAGTCTAAATCTGATACCCATAGATAACTGATTCCAAAAAACACTGATGCCCACGGGCCTGATACTCAAACTCACAGACCGGTTCGTGTGTCCTCTGTAGAGATACATTCTAAAAACACATAGCAAGTAGATGAGAGCCAATACACCCCTATGTTGGGGTAGGGTTTCCCTGTCTTATTTTTGTCAGGAGCTAGGGTTTCACTATGCACACAGCAGTTTCAAACAACCTAACATCCGATAAGCAACATGTTCTAGTTTGGAATAGTCACTATGGATTCCGAAATATGCACTAGGTCGAATGGTCAAAAGGGTGCCCCGGTAAAACCGGGGTTTGTGTTCCCATACTGTCAGAGCCCACAACCGGTCAGCCTTACGGTCATGCCTTGACAAAACAAGCCTCCAGCAAACCGTTCAGGAATGACAGATGGCAAACACGATGTCTTAGGCGCACCAATGCACATGCAATGCAAAGAAACACATAAGTGTAATCAAAACAGGATATCATGAGTTCGAGTCAAGCTCTCTAAACTCCCCAACAGAGTCGCCAGAAACTGTAACAAGCCCACGAGAGACCTCGGTGCTACAGTTTCGACTCCTATTTTTGTTATGGTTCTAAATCTGAACCAAAGAGTCCAAATCTAGCAAATCGTTTTGAGAAAATAGATTTTTGAAAGAAGTGACAAACATGGACTGCTTTGCCAGATACAGAGTCGCCACCTAAATATTTTTTAATAGGGAAATTTAGGAAACCCTGACTCAGTGCCAAATGCCACATGTCCGTCATCACCAAAGTTACCTCGGCTCGGGAACTTAGGTACGATTGGGGAAGGTCAGCTATGAGCACCCCCTCTCGCCCAATCCGAAGATCGGCCTCTACTAACCATGATATTCGATTTGAAAACGTTTATGTGTTCTTATTCCGATTATTAGCCTAGAATTACTATCTTATGCGCGCAGTAAACAAGTATAGACTAGATCGCCTAATTTGGAAACAAGCATTGCATATCCGTTTTGTTTTTAAAATGTTTTGGAATTTTCTACCCGCAAGTAGGTTAAAACACGGATTTCAATGAATTATCCCAACTCAAGTAATCCAACCTTCACCCACAGGCATTCAGGCAGTTTATCACATAAGCATCTAGCTTCATGGTAATCATGCTATTATATTAACACTCACACGCATGTGGTATGCTAAAACATAAAAGCTCACCTAGTACTCCGAACCAAAATAAAAACTAGTTAGTAATCATATGCATGATCCTAGTTCATGTTAAGATGGCTAATGCAACGCATACAAGATGCAACTACAGTAGGCTCGGCTATCCTAGAGGTGGGATATGAAATGCTGCAATTAACATGTATTCAACTTCGGAATTGAAATACAAATGCAGTTAGTATGATGCGCCGAGCCCAGTGCATGCAAGACAAATACATGGATGCACACATGCGTAGCATAAGGTATGCTAATTTAAATATGCCCTAGTCTACCATCATAAGCAGGTAAATAAAAGGGAAGAAAGACGTGGGGTTGGAAGACATACATACACTCACGCACACTTATTACACATTTGCCCTCGCTCAGAGGATCCGAAAGAATATACAGGTCAAATAACAAATCAACTATCCTAGCTAATTAACTATTACAGACCCCTAATTATTTAACAAAAATAAACGCAGAAAGAAGGTGGCCGCAGCCCTGCCTCGGGATGCGGGACTGATGCATGCTTGAGTCCGCCTCGCCCGAAAAACCCGTACCATGCCACTGCTACCTCTGTTCACATTGCCCTGCTTCTCTGCAAACTACCAAAGTGTTGGGACATGTTCCCTGGATACTGCAAAACATCATCGGCTAGAGGGAATGCCCACCAGCCATGGCAAATGTCCATCGGCTGGCTTTCAATGTTATCGGCCACACATTACTAGCCGGCACTTTAGATGGCATCGGCCAAAACTCCTAGAACCGGTTTTTGACAAAGAACAAAGGATGTGTATGGCATGGAATTTCAAGCAAATGTAAGCATGATCATGTTCCCTATCATGTATTGGACTCAAGGAAGCATAACCCTCAACCCTCGGGCCATCAATTATGCATGATGGCCTAAGAAGTCAAGCTTGCTATTCAATATAAAATGCATGCAACACATAAATGAATGCTAAGACCCCATCATATTTAGAGTCAAGGGCCTCGGCGACCGAGGGTTGAGACGTTTTTTGTCACTTGAAGTACAAACACCCCTCGCCCCTCAAGTTTGGTTTGACACCCCAAACCAAACAATGTAGTGCATGTAGACAAACATGGCTCAGGAGTACAATATGAGATTAAGATGCAAAACATGTCAAATGTGACGCAATCTATCATGATAAGCATGCAAAGTGCTAGAGCATACAAGATGCCAATACTATGCAAGCATGGACAATTATGCAAGCATGCAACTAGAGGTAACGAGCCAAGCATGCAATCATGCACAAGGATGGACTTAGGCTGGAATGGGAGGCCTCGGCCATGCCCTAAAACAGTGGCTAAAAGTGGCCTAAATGATGGGCAAATGTCCATGCCAACATGCAAACCAAAGGGTCTAAGACTAAGGCATAAAAGGGGGCATTTTACTACCATTATCATGACCACTCATGGCATGGATTATTCAACCAAAAACAGAGTTTCAATGCACCAAAATACACCCCAAAACCTATTGATATGGCAGCCCAAATGTCTAAACATGGTAGCATACACAATGACCAACATTTAAGGCACAAAACTACAACACTTCAAAGCATTGAAAGAGACACAAATGACAATGTAAAACCATATTACATGGACTGAAATATGATCTCAAATGATGCCAAATGATGATAATAAGCTAAACTAGGCATGTTAGTGACTCACACACTCAAGGCTTACAAGCCACAATGCATAGCAACTATACCAAACATGTCAAACATGACCAAATCAATGGCCAATAGACCTTAAGCATGGAAAAATATGAACAAGGGCTCCACGAAGCAAGGCCAAAATATGATAGCATGGCAGTCTAATGGTGTGATGCATTCCTAGGCAACATGGAGGAATATAAAGTAAGTATAATATGCATGCTAAGGGCCAACAAACCACCATTGAACAGAGATATAATATGACCCAAAACACCCCAAAAGCCTCTAAAAAGCAGCCATAAACAACTAGACATGTATGCTACCATATTGAACCAAAACATGCACAAATGAAGCACAAAAGGGAAAGGGGTGTCCCTCCCCTATACAAGACCTCAAACCTCCTTTCTCACCACTGAAAATCCACTGGATTTCAGTGGTGAGAAGGCCAACACACCAAGGTAAACAAGGCTTAACAAAAGAGTACCGAAAGAGGCCAAAATGGAGCTAAGAGGGGGAGGTCGACCCCAAATGCCAAAACAACCTTAATGAGAGATCTCAAGCATGCAAAAATAAGACTTTTTCTAGTTATACACAAAGTCTAAAACAATATGCAAGACAAGTAAAAAAGCAATGCAAGATTGGGGAATCTAAAGTAAAGAGATTACCCTTGAAGAACCCTTGATGAATAGCCAATTCAGCCCTCTTCTTTTGATCAAAATCAGTCCAAAAATTCAAGAACAAACCCTCCAAGCCCCTCAAGGTCAAAGTAAGGTGTGGTAGTGTGTGTCTTAGTGCAAAACTAAGGTAAAAATGCACTTTTAGGCCACAAAACACACACAAGGGAGGAGAGAGAGGGAAATATAGAGAGAGCATATATTTGACAGATATATATATATGTGTATCTCTGGTTTTTTTGATCAAAAACTCCAACCCTAGATAAAGGAGGAAGAAGGGTTCTTATATAGACAAAGGAAATGGCTTGAAGCTTCTCCAATAAGCTAAATGAAAAGGGGCAAAGGGTGCAAAGGAGTCAAGGCTTCTAGAGGAAGCTAAGATAGCTGGCCAAGCTTCTTGCCAAAGGGTCCAACCTTCTAGAAGGAAAAGAGGGTCAAAGGCTCAAAATGGTCATCCCTGTGCATGGGGAGTGGGGTTTGTGCCTCCCAGCTGGCACAGCTGGCATGCACTATGCCTGAGGGGGGTGCAAAACGGTCACCGGCCGGCAAAATAGATCATCGGCCAAAAAAGGGGCCGGCCGGCCACACAGAGTGCCGACCGGCCATTGATAATAAGTAACAATGGCCGGTGGCAACAAGGAATGGTCGGTGAGGGAATGGGAAGGCCGGTGGAGTGTGGGGATGGCCAACAAGCCATTCCCTACCTCCCAAGGCAAAAACAAAAAAGTGTTTGGTGCAAAACCAAACACTAAACAAACGAGTTAAGAGATCCTGAGGCAAGGCGCACAGCCGAGGCCTCCGGGAACTCAAAACGAACACGAACAAGGGTGATCACTGAGTGTTCAATCAGTGACATCCAAGTCTTGAGGATGGTCAAAAATGGGGTGTCTACAACAAGGAAAGCAAGGTGGTGGCAGGTTACCGACCACTTTTGGGGGTCCAAAGACCACCAAGACCAGTTGGCCGACCAAAAAACTGGCTGGCAGGCAGGAAAAGTGGTTTTCAGGGTGAGAAGCTATTCTACAACCCCTATTCCACCCTCCAAGCAAGCAAAACAAGGTTTGTGCTAAAAACAAACCAAAAAAGATGCGAGACAAGAGTCCGCGAGTCAAGGCACGCAGCCGAAAACCTTGAAAACTAGTCTACGGGCACCAAAAGTTGTCTACAGGAGGGAAAAGTGCTCTACAAGACCACTGTATCCCTCTAGACCATGGCAACAAGGCATGGGCCAAAAACCAAGCCAAGAGGAGAACATTAAGCGGTCCCGAGACAAGGCGCGTGGCCAAAGACTCTGGAAACTGGAAACTAGTCTACAAGAGGGAAAAGTGATCTACAAACCTCTCTCTCCCTCTAGGCAAGGTCAACAAGGCTTGGTCCACAAACCGAGCCAAAACACAAAGAGTTCAGAGGCCCGGAGGCAAGGCACTCAGCCGAAAACTCCAGAAACTCGAAACGAGCACAAACATGCGCAATCACCACATGCTCAAACGATGACGTCTGAGTCTTAAGGTCGGTCAAAAATGGAGTGTCTACAGGTTGGCATAATTCAGTCATTTTATTGCCAGTATCCAATGGTTCCCACAATTAACAAATCATGGATGCTTGACTTTGTATTTGAGAATTTACATTCACTCTATAAATTTGTTGTCAATCACCCCTACATCATCAACCAGAATTTACATGCACCCACTTGTCTTCTTTAGGATTCACTTGTAAGTCATAACTTAAATTTTTTTAAGGCCTTAATATTTAATTACCAACTTGAAAGAATATGGAGAACATATTAGGTAGATAACGTTGAAAATTAAACTTACCCTTATCACCCAATTTCCTATAATTATAAAAAAAAAATTATAATAATAAACATAGAAAAAAAAGGGGTAGAAATTTGCAGCTCACTAACAGCTATTCATAAACTTCAATATAAACAACATAATGAAGAGCATGCTTAGGAACATAGAGGTCAAAAAATTCAATTGGTTCACTTATGGTTCATATGTAATTTTCTTTCTCAAGCCATCACCTCAACTGGATCCGTTACAGGAATAGCAGCCACAATCAACAAAATGATAGTTCAAGTTGAAATTGTTTATTATTTTAGGTGATAAAATTGATCCAATACAATATATATATATATAGATAATGGCCACAACGTACATATACATAGACATTTTCAATCAAAACTGTACTGGTAAAGTGTGCTACAAATACATTTAAAATATTCTATTTTCATGACAGGTGAAAGTGTGCAATCAATTTGAAACTATATTGCCATCACGTGAGCTAAACAACACCAAAAGTGACATGGACCCAGTCCCCAACAAAGTCAACAATAAGAAGCAAAGTTAAATCAACAGATCCCTTTCAACCTTAGCTTCTCATAGACGACATGAAAAATTACAAATACGACATGTAGCTTTAGATTGTTATTTCCAATTTCACTCTATCACTCATCATGTAGTTCAACTGTTATTATTATTTTTCAACAAATAAAGATTCCATTAAACTAAAATGTGGGATCAAAATGATCAAAAACAGCACCCAAACCAACCGTACATAAATACAATAGAAATCCTTATCTACCAAATTAACCCTTTTTCGAATCCAAATTTGCCATCAGTTAGACTGTCACAATAGAAATCCTTGTCTATGGCCACTCTGTTTATTTTGCTAAAAAATATTTTTTACGAATGAGTGAAAACCCTCAGAAGAAGGTTTTTCAAAACAATCGATTAAGGCTTTCAATACATACACAATGAGGGACTAGATATACATGCAAATACATACACAATCAATGGATTAGGGCTATGAAACTAATGAGGGAGAGAGCGCGGAAAAAGAGGGAAAAATGTATGAAACAACTAAAATCAAACCCATTTAGGACATCAGATCCATAAAACTTTACAAATCAAACCACTTCAACCAAACCCATTTTTCAAAATCAACACCAAATTAAATTGAACACATTATAACAACCCTAGAGCACGATTGAGAAAGAGGGAAATAGAGAAAGGGGGACAGAGAGGGAGAGAGAGTGACCGAGGTAGACAAAGTGAAAAACAGACCGCAAGTGAGAGAGAGAGACAGACCGAGAGTGAGAGAATACCTGTGAGGATACGTCAATGGTGATCTGCAAGCGGTGGTGGGGAGGTGGTGGTGGCGAGCAGCATTGGTGACGAGCAACGTTGGTGGTGTGCACTGAGGTGAGGTGATGCAAGGTGAGGTTTGGTGGTCAAATCTATGTGTGAGAAGAAGAATCGATATATCTAAGGCGCCAATATATTCATTTTCCTCAAAAATCTTTAGCAACTAAACCATTTATTTGGTGGCAAAATTATTTCCTCACCAAAAGATAAAATGATTGCCCACGAAAATAGTTTTCTCACTAAATGATATTAAAATATTAAAAATTATTGGTGACAAAAATATATTCATCAGTAATAATTTTACAATTGGTGACTAATTTTTGCCTCACCAAAAGTCTGAAAATTTTGGCACCATCCGAAAAATTAGCGGGAAAATCTTTGGTGATAAAAAAAATATAAATAATGATGAAAAATATTTTCGTCACCAAATTTTTTTTATTATGTATGTAGATTGATGACGAAATTTTATTATTGTCTCTAAAAATGGTACATTCGGAGATGAAATATTATTTTCTTCACTAAAAGGTATGTCTTTCGTGACAAAATTTATTTTCGCCATTAGTTTTCGTCTCCAAATACACTTCTTGTTGTAGTGCAATCTACACTTTAAGCAAATCTTAAAGGATGTGTTTATAATTTACCAAAAAAATAAAAAAATAAATAAATAAATAGGCAAATAGCTATCCCTCACTGGAAAATTTTAGATGGTTTGTTGGAATTATTTTTTAATATTAAAAAATAGGCAAATAGCTATACCTTACTGGAAAATTTTAGATGGTCCGTTGGAATTATTTTTTAATATTTTGCCTTGTTTCTAAATTCTAAAATCATCCACATAAAGAGTATAACCAAGTTAGACTAATTTGAGGATTTCTGTTAAGTTTTTGTTATTGGCAATCCCGTTTCACAAAACTCTTTTCAGTTGTAAGTTTATTCGATCTTTTATTTTAGTTTGGCTATGAGTTTTTAGATATGAATCCAACCCGAATTGTGTCTTGCATAGAAGTTTGTCATCTATATTCTTTCATGTTTGTCACTTCACTGACAATGATCATCCAGTATTTTTACAGAGCGCTTGAACTTCTAGAAAGAAAGTTTTACCGCTCGAGTGGTCAGCCTATATGTTTCGTACCGCTTTAGTCACACCACTCGAGCGGTGAAATGTGTGCTCGAGTCGTCTGCCCGATCCTGTTTTCTATAAAGTGCACTATTCGCTATTTCTAGGGTTTGTGCCGCCCAGTTTTTCAGAGCGGAACAAAATACAAAATATTTCATATTTTAGGGTACTTTCTGAGTGTTTCCTTGATGATTTAAGAGAGATCAAATTTCCTGTAATTATAAAAAATTATATTAATAAACATAGAAAAAAAGGGTAGAAATTTGCAGCTCACTAACAGCTATTCATAAACTTCAATATAAACAACATAATGAAGAGCATGCTTAGGAACAAAGAGGTCAAAAAATTCAATTGGTTCACTTATGGTTCATATGTAATTTTCTTTCTGAAACCATCTCCTCAACTGGATCCGTTACAGGAATAGCAGCCACAATCAACAAAATGATAGTTCAAGTTGAAATTGTTTATTATTTTAGGTGATAAAATTGATCCAATACAACATATATATTGATAATGGCCACAACGTACATACACATAGACATTTTCAATCAAAACTGTACTGGTAAAGTGTACTACAAATACATTTAAAATATTCTATTTTCATAACAGGTGAAAGTGTGCAATCAATTTGAAACTATATTGCCATCATGTGAGCTAAACAACACCAAAAGTGACATGGACCCAGTCCCCAACAAAGTCAACAATAAGAAGCAAAATTAAATCAAGAGATCCCTTTCAACCTTAGCTTCTCATAGACGACATGAAAAATTACAAATATGACATGTAGTTTTAGATTGTTATTTCCAATTTCACTCTATTACTCATCATGTAGTTCAACTGTTATTATTATTTATCAACAAATAAAGAGTCCAATAAACTAAAATGTGGGATTAAAATAATCAAAAACAGCACCCAAACCAACCGTACATAAATACAATAGAAATCCTTATCTACCAAATTAACTCTTTTTCGAATCCAAATTTGCCATCAGTTAGACTGTCACAATAGAAATCCTTGTCTATGGCCACTCTGTTTATTTTGCTAAAAAATATTTTTTACTAATGAGTGAAAACCCTCAAAAGAAGGCTTTTCAAAACAATAGATTAGGGCTTTCAATACATACACAATGAGGGACCAGATATACATGCAAATACATACACAATCAATGGATTAGGTCTATGAAACTAATGAGAGAGAGAGAGAGAGAGAGAGAGAGAGAGGAAAAAGAGGGTAAAATGTATGAAACCACTAAAATCAAACCCATTTAGGGCATCAAATCCACAAAACTTTACAAATCAAACCACTTCAACCAAACCCATTTTTCAAAATCAACACCAAATTAAATTGAAGACATTATAACAACCCTAGAGCACGATTGAGAAAGAGGGAAATAGAGAAAGGGGGACAGAGAGGGAGAGAGAGTAACCGAGGTAGACAAAGCGAAAAACAGACCGCAAATGAGAGAGAGACAGACCGAGAATGAGAGAATACCTGTGAGGATACGGCAGTGGTGATATGCGAGCGGTGGTGCAGGGCTGGCGGTGGCGAGCAGTGTTGGTGGAGAGCAGCGCTGGTGGTGTGCACTGAGGTGAGGTGATGCAAGGTGAGGTTTGGTGGTCAAATCTATGTGTGAGAAGAAGAACCGATATATCTAAGGCACCAATATATTCATTTTCCTCTAAAATCTTTAGCAACTAAACCATTTATTTGGTGGCAAAATTATTTCCTCACCAAAAGATAAAATTATTGCCCACGAAAATAGTTTTCTCACTAAATGATATTAAAATATTAAAAATTATTGGTGACAAAAATATATTCATCAGTAATAATTTTATAATTGGTGACTAATTTTTGCCTCACCAAAAGTCTAAAAATTTTGGCACCATCCGAAAAATTAGCGGGAAAATCTTCGGTGACAAAAAAAATATAAATAATGATGAAAAATATTTTCGTCACCAAATTTTTTTATTATGTATGTAGATTGATGACGAAATTTTATTTTTGTCTCTAAAAATGGTATATTTGGAGATGAAATATTATTTTATTTACTAAAAGGTATGTCTTTCGTGACAAAATTTATTTTCACCATTAGTTTTCGTCTCCAAATACACTTCTTGTTGTAGTGCAATCTGCACTTTAAGCAAATCTTAAAGGATGTTGTAGACGCGCCCGTGGGGCTTCACTCTACAGTTCGGACTCGATTTGTGTCGGTTCTAAATCTGAACCAAAGAGTCCGAATCCGGCAAATCGTTTGAGAAAACAGATTTTTTTTTGAAAAGTAGTGCCAAACATGGACTGCTTTGCCAGATTACAGAGTCGCCACCTAAATATTTTTAATTGGGAAATTTAGGAAACCCTGACTCGGTGCCGAAGGCCACACGTCCGTCATCACCAAAGTGGTCTTGGCTCGGGAGCTTGGGTACGATCGGGGAAGGTCAGCTATGAGCACCCCTTTCGCCTCGTCCAAGACCGCCTCTACTAACCGTGATATCCGCTTTTGAAAACATTATGCGTTCTTATTCCTGGTTATTAACCTAGAATTACTATGTGATGCGACAACACAAAAGTATAGACTAGATCGCCTAACTTGGAAATAAACATTGCATATCCGCTTTGTCTCAAAAACGTGTTAGATTTCTTTTGCTACTCGCAAGTAGGCTAAAATACGGATTTCAACGAAGTTGTTCCAACTCGTGCAATCCAACCTCCACCCACAGTGCATTCAAATAGTTTATCATGTAAGCAACTAGCCGCATGGTAAGCCTACTATCATGGTAAACATTCACACGCATGCGATATGCTAAAGCCAGAACACTTACATCAGACTACGCCAAAACAAGAAACTAGTTAGCAAACATGCATGACCTAGTTCATGTTAAGTGGCTAATGCAACACAGCAAAAATGCAATCTAGAGTAGGCTCGCTAACCCTAAACATGGCATGTGAAATGCGCGAGTAGCATGTATTCAATTTGGAAATTGAAAGTTACGATGCGCTTTGTATGATGTACCGAGCCCTGCATGTAAACAAATGCATGAATGCACACATGCATTGCATAAGGTATGCTAAAGTAGACGTGCCCTAATCTACCATAAGGTGTAAATAAAAGGGATAGAAAGAAGTGGGGATTGAAGACATACACCCACTCACGCACACTTATTACAAATTGCGCCGCCGGAGGGACCAAAGAATAATATACGTAACCTAATAATTAATTAACTATTCTAGCTAATTAAATATTACAAATCAATTAAATTAAATAAATAAACTAATTAATCTATTTAAGCGATAAATGCCTCTAAGGAGGGCTCGCTGCAGTGCCCGGACTCGCTGAATCGCAGACCGCTGCAAGTGTGCCTCTGCTTCTCCGCTTCCTTCTCTCGAAAATTCCCAAAACTTCAGAGTGCCTCTCAGAGCACCGGGAACATCACCGCCGAGGCAGGAGCCACCGGCTAAGGAAGGAAGCCACCGCCCTGATTTCATTATCGGTCGCTAAGAGGCAATGGCCAAGACTAAAGAGTGCCGACGCCCTTTATCCTCGCAGAACTCGCAGAATCGACAAAGCAGAGGAAACCAAAGGCAAGGCAATGCAAATCAAAGCATGTATGCACCAAGCACATCCTCATCATGCTATGGACTCAAGAGGGCATGTGCCTCGATTCCTGACCATCAATCGCAAGATTTCCATGCGTGATGATCCTAAGAACCAAGAATGCACCTTCACTTTCAAATGCATGCAAAACACATAGGCACAAAAGGGGTACCAAACCTCTATCAAACTCACTTCAAGAGGCTTGGTATGCATGTTAATGTGGTGCAATCCTAAGCATGTCATCTAGGATGCAAGATGGACAATATGATGCATTTATGCAAGCATACAAACAAGCATATAATACAAGCATGCAATCCAATGGAATAATGGACTTAGACATGAATTAGGCAACCCTAAAAGGCCTAAGATCAGTGGCCAACATGCCTAGAAAATGAGACCAAATGCACACACACATATGCAAGTGTTAAGGCCCAAGACTTAGGCAAACCAAAGCAATTCTCATGCATACTTAAAGAGGCCAAACATGGACTAATAGCATGCATTTAAAGCTCAAATTCAAGCTAAACACGATGCCAAATCATGCAATGAAGCATGCCAAACAAAGCATGCAAATGGCCTAAGCTTAAAGCAAGTCAATAGGGCATTAAACCACACTTAGCACAATCATACATGGCAATATTCAAGCACTTAAAGACAAAGTTTTAACGCATAAAACTAAGCCTAAATGACCACCTAGATGGCATCTAGGAAGCATGGAATCTAAGGCATGCAATAAGGCCTAAACATAGAGCACTTAAGACATACTCTTAAAGCATTAACAAGGCCACTACGGCAATCAAACAAGCATGTATGAAGGACTGAAATGGCATGCAAGATGGTTCCAACCATCAAAAAGAAAGCAAGCATGGCATACTACACTTTCATGCTTTTGAGGCCAACAAACCAAATACAAAGAGGCTACCAAATACATGCCAAGATTAGCCAAAATAGCTATGGACAGAGCTAAATCATGGCAAAATAAGCTTACAAGCTTCACAAACCTAAGCTTAAAACATGCTAGAAAATAGGGTAAACAACCTAGTCATGTTAAGGCATAAAAGAGGCATTACAAGGCAACTATACTAAGCATGTATAGGAGACCAAAACCAACTTGAAAACATGTTATATCATGGTAATATAAGCATAGAAAACAAGTCAAACAAGCTCAACACACACTCAAACATGAAGCTCCTTATGAAGCAAAATTTGTCCTTTTCAAGGACATCAAGGAGAGGGGTGGCCCTCTCCTTCTGAGACTTCAAGACATGCTTCACCACCGAAATCCTCAAGATTTTAGTGGTGATGAGATCCTATCACCAAAGTCCCGGATCTCTCCAAAATAGCACAAAATGGGACCTTTTCAAGGTCTAAGGGGGTCAAACCTCCCCAAACCACAAAACACTCTTAATATACAATAAAGAGGGTTCAAAATCAGAACTTTTTGTGTTATATCACTAAGCTCAAAAACTATTTTAAAGCAAGTAAAAATAGAGTGCAAAAATGGGGAATAAAGGGTAGTTTTGCTTACCCTTGTAGACTTCTTCACAAAGGTTGTGGTTGATGCTTCCTTGAGCTCAAAACCACAAGAACCTCCAAGAACAACCTCTAGAACCTCGGCCCAAGGAGAGGGTGAAACACTAGGTGTTTTAGTGCAATAGTGTGAACTAAACACCTAGTGTACTAAGAGAAAATGAGAGATATGATATATGTATCTAACTTAACCCTAAAAACCAGAGCTCCAAATTTCTCTAACAATGTCTAATGCTCAAAAATGCTAACCCTAAATCAAGAGGAAGAGCTTTCCTCTTATAGAACTTGTAATGACTTACAAGCTAAGCCAACAAGACTCATCCCTCCATACACGTATGGAGGAGAAGCAAGTTGCTCAAAAGTCTCGAAAATATCTCGTAAAGCAAGTGCACAAGGGTCGGCCGGGCAAATTGGTCATTTCGCCCAAAATAGTGCCGACCGGCACAAATAGTGCCGACCGCACAATATAGTGCCGGTGACAACTACAACCAACCGGTGGCCTCTAGCCCCAAATGGTGTGTAGGATGCCTCACAAAGCATTCCCGCCTTCCAAGGTAAACACAAGTGTTTGGTGCAAAACCAAACACAACGGTCGAAGTTCGGAGGTCCCGAGGCACGGCGCATGAGCCGAGAACTCCGAACTCCAAACGAACACAAACATGGATAATCACCGAGTGTTCCAACGGTGACGCCCAAGTCTTGAGGACGGTCAAAATGGGGTGTCTACAGCTGCCCTCTTGACGTAACTCAAAGTCATAACAATGACGGAGTGAATGTCAAAGCCCAGAGACGCACCCATTTTTGACAAGGCCAAGACTTGGACAAACATACAAAGTACAAATGGTTGAACTCGCAAGCCGCCACGATCCCTTAAGGAATCAAACCAACAGAGTTCATGCAGAGGCACACATGCCAAGGATAAGATATGCGCAGAGGCAGGGCAAAATGCAAATCGAAAATGCAAGAAGCCGAGCATAACTTATGATCATGCAAAGAAAGTCAGAATGAAGCACACATGCATGCTTATAAGCTAACATGCAATAGTCTACACTACAATGTAGAAAGGATGTAAGAGAATTATGCAATTCTCAAAACGCCTCACTCGGAGAGATACAATACTGTATGCGACTCGTCCCGTTCCACCGGGCGTAAATGAGCCAGACATACAATATCGCGGCTCGAAAAGAAAGCAAACTTGACAGGTACAATATGATTAGCAACATGCATGTCATATGCAATGTGAATGCTGAATGATATGCAATATATACAAAACTATGTATAGATAATGCAAATGAAAATGTAGTGCAATTAAAACTAAATGCAAACTACATGCAGGGCAATTGAATCATGATTCAATCATGAGCGGTTCGAAACCACACAAATGTCAAATAGATTGATGGAGGTGACAAGTCCGTCTCCATAGAACGATGTCTGATCTATGAGTACTTCGCACGGACACAAGAACAAGTATTGGGTGGATTGACATAAGTGGGGTAACGACCCGCTGACGAAAGAACAATGATCCTAATGCCGGATGCAACAATTACACTACAATGTAATGGAAATGGATAAATGATACAATGGATATGGCACGCGGGCCAAACCAAATCTTGCCTAGGAAAGGCATGTACGCATACAAACCATGTCTAACACAGAAGCGGTGCCGCTCCCCTCATAGCTCGGCCACAAAATCGCGACGTCTGTGTTCTGACACGAAAAATATGGGCACATACCAGACCAAGCTCAACTTGGAAAGTCGCAAGCCATAGATGGAAGGAGATGCAAAGGATGCATGCAACTAAATGCAATGGAGGTGGATATAATGGATATGGCACGCTGGCCAAACCAAGTCTTGTTTAGGAAAGGCATGTACGATACAAACCATGTCTAACACAGAAGCGGTGCCGCTACCCTCAAGGCTCGGACACAAAAGCTCGACAACTGTGCTTCGACACGAAAAATATGGGCACATACCAGACCAAGCTCAACTTGGAAAGGCGCAAGCCATAGATGGAGGTGATGCAATGGATGCACGCAAGCTAAATGCAGTAGATATGGATATTTACAGAAAATGCATGACATATGCACTATACTACAATGATGATGCATGACATATGCATGTGTGTTTTTTTTTTTGAAATGCAATGCATGACATATGCAATATTTACAATGATGCATGACAATGCATGTTGATGCAATGGCTACGATTGCGATTTTCCCTATCTTACCAACCGGGCGATACACTAGGTTGGTTCAGTATCCAGAGTTGAGGCGTAGACACGCCGCCTCAACCTATGGGGCTTCCATACAGATTTCAAGCCGAGGGTTCATCCCCCTGGGTATTTAAACCAGACTTTAGTCTCGAAATTCAACCTTTATGCTTCTAGGCATAAGTCGCTCAAACTCTAGTTTTCACCCTCCCACTTGGTCTTCTAGGAACTCACCGCATCCACGGGCAGCTGGCTTTACCAGACCACCGAAAGTCGTTTGGGCACGACAAACACCAAAGGAATTGCACCTTCAGAGGATTTAAGGTCTCCTAGACCGGGATGTATAATGTATGCATGACAATGCATGTTTTTTTGAAATGCGCGCCAACGCGCGGCTTTGAGATGCATGATAATGCAAATGAGCGGGTTTAAGGTCTCGCCGGACCTAGGGGGGGCAACCGATGAGGTGCGCTAAACAATGCGATGGAATGCATGCCAAATGCAATGAGGTGCACACCTTAATGCACCGGAGGTCTTTCACCTCCCGAGGATTTAAGGTCTCCTAGACCGTGCGTGTTTAAGGTCTCGCCAGACCGGGGCAATCGTATACAAGACTCAAGTGCATGTAATGCAATGAGACGCGCATGAGACGGCGCGGTCTCAAAAGATGGAAAATGAAGTGCAAAACGAGGCGACGTGCCTCGAGATGCAATGAATGCGAAATGAGGCACACGCACCTCATTTGATGGAAAATGAAGCGCAAAACGAGGCGCATATGCCTCGAGATGCAATGAATGCGAAATGAGGCACACGCATTCTCATTTGATGGAAAATGAAGTGCAAAACGAGGCGCGACGTGCCTCGAGATGCAATGAAATGTGAAATGAATGTGACGAGGTACACTTTAATGCACCGAAGGTCTTGCACCTCCCGAGGATGTAAGGTCTCTAGACTGCGGCGTGTTTTTGGTCCCGCCGACTGCAGTGTTTCAGGTCCCGCCGACCCGCATGGAAAATGAAATGCAAACGGCACGGAGGTAGCACACCTCACGGACTCAAAATGAAATGCAAATGAAGCAAGATGACACGCATGCCATATGACAATGCAAAACGGTGCAAGTCGCAAGGGACGTGCAAGATGGCGTGATACGATACGCCGAGAAATGCGATGGATGCGCGTAACGCACACGGGGCAACTTTTGAATCTCAGAATGACAAAAGGATACAAAAGGATACAATCTTCGCTTGAATTTGAGTGCCACACACGAAGACACAAATCAAGTCGAAACGAGGTCGGCTGAACATCGGAGATGCACTTTATGCACTTTCTTGAGCTATGAAGACCCAAAACCCTCAATTTGACTAAAATGGCCTTGGGAACACCATCGGCCGGGTGAGGTAATCACCGCCGCCACCGGCTGGTCAACTCATCTATCGGCATTAAATGTGCCGACCGGCACAAAATAGTGCCGACCGCCAAAAATAGCCGATCGGGGCGCTTTGACAATTTGCTCGGGTCTTATAAAATAGGGTTCCAAACCCTATTCTAATCACTTCCTCCACAAAATTCTTCCTCTCTCTCTCTAGAGTGTTTTCTCACTTTTTCATCGATTTCAAGATTTCACGCCTGCTTGCCGTCCGATTCACAGATACCTTCGCTTCAACACTTTGAACCTAATATTTCTCCATTTCGTGTCCCTTTCGCTATTTTCGCTTTTCGGACTTGTTCCCTCGATTTTCTTCATTCTTGTGTCTTTTCACATTCCGACCCTTCCGCCATTTCCGACCCTCCTGGGTTGACTTTGTCGGTTGACTTTTCAGATTCCGCCCATTTTTTCATTTTCCGCCATTTTCTCGCTACCACTACCATGGCCGATGATGTTCCACATGTCGGACTCCCCGACCATGAGATGGACCCCGGTCGAGCTCCTCCCATTGAGCGAAGCGCCATTCGATCCGGCGACCTATCGCCCTACCATCCACGCTACCACCCGATGGACTCCGCCACTTCCGCGCTTTGACAGAGTTTTGGACCCAGAGCTTTGCCGCGCGAGCCGCCTCCCACTTGTTCACGGGCGCCACCGAGGTAACATTCTCGCTTTTTATTTTCCGCAATGTAGATTTCGCCAACCGCCATAGCTAATCGAACCCATTAATCGCTTAGTTCCGATGTAATGCATCAGAAGTTGATTGTAGACAACTTCATAATCGACACTGCTTAGGACCGACGCACATGCACACACACTTCACTAGTCTCGATCACCCAAACACATGGCACACATTGCATCGCCGATTCACCGACACCCGGCGCTTATTTGATTCTCAAAACTCAGACGCATGCTAGATTTGCACAAAACTACACCAACACGCGACACATCACACGCTAGAAGTTTATCAAACATACCGAGATATTTGAACGAAAGCACACACACACGCCGCTTACACCAATCCTCATAGGAGCACCGACATGTCATGCATCGTAGCCCACCCACCGTAAGTCAAACCCGACATCCGCTTGAATCTCAAAATGTGCACACATGCACCGTGTTTACACCGAGCATCTAAAACACACCGACGCACTACGGGTTTGTAGTTTACTATGAGCACACCGCACCCGGTTTGCTTGAATTTTAAAATAATTGCACGCATACTAGATTTATACCAACCGTGATATCTTCATATGGCTTTGCAATTTCTTGATTACAGGGGGATTCCCATACTCTCCGCGGGTATGGGAACATTACCGCTCGCGAGTGGTACGGCGATCTGCCCGATGCCGTTAGGCGCATTGTGGATCGGGCCGGCCGTACCTTTCCGCAGGGACTTTCTGCACTCTCTACTTGCAGACCTCTTCTTGCCGCCTCGCAGAGAGGTGGTGGACACCACCGATTCTTTTCATCTATCGACCGGGACATGACGATGACCCTTTCGACTTCTCGATGCTCACCGCATCGGGTGGGGGTGATCCGATCCCTTGACACGTATATGGACGAGTGGATCGCCGCCAGTTTATTTGTTTCGGCGAGGCGCCGCCGCTTGTTCGCCCGTGGTTCGCCCGCTATTCCCGGTTTGAGGTGCGCTGAAAAGTGACTATGCCGGTGGACGCGCCCGGCGACCCAGAGGTCACTGAGAGGTATGCACGCTGCTTCTCATGTTTTTGCTAGGGACCACCCTATTCGCCGACCGGGCGAACACTGCGGCTTCGCTTCTCGCCAAGACCGTGGACGCCCGACGGATTGTGCAAGATGATCGGGTGGCGCGGCTCGCCACCCTTTACGGCTACATGAGCTCCGCCTCCGTGGCAGGGCAGCTGTTCGGGGCTATCGGGCGAGCCCGAGGTATGTCTTCTTCGGATTTCATTTCGCTCAGATTTTCAGACCAGACATCGCACACACCGTTGTTCAGATATCGCATACACGGCACACACATACTTCATGATAATCGACCGCATAATCGCTCACACCAGACACCCCGCTTCAATACACTGCATAACACACACTGCAGATTTCGCTTATTCTCAGACCGCTTATTCTCGATAATCGCATCGACGCCTGCTTTTGGTACAGGTGGTGTATGCCTACTTCCCCAGATCGAGCCAAGACGGAGACGGAGACCCTCTCGTCGCCCCTTCTTCGCCAGTTATGACGGGCGATGTGTCCGAGGCCCCGGACACTTTTAGCTTCTTCCGCCATTTCTTTGACACCATCACCCCCATCGAGGTATGTTTTACTTACACCGCTTTAAGCTTCGCTTTCAAACGACATTTCTATATCAAGAGATAATCAATCAGATTTCATTTCAGTCACCGGTACCGTGGGCTCCACTCCCACGGTGATACGAGATAGGTATGCGGCGCCACCGAGACCTCAAGGCCACGGATTTCCCCGAGGGCCCGGCCTGCTGGCCTGCACTGGGTGAGCGCTTATGCTGCACTGGATTGCCGGAGCAGATAGTTCCGATCCACCTCCCGAAAGCACATGAGGGACACCGAGAGGTTTTCAGGCAGCAGATGGAGGACTACACCCTTGGCCGGGCAGAGATGTAGATGCTACAGGGCGAGGGCGACTATTCTGAGTACGTCCCGACCTTCTTGATGCGCCTTCGAGCGAGGCTCCGAGTTGATCCAAGGAGACCACGCCAGCTGCCCGGCAGAGACAGAGCAGAGCGGGCCATCACAGAGGGCTCGAGCTCAAGGCAGAGGGGGGTGCAGAGGGACGAGGGACGGCCGGCCCGCTTTGCCTACTATGTTGACATACAGGGGCAGTGGGAGACCTACCAGATCCCTTTTGCTCCTCCTCCCGGTCATGAGTTAGCCTAAGATTCCCGACTTGCCTCCCAGATGTATTACTTGTATTTCAAGATCTTGCATTTGTTATTTCATTTCGCTTATTCAGATATCCCACGTATCATCGATATATTTAATACTTTTTGCAGCTTCTTCCGAGTATACCCGCTGGCCGGTGGAGTCAATGCCTCCCTCGATGGGGATGCCGCAATGACTCTTGACGCTCGCCGCTTCACGGCTTGCCGGTATGTTTCATCGACTACGCCTCAAATCATACTGTTTCGCATAACTGCTATACGGCACAAGAATCGATGAATCGCTTCACGGTTTCATACATTGTACTCATACATCGTGATTCTATATCGATAAACCGCCACGGCATTCACACACCGTACTCATACATCGTGATTCTATATCGATAAACCGCCACGGCATTCACACATCGCACTCATACATCGTGATTCTACATTGATAAACCGCCACGCTCGATGTGTTTGTTCTTCAGATTTTCAGCCTCCTTTCCCGATCCTCCAAAGGTGACACTACTCCACCGGGCCTCCTGCCTCTACTCGGGATGGCAGGATATTCCTCGCACTGCAGGGGACGCGGTCACGGGGAGCAGCTCACGAGCTCCGCCCAGCGATGGTGAGTCGGAGGCGGGACGGAGTCGGCTTGGAGGAGACCGATAGCTAGCTCTGGGTTCGACAAAGGATACCCGACGATGCTTTTGTGCTTCTCGCCAGAAGAGGGCGAGGATCGACCCTTAGGCATGAGGCCTATCACGATGATGATGATTTTGTCGCTTTTTCCTTATTTCTTTTCTTGTACTTTTCTTTTGGTAGATAGAGTATTATGTATCACAGTGTGTTTTTGCTTTCCAAAACTATGTAATCGAAAAGATTATATATAAAACAAACTTTTTGTCTAAAAGAGTGTTATATCTCAGATGTCTCACAGATACCGCACATTTCATACTTTGCATCGCATTGCATCATACTACACCTCAAATGTAAATGATATTGATTTGTATCTCGACAATTGAACACTTGCACCGTGATAATCAAATAACCAACCAACTAAGCAAAGAAACAAATTTCATACAAAACCATTGCTCAATCCAACATATAGCCCATACTCGCCGAGGATTGGGGCTACATACTACCATGATACAATACTCGGTTCATTCTACCCACAAAGAAACCTTAAATGAATAACCCAATCGACAAGACGGATCACAAAATCGACATTTGCTTGCAGCTTGAAACACCCTGATGCCTCAAATCTTCCATTTCCTTTTCTTGCTTTGCACGGATGTAAAGAACGGCACAAAGATTCTCGAAAGCACGAGCAATTGCCTTTTGAAGAGGATGGGTTTTCAACCGGTATCGAGCCTACCACAGACACGACGAGACAGACTCAAACGAAGAAACAAAAGGCACACGACCTAGCACAACGAGACACATTCGGAAGAGACTCAAAGCCAACGTTGAGACCGACAAGTCAAAAGACACGACACACGACGTTTAGTTTAAAAAGACCTCAAATTTCGAGGAGCCGCCTCCGTAGGTTTCCCACCCTTCGATTTGCGTGATTCTCACATCACTCGACCTCGTGCTCGGTTTTTTCACAAAAACCCTTCTCTCACTTTTCTCTCAACTTACTCCTCTCTATTCTTTATTCTCTCATTTTGCATCCCTCCCCGAGGTGAATGACAGTGAATAGGAAGTTGCGGTTCATGCCCGGCTACGACTAGCTCGCGGCTATTTCTTCCGTAGATGGGGGTGCCTTTTCAAGCGAGTGCATGCCGACGGTGGGGAAAGACAGATACCCGCTCAACTGCGTCCCTAGTTCATTATTTTGACCATTTTTGTTTTCTCCTTAAAACAGCTTTTGATCAAAATGAGAGTTGGATTAACACACTTATTCAATTTTTGATTTGAAAATCATGCGAATCAGGCTGTGAGCACTGAAAATTCTCCCTTTGGGGTCCAAACATGGTCCAATTTTGAAAATGAAATAGTTTTCGAGAAAATAAGTCAACCTCAGCGAAAATTTTTCAAAGACTATTTTTGCAAACAAACGATGCTCAACGAGCATGAAACTTACCTCGAGATATGCAACCTCAGATCGGAGGTAATGGAAAATCGCCCTTGCTTGAAGGGGAATATGAGAACGGAAAGTTGCCCCTAGTTTGAATGGTAACTTAGGGCAACTTTTGGACATGGATGGCAATGGGTGGCAACGAAAGTTGCCCCTTGTTTGATGATGCCGCTGCATGTCAGGCATCACTCCTTATTGATGACGATCGACCCTGACGCTGAGAAGTCAAGATGGCTTGAATCAATATATGGACACAATCACCGAGGTGTTGGTGGTTGGGCTCCAAGAGAAAATTGATCATGCAATTCCAAAGCCTGTAACCGAGACGCCGGATTAGGAGGAGGCAAGTGACCAAAACCATGACATGGACTAAGACGCTATGAAAGCGTTGGGGCTGGACTTCAAGACGAAGTTGCCTACGATCCCAAACATGGGAATCAAGCTCACGAGTTCCTAAGGTACACTCGGTATTTTAACCTTCACTATTTTTAAGCTCTAACTTTTGCCAAGGTGCCCAATGCGGTTTTCGACCTTATGTAGCTTTGTTTTTCTTTTTCATTCTTTTTTCTTTTTTTTTTTTTTTCTTTTTGTTCTTCTTCTTCTTTTTTGTATCTTGTATTGTATCTTTTTTCTTTTTTCTTTCTTTTTCTTTTCTTGCTCTAACTTTTGCTCTGGTCGCCTTTCGGTTTTCGCCCAAATGAGCCTCTCAAAGGGTAGAAGTGTTATCAAGTCCATGTCAAATGGTTTTGAGATTGAAGCCTTCCGATCCGTGAGAGTGGTCATTGATTTGCAAGAGGACTCATCTTCGGTTCTTCGGGCACATCTGACATCTTTGCCCTTTAGTTCGAGGGGTGTTCCTGTTCTAGCTTTGCAATCTTCTTCTGACGAGGTCTGACCTTCCTGATCTGACTTTGGTGCCTCATGTTCGAGGGCTGCTTCAAATTGGGCCACACAAAGCTTACACGGTAATTGATTGCTTGAACATTCTGAATGAATTCCAAGGTTTGAAAAGATAGATTGAACTATAGGCCGAGAACAATCCTAGGTCGCACATTCTCAAGAGCAATTCCACACATGTCTTCACAAGTCCGCAAGAAAACATTTTGTTTTTGAAAGTTTTTTTTAAGAGGCGATAAAATCGCTCATACCAAGATAGTGTGGAACCACTGGTCGTGCCAGGTCCTTCTTCAAGACTATACGACAAGCATGATTTCATCCATTAAGGGCTTAGCATGCCTCTTTCTCTCAAAGTGATCAAAATTTTGCGAAAACCCGAGAGATTCCTCCCTCTTTGTTTTCACCGCGGTGCTTAAAAGGTTTCGAAAAACTTAAGTCAAAGCAATAATGTTTAGGGCACAAAAGAGCAGACAGAATGTGTTGTCACACCATTCGAATTTTCTCGCACAACTAGCCCAATACAATCAATAAACATGGAAGCACGGTAGTCATGCAATGTTTATTCAAGTTTCCTGTGTGAACTGCTCCACAAATGAGGGGGACCCAAGAAAACAAAAAGAAGCAATTTACAAAACAAAACGGTGCCTGAGGCAACAACCCCGAAGTCACCTAGTATTCTATACAAAAGAGGGACTGACTCATTACAATTAGATGCATCTTACAAAAGGACTGACTCAAAACAATGAGACAGACTCAAGACAAAACACAAAAGACTAACTCGACACCCAAGTCAGGATTTACAAAATTAGCATCGGCAGGTGCTCAAAAATGCGCGCCAGACGCCATATCCAAAAATGTACCAGATATTGCCCGCAGGCAGCTGAATCCCAATTACGTACTCGCAGTATCGGTGTCCTCAGATTCGTGTCCTCACAATCCAAGAACTCAGAGGACCGACTTGGCCGAGGTAGGCGGAGGATGACCTTGTTATCAATCAAACTCAGACTCATGACGGAGGCGAAGCAATTGTCGGTGGCATGGCCAGATCGTTGATGGTACGCGACAAGATCGAAAGTGGCATCATGGCTCACCGGAAGGGGCTTGGGGAGCGGCCTAGGATCGAGGGGTGTGAGATGCCCTTTTGGCTAAAATCGGTGCCCTAGACAAAGGCATGTAGAGAGGATGGAAGGCCCCTCGGGGCAAGTACTTCGAATCGAGGACTCTTGCTAGATGCACTAGCGAATCGGGTCAAGGTGCAACCTTGGGTTTCGATCCTTTCCGATGCAGGTCGAGGGAAGAACCTTCTTGGCATGACGGGCCTATCCTGCTTCTTCGATCGATCGAATCGCCTCAGCAGAGCGGGAAAACATCATCCACAATTTTGGTTACAATCGCGATATCTGTTGTTTGCTCATTCCTCGCTTTCAAAGCCCGGATCGCCCACAAGATTTGTTCAATAGGGTCGGCCTCGCCTTTACTTTGTCTTTGCCTCGCCTCACCGTGAGAGGTTTGGGTTGGTACTGCACATCATGCTAGGTGGAGGTCATCTCCGTCGATTGAGCTCGATCACAATCCGCCCCAAGACGGGGCCTCTGGGTTCGAATTTCCAAAGATACGGTGCAACCGGTGGCGAGGTTGACATTCCGTAGCGAGATCCGCCACGGACCTCGAGATCGCCTATCATCCCCATTAACTCGAATGTAGTGGGCTCATGAGCCGATAGAATTGAGGGTCCAGATTGGGTGTGCAATGGGCGACCTAGGCGGAAGCGGCATGTCAACAAGAGTCTCATCTTGTGGGTGGTTCCTTGACTCAATGCCATTATGACCACAATCTCTTTCGAAGTTCAGATTATGTTTGGTCCCGCCAAGAGGAGAAGACACTAGTCGTTTCGACTTGACTCTCAATCTCTCGAATCAAACGGAAAACAAGCAAGATTTCAAATTTCAATCGATCAAGCACGGTGTAGTCAAACAATCGCACTCCACTATCAACACTGTTCCCAAGTCATCGTCCGAATCAATCGATACCGCAGATATAATCGATTCTCAAAACATCGACATCGTGCCCTCAGCCGGATATTCAAACTTGCAAACCGGTATATGCATTCTCAGAGAGATACACTCTAAAAGCACATAGCAAGTAAATGAGAGCCAATACACCCCTATGTTGGGGTAGGGTTTCCGCCCTATTTTGTCAGAGCTAGGGTTTCACTACGCGCAAATGCCGGTAACTTAAAATAAACATTGCATATCCGTTTTGTCTCGAAAAACGTGTTAGATTTCTTTTGCTACTCGCAAGTAGGCTAAAATACGGATTTCAACGAGTTGTTCCAACTCAGGCAATCCAACCTCCACCCACAGGCATTCAAATAGTTTATCATGTAAGCAACTAGCCGCATGGTAAGCCTACTATCATGGTAAACATTCACACGCATGCGATATGCTAAAGCCGTAAACACTTACCTCGTACTCCGCGCCAAAACAAGAAACTGGTTTAGCAAACATGCATGACCTAGTTCATGTTGAGTGGCTAATGCAACACAGGCAAAAATGCAATCTAGAGTAGGCTCGGCTAACCCTAAACATGGCATGTGAAATGCGCGAGTAGCATGTATTCAATTTGGAAATTGAAAGTTACGATGCAGTTTGTATGATGTACCGAGCCCGGTGCATGTAAACAAGTGCATGAATGCACACATGCATTGCATAAGGTATGCTAAAGTAGACGTGCCTTAATCTACCATAAGCAGGTAAATAAAAGGGATAGAAAGAAGTGGGGATTGGAAGACATGCACCCACTCACGCACACTTATTACAGTTGCGCCCTCGCCGAGGACCGAAGAATAATATACGTAACCGAATAATTAATTGACTATCCTAGCTAATTAAATATTACAAATCAATTAAATTAAATAAACAAACTAATTAATCTATTTAAGCGATAAATGCCTCGGAAGGAGGGCTGACTGCCGCGTGTGCCCGGACTCGCTGAATCGCACCGTGCAAGTGTGCCTCGCTTCTCTGCTCTCCTTCTCGAAAATTCCAAAACTCCAGAGTGCCTCTCAGAGCACTGGGAACTTCACCGCCGAGGCAGGAGCTACCGCTAAGGAAGGAAGCCACCGCCCTGATTTCATTATCGGCTAAGAGGCATGGCCAAGACTAAAGAGTGCCGATCGCCTTTATCCTCGCAGAACTCGCAGAATCGACAAAGAAGCAGAGGAAACCAAAGGCAAGGCAATGCAAATCAAAGCATGTATGCACCAAGCACACCCTCATCATGCTATGGACTCAAGAGGGCATGTGCCTCGATTCTGACCATCAATCGCGCATTTCCATGCGTGATGATCCTAAGAACCAAGAATGCACCTTCACTTTCAAATGTATGCAAAACACATAGGCACAAAAGGGTACCAAACCTCTATCAAACTCACTTCAAGAGGCTTGGTATGCATGTTAATGTGGTGCAATCCTAAGCATGTCATCTAGGATGCAAGATGGACAATATGATGCATTTATGCAAGCATACAAACAAGCATATAATACAAGCATGCAATCCAATGGAATAATGGACTTAGACATGAATTAGGCAACCCTAAAAGGCCTAAGATCAGTGGCCAACATGCCTAGAAAATGAGACCAAATGCACACACACATATGCAAGTGTTAAGGCCCAAGACTTAGGCAAACCAAAGCAATTCTCATGCATACTTAAAGAGGCCAAACATGGACTAATAGCATGCATTTAAAGCTCTGAAATTCATGTTAATCATGATGCCAAATCATGCAATAGAGCATTCCAAACAAAGCATGCAAATGGCCTAGGCTTAAAGCAAGTCAATAGGGCATTAAACCACACTTAGCACAATCATACATGGCAATATTCAAGCCCTTAAAGACAAAGTTTTAACACATAAAACTAAGCCTAAATGACCACCTAGATGGCATCTAGGAAGCATGGAATCTAAGGCATGCAATAAGGCCTAAACATAGAGCACTTAACACAAGCTCTTAAAGCATTAACAAGGCCACCAAGGCAATCAAACAAGCATGTATGAAGGACTGAAATGGCATGCAAGATGGTTCCAACCATCAAAAATAAAGCAAGCATGTCATACTACAAATTCATGCTTTTGAGGCCAACAAGCCAAATACAAAGAGGCTACCAAATACATGCCAAGATTAGCCAAAATAGCTATGGACAGAGCTAAATCATGGCAAAATAAGCTTACAAGCTTCACAAATCTAAGCTTAAAACATGCTAGAAAATAGGGCAAACAACCTAGGCATGTTAAGGCATAAAAGGGCATTACAAGGCAACTATACTAAGCATGTATAGGAGACCAAAACCGACTTGAAAACATGTTATATCATGGCAATATAAGCATGGAAAACAAGCCAAACATGCTCAACACACACTCAAACATGAAGCTCCTTAAGGAAGCAAAATTTGTCCTTTTCAAGGACATCAAGGAGAGGGGGTGGCCCTCTCCTTCTTGAGACTTCAAGGCATGCTCTTCACCACTGAAATCCCTCAAGATTTCAGTGGTGAAGAGATCCTAAGACCAAAGTCTCGGATCTCTCCAAAATAGCACAAAATGGGACCTTTTCCAAGGTCTAAAGGGGGTCAAACCTCCCCAAACCACAAAACACTCTTAATATACAATGAAGAGGGTTCAAAATCAGAACTTTTTTGTGTTATATGCTAAGCTCAAAAACTATTTTAAAGCAAGTAAAAATAGAGTGCAAAAATGGGGAATAAAGGGTAGTTTTGCTTACCCTTGTAGCCTTCTTCACAAAGGTTGTGGTTGATGCTTCCTTGAGCTCAAAATCTGTCAAGAACCTCCAAGAACAGCCTCTAGAACCTCAGTTGCAAGGAGAGGGTGAAACACTAGGTGTTTTAGTACAATAGTGTGAACTAAACACCTAGTGTACTAAGAGAAAAGGAGAGATATGATATATGTATCTAACTTAACCCTAAAAACCAGAGCTCCAGCTCTCTAACAATGTCTAATGCTCTGAAAAATGCTAACCCCCAATCAAGAGGGAGAGCTTTCCTCTTTATAGAACTTGTAATGACTTACAAGCTAAGCCAACAAGACTCATCCCCTCCATACACGTGTATGGAGGGGAAGCAAATGCTCAAAAGCTGTCTGAAAATATCTCAGAAAGCAAGTGCACAGTGGTCGGCTGGGCAAATTGGTCATTTCGCCCAAAATAGTGCCGACCGGCACAAAATAGTGCCGACCGGCACTATATAGTGCCGGTGACAACTACAGCCAGCCGGTGGCCTCTAGCCCCAAATGGTGTGTAGGGATGCCTCACAGCATTCCCGCGCCTTCCAAGGCAAAACACAAGTGTTTGGTGCAAAACCAAACACAAACGGTCAAGTTCGGAGGTCCTGAGGCGGGGCGCGCGTAGCCGAGAACTCCGGGAACTCCAAACGAACACAAACATGGATAATCACCGAGTGTTCCAACGGTGACGTCCAAGTCTTGAGGACGGTCAAAAATGGGGTGTCTACAGATGTGTTTATAATTAACCAAAAAAATAATAAATAAATAAATAAATAGGCAAATAGCTATACCTCACTGGAAAATTTTAGATGGTTTGTTGGAATTATTTTTTAATATTAAAAAATAGGCAAACAGCTATACCTCACTAGAAAATTTTAGATGGTCCGTTGGAATTATTTTTAAATATTTTGCCTTGTTTCTAAATTCTAAAATCATCCACATAAAGAGTATAACCAAGTTCGACTAATTTGAGGATTTCTGTTAAGTTTTTGTTATTGGCAATCCCGTTTCCCAAAACTCTTTTCAGTTGTAAGTTTATTTGATCTTTTATTTTAGTTTGGCTATGAGTTTTTAGATATGAATTCAACCCGAATTGTGTCTTGCATAGAAGTTTGTCATCTATATTCTTTCATGTTTGTCGCTTCGCTGACAATGATCATCCAATATTTTTACACAGCGTCTGAACTTCTAGAAAGAAAGTTTTACCGCTCGAGCGATCAACCTATATGTTTCGCACCGCTTTAGTCACACTGCTCGAGCAGTGAAATGTGTGCTCGTGTGGTCTGCGCGATCCTATTTTCTATAAAGTGCACTGTTCGCTATTTCTACGGTTTGTGCCATCCAGTTTTTCAGAGGGGAACAAAATACAAAGTATTCTTTATTTGGGGGTACTTTCTAAGTGTTTCCTTGATGATTTAAGAGTGATCAATGGATCCGTGAACTTGATATCAACATCATCAAGGGTTTATTTGTTTTTGTTTATTTACAAAAAAGAGAGTTGTTCTTCGGTGGATTCCATGGAACTTGGCCTGAAGTTTTGGTGGATTCCGGAGTGGCTCGTCATCGTGGATTCGATATCGACATTGTGAATTTAACGTTGGGCAGGACAATTCCAACGTGAAGACGGTGGTGGAAAAGGCACATAGGGGTCAGTTCAATTTGGGTATGGATTTGCTAAGTAATTGAGAGTACATTTGTGTAATTCCTTTTTGTATTCTTAATTAGTGGATTGTTTTGTGGTTTTGGGCCATAGTTTTTTTTATCACAATTAGAGGCGCTCCAATTATAATTTTTTCATGTTAAATAATTATATTGATTTGTCTTTGATTATTTGATTGAGATTATTATTTACTGTTTAAAATTGATATATAATCATAAATCAATATCTCGGAGATTTTAAGATTTTTTAATTTCAATAACCAAAGGTTTGATGGTCCATTGCGGTCTCCTCACTATTGAATATGGGAGACTGGAGAAAGATCAAGAGGGTGGCATCCTTATATGAGAGAGAGAGAGAGAGAGAGAGAGTATTACTTAGCAAACTTTGTTATCGTAAAAATATAGGAAAACAATTATAAGGAAATCATCCACAACCAACCCACTTATTCATGCTATATTAAATCATATGTATTTAAATTTTAACAAACAATAGATTCATGTGGGTACTGTCTTTTTGTTTATTTCTCTAGTTGTTGGGCCACCAGAATTGAGCTTGAAGATGGTCTACCACCTTCTTGTCCACTTGGAATGCCTTGGCAAGAACATCATCATAAATTTTTGGATTTGACCCAAACACTGCATTAGCAATGGTAATGACACCGGGATTTTGGCTGCTCAAGCCAGCAAGAGCTACTGCATTAGTCTTTTCTTGATTAAACTGGAAGTGAATGAGACCTTGTGGGAACACAAAAACATCTCCTGGGTACAAGACCTTTGTGAAGAGACGGTTATCAGGGTTGGAGGTCACAAAGCCGACATAGAGAGTACCCTCCAAGACCACGAGGATCTCAGTTCCGCGAGGGTGTGTGTGGGGCGGGTTGAGGCCATAAGGTGCAAAGTCAATGCGAGCTAAGGAGATGCCAAGAGTGTTGAGGCCTGGTATTTGCATGACATTTACGGGAGTGACTGTCGATCCAACTGGATTAGATGTGTTTTGTGGAGTGAGGAGGCCAGAGTAGAAAAAGTCATTGGCTGTGGCGAGCTTTGGGTCGTTGCAGAACTTGCCATTCACGAAAACTATATGCAAATGAAATCAAGTGGTGCTTCAGTAAGGATTGGGTGAAAGAAAGAAAATCTTATATAAAATAATAGAATTTCAATATTGTTACGAAGATCTAATCTAAGAAAATAAAAACCGACCATTTACAAACTTAAACAATTTATATTTCAGGTAGCAAAAGCACAATTAACCTTTTTTAGCTTATGTGTATTTTTTGTTCCAAAAATAATACCTACTTTTTACAATGAATACTAATGAAGTGAGTTTGGAACATAACTTTGATACACATGTAATCCTTTGAAAGTGAAATTGCCACAATTAAATGTTGATTACTAAAATGACAGAAAAATATTCTAATTGGGCTTTGTTGTTTATTAAATTAAATTCGCCACTAAAATCATATTTGAAAGCATGAGACTTGAGTTTGGAATTTAAAAAGACGGAAGATAGAGATGAGTCAAAAATATACCAGCAGATTTAGAGTCTTTGGCAGCAACACAAAAGTCCTGTAGTTGACTTGGGTCAAAAGCAGAGGCAAGTGTAGAAGCCAAGGCCATGGTGGCTATAGCTATAAGGATAAAGTGAGTGCCCATTTTTATCAATTGAAAGCAAAAACACAAAATTTGAAGGAGGTGATAGATATCCAGCATGGAACACCTGACTATTTATAGATATGGATAGGGAGAGTAGTTGAATTTTGTGATTATATTATTTCCTATGCCAATATGATAAGAATTACCAAGTCCTCGACGGGTAACCTTTTTCCTCAACCACCATTGAATTCAACGATATGAACGGTTCTTACATCAACATCCACATCAACATGACACGTTTCTAATTTCTTCTTCTAACTGCTTACATCAACATCAGGGTGGCTTTGGCCCAAAGCCAGAAAATCATCTCTTTGAATAAAATAAAATAAAATAAAAAATTATCGTGCCTTTGGGTTTGAAAATTGATTAAAAAAAAGGTTTAATTTTTTTTTATAGCTATTATACTATTTCATAAAATAAAATAAAAATTTCTGAATTTTAAAGACCCCAATAAAGTTTCGTGAAAATTAAAAACTGATAAATGATTGATATACTAAATTATTTAAAATTAATGGATGATTTCTTTTACCAAAAAAAAAAAAGAATAATAATAATAGTAATAATAATAAAAAGCCAATATGTTATTATACTAGTTAGTCAAAAAAAATATTCACGAGTCTAATTTTGGAGATTGGTTAAGTTATAAAATAAAAAGTTTTAGTGGCATGTTAGTAAATGTTGTTTGATTATAAACGACAACAGATGACAGTAATAAAATTGATTCAAAATCAAATAATTTAGCCATAAAATTGATATAGCTAAAAAAGTATGGATTAAATTTGATTTTTAAATGAGAATTTGCAAAGTAAAATAAAAATTTTATTTGTGATTATATATTTTCAACGGAGTTGTTATTTGGTGGTCCGCATTGCTACATACTATTCATTTTGCCACATTTATTATATTGTATTTCAAAAATCAACATAGAAATGTAGGTTCCGCAATGAGGTAACAAAGCTAGCATGGCACTGACATAGGTATATATAATGTTTAAGAGTCATTGATGAATTTGTCTCATAGTTTCTAATACAATGCATATGATAATGAGTTTTTACCCGGTCTTCCACGGTTACATGATGAATGATTCTTCAACTGCACCAATCTATTTTTTATTAAGTAAATTATAATGACCATTTTTTAGATTTGTGAAAAAATATAATAAATCTTGTAAGTTTGGTATATAATCATATTGACTTATCTTTGAATAAGATTAGGGGAGACTTGCGTGTAGGTCCTAATAAGTGAACTTATTGTCTAATAGGTCTTATGATAATTAATGGCGTTTTTCATCAAACACTACTATAAAAACGTCACTAGTTTCTAATTTTCAATGACAGATTAAAAATTTTGTCATAAAAAATATCATTAATTATAAGTTTTAGCAACAAATTAAAAAATATCACAAAAAAAGTCACTAATTTTCAACTTTCAGCAACAGTTTAAAAAATCCGTCTCAGAAAATGTTACTAATTGTAAGTTTTAGCGACAATTTATAAAAATCGTAACAGCAAAGTCACTAATTGCCAATTTTTAGTGACATATGCAAAAAATTATCATAAAAAAATTATTTTTAGCTACAATTTTGGTCGGACTTTATTACAAGTAGAGCTAATACAAGTGGTGTGTAAATTAATTGTAGCCACAAATAGAGCTAATACAAGTGGTGTGTAAATACCAAAATATGTAAAAATGATTACATTATTTTTTTATCTATATAATTAACGAATTAGTGATGAAAATTATGGAGAAGTGGTTTGGAAATACTCTTTTGATCCTGGGGAACGCTCGTGATCCTCTTCTAGTCACCTGAAAGGAATGAACACTCAGGTCGGGGGTGCCGGAATTAGCACTCCGACGGACAAGTTAGTCTCAACGTACAAAAATGCTTGTATTCTAAGTTTAGCACAATAATTCTCACATACCTCCTTCTGGCTGATGTTTCTTCTATTTATATCTTTTCTTCTTTGGGCCTTGGGATTAGATCCATTCCCTACCTCATATTCGACACATTTTATAATGGACTGATCTTCACTCGGCCCCTTGCTTAATCGGTTATTTGGCCGAGTAGGGTTGGATTTGAGCTTTAAAGCCAATTGCCGAGCGCTTCGAACCTCGACTCTCCCAGATTCGACTATACGGAATCTCTACGACTCCCGAATCTCGGCCCCCACAAAAACGATTTAAAAATAGATTACAATCAAGTAAATAAATTTTAATTATTTTTAATTGAGCTATACTTAAAGGGTGTGTCTTTTTTGTTGTCATTAATTTTGTATTGTAAGTATCAAATAAACATATTATTTTTGGATAAATTGGAAGGCGGAACCACATGTTTTCTAACACAATTACCAAATTATAAAAGTACTATTATGATAAAGAATTGAAAATTTTATTTCCCTCCCTAGTTTTCAAAACTTTATTTTACCTTATAGTAGTATTAGCCGTTTCTTTATTGACAATTGTGTCAGTATTATTTGTATATTTAATTTTATTAATAAAATTATTTCATTTTGCTAATAAATAAAAAAAAATAGCGAGACCCTTTCTCAAGCCTCCACCAATTCCCTTTAACCTCCACCAAGTACAGCCTCTAAAAACTCCTTTAGTTTTGATTTTTTTCTTAAAAAAAATTTATTTGAATATATATTTTTTGAGTTTTAGAGGAGAGGGGATCCGAAATGTGGTCCACAAAACAAAGGAGAAAGTTCTATATTTTTTTATATTTCATTTTTTCATCAAATAAATTTATTACCTTGACAATAAAAATAGGTGTATATATATTATGGGGAATAATAATGATATTAGTAAAAATAGTTGGTCAATTGATGGTTAGATAATGAGAATTGCTATTAATCATTGTAATTATTTTCCCCCTTATATGTATTCATGTGATAAATGATCCGCTGTACATATGAGGCTCATCATATTTTAAAAATGATGGAACCATCATGTCACATGAGAAATCACTTAAAGAAGTGAAAAGTTTGACAAATTTTTAAATGATATATAACATGCCTCTTAATTAACAAAGTAGGATTATTTTAAATTGAATTTAAAATTTGAAGAGGATTTTATAATTTTAAATGACTAGCATTGAGTGTTATGATTTGTCTCCTACATTAACAGTATGGAAAAGTAGTCGTAGAAAAATTAAACATGACGTATAGAATGTGCTATTAAAAGTTTTTATGACTAGTCACGACTTTTCATGACTGGTTATAATACGACTTTACTTTGTGCATCATAAAATCGTATCGACGGCGTACATTTGGTGCCGCAAAAACTCCTTTTTATTGTAGTGGTTCAAGTTCAAATGCAACCCAATTATCAATTTTCCATAACCATAGCTTATGAGTTGAAGGCATGATTTTGAGAGTTTTCATGACAAATGAGTTGAATGTTATTTGAAAATACAAACCAATTCTCAATTTTAAAGGGCTTCTTGGTAATGATAGTGGTGGTGGTGGTGGTAGGGAAGATGACAACAAAGGAGGAAGGAGGAAGGAGGAGGGTGGTGGAAGGATTTGGTTAATTCAGGGAATGATGAGAGAGAAGAAGAAAAGGTGAGTTTGCATATTTATTAGGGGTGAAAAAAAATCGTAAAACCGTTTGCACCAACTGAACTGGACTGAACTGGCAGGTTTTGGTCGATTTTATTCATTATCCCAGTCTGTTCAGTTCTGTTAAGATTAAAAAATCGAAGTTTGGTTCAATTTTCGGTCAATAAGATTTGAAAACCACGTGCACCGAACCGCACCAAATTAAATGATAATAAGTATTTGATCTCAGCCATCCATGGAAATACCTAGTTAATCTAAGCCATTCACTCACATGTATATATTTTCTTTTTTCATCAGTGCCTCTTCTATGCCAGCAAACTATTACTCTCTCTTCTCTCTCATCCACCTCTGTTGGAAGCAACCTACTCTCACACTTCTACAATGCTATCAGCCCACTCTCTCACCACTTTATGATGAACACAACGATCTCCATGGTTGACTTCTACATCGCATCTAACCATTGTTTGCTTCTCTATGGTTGATATCTTTCTCAAACCCTCTCTGTTTACATCAGTGCTTCTTCGTAATAGATCTGTGAACGAAAAAAATATAATACTACAAAAATAGTTAAAGATCACACTTTCACAAATGAAAATATCTCACTTTTATTGGAAGTGTGATTAAAAAAAAAAATTAGATTGATATTTTAATCACACTTGATTTGATTGAGTGTGATAATATTTATTTTTTATGTCACTTTTCAATCAAGTGTGATTATATATATATATTTTTAATCACGCCTTCTAATTAAAGTGTAATTATATATTTATATATATATATATTAATCAATTAAAGTGATTATATATACACTACTATAATAATATTTAATAATATTTATTTTTAATCACACTTTTTAAATAAGTGTAATTATATATATATATATATATTTTAATCGCACTCTCTAAATAGGTGTGATTGTATAAAATATTTCAATTTCATTTTCATATAAAATATTCCCAAATTCGAGCCTCTATTCTACCCATGAATGAGAGATGAAGACTCTTTCCATTCTCAAGTTTGTTTTATCTGCTGAAACAATTCACTCTTTCTACCTAATGTGTTTGGTTATGAAAGAGATCTGGAGAGATTTGGAGATGGGGCTTAGCTCCAAATCTATCTCATCCACCTCTCTCGCCGAACCACTACCATCATACAAATACAATGATGCACGCAATAATCGCTAACCATTCTGAGGCTGTTGGCTTTTTGGCTTTCGAAGGTTACTTTTGTAATTATGAGCGTGCCAGCAAGGATCAATCAGTCCTTACAGAAAATTAATTGCCAACCAATTATTAGACGATTGTGTTTTAGTTCTTTCAGCCTCAATGAAGAGGACTTTTACTGGTGGCTTGATTTAGGAGAATTAAGCAAATAACAATTAAATGAAGAACAATTGAAGCATTTCATCAAAATGAAAAAAACTTACAATGATCCAAACTCAGCCTCGTAGAGGTTTACAGCAACAATCTACTTGAAACTATTCCTATGAACGAAGTGCAGTGCAGGAATTTTAAAATACAGAAATGTAAAGAACAGGAAATGTAAAACTGGAAAGGAAATAAAGTAGAATAAGATTAGTTTTTTGGATCTGAGTCTGGGGTTTTTTCTGAGGCCTTCTCTGCTATTTACACTTCTCAAGGATGATCGTCGAACTACATTTCCAACCGTCGAACTGCTCCTCCATGATCGCTGACCATGTTGCCTTATAATTAGCTCCACTATGCCATCACTTACAGTTAAGCTTCCCTCCTAATTTTGAATTTGAATGTGAGTAACCGTTGAAGCTGTATCACTTTGCATCTCTTTGCTGATCCAATGCTACTCAGATCTCATAATAACCAATATTAATTACCATGTGTACGATCAGGATCGAAGATTTGAATAGTCTTCTTGTATTACCCTTATTCTACCACGCGTCGAATTATAATTGGCTTATACAAAATATGTAGCCAACATTACCCCCGCACTAATATACCAAATGCTTGGTGATATTAGTGGATCAAGGTCTTTTATCCACGTCTTAGAACGTGCATGGGCTTTGCATTCTTTCAGAAATGCAACAGTCATTCATCATTTGCATTAAACTCTCTTTCAATCTTTTGAACACCCCCGCCATCTTAGTATTCGAACAGACTGATACATTTTTATGGCTAAATCAATTTTCTCCTCTATTGATCAAGCACACGAAGAGTCATCTGATGATGTTGTTCCTCCTCGAAAGAACCTCCATGCATTAATTAGCCACCTTTACCCACCTTTCTATATTCAAGTCATGGAAGCCTTTGCAAATTATCAACCCTTGGACTACGAACACATTACCCTCAATCCTTTGATTCAGAAGGTTACAAACATGGACATGGGAAGCTCTTCTTCTGATTCACCCTTTGACTACGAACAAACTGCCCTCAATCCTTTGATTCAAAAAGTTACAAATATGGACATGGGAAGTTCTTCTTCACAATCCCCTGCATGGGATAAGGCTGTGGCTTCTTCTTCCTCTGGGGCTTCTGACTGGGCAAGCTGGTCGGAACCTGAGGTTTGTGATTTAAGGGAGCAAATTAACCATCACTTTATCGAGTTCACTGACCCTTTAGAGTTTCCTTCCTATGCATGAAACTCGGTGGTTTATCCTTACGTGTCCATCGACTGCTGATGCAGTTTAGAGGACAATCTGCTTGTAGCATTGTACACATCCTCCATGCCTACAAAGATAGTGCATGCTACCCGATGCCCAGAAGACGCACAAGGGTACAATCCATCGTTCTTAGCCCAGAAGGCGAAGCTTTGTGTAGACACCCCATTTTTGACCATCCTCAAGACTTGGACGTCATCGTTTGAACACCCGATGATCTTCCTTGTTTGTATTCGTTTTGAGTTCCCGAAGGACTCAGCTGCGTGCTGTGCCTTGAGATCTCTCAAACTTTACTGTTTTGTGCTTGGTCGTGGACCAAGGACTTGTGTTTTGTGCTTCTAAGGGTAGGAGGTGGCTTGTCAGCCATTCCTTAAACCCACCAGCCGTGGCTTAGGGCCACCGACCTTGTCTTCTTTCTACCGGCCATTGGTTATGGCCGGTCGGCTCTTTGTGTGGTCGGTGTAGACACCCCATTTTTGACCGTCCTCAAGACTTGGACGTCACCGCTTGAACACCCGGTGATCATCCATGTTTGTGTTCATTTGGAGTTCCCGGAGGTCTCGACTACGCGCCTTGCCTCTAGATCTCCGAACTTAACTGTTTAGTGTCTGGTTTTGCACTAAACACTTGTGTTTTGCCTTGGAGGGGCAGGGAATGCCTTGTGAGGCATCCCCACACATCACCGGCCATGACTAGAGACCACCGGCTGGTATTTTGTTGCCATCGACAATGTATATTGCCGGTCGGCACTATTTGTTGCCAGTCGGCAGTCCATTTTGTCAAAATGGCACTTTTGAGCAGCCGACTACTATTCATCTGCTTTTGCAGATATTTTAAAACAACTGGCTTGCATTTTATGGAGGGATGGCCTTCTTGTTAGCTTCCTTGGTAAGCTTTACAAGATTGGTTTCCCTATAAGAAGAGGGCTCCTCTCTTGGCTTTAGGGTTGGCGAAAAAAGGTTAGAAACATTGTGAGAGAAGCTCTGGATTAGGGTTAGGGTTATACATATTTCCTATCTCTATACCTACCTCTTGTGTGTTCTTGTGTGTGTTTAAGCTTACTATTGCACACAAACACATAGTGTTACACCTTCCTTTGGCTATTGAGGTTCTAAGAGGTTGTTCTTGAAGCTTTGGAGTTGTTTTGAGCTTAAGGAAGGGGCTGGTCCACCATTGTTGAAGAGGTTCTTCAAGGGTAACAATCTTACCCCTTTTTACCCCATTCTTGCATTCTATTTTTGCCTATCTTAGAACTATTTTTGTTCTTAGTGTATAATATAAAAAAGTTCTCTTTTTGGGCCCTCTAAATAGTTTGTTTAGAGTGTTTTGTGGTTTGGAGGTGTTTGACCCCTCTTAAGCCTTGAGGGGCTCCATTTTGTGCTATTTTGAGTGAGCTTCGGGACTTTGGTGTTTGGGCCTCCTCACCACTGAAATCTTGAGGGATTTCAGTGGTAAGGATGATGCCTTGAAGTCCCAAGAAGGAGAGGGCCACCCCCTCTCCTTATTGTCCTTGAAAAGGACCATTTTTGGCCTCTTGAGGGAGCACCATGTTTGAGGGTTTGTTGATCATGCCTTGGCTGTTTTTCATGCTTATATTGTCATAATATAACATGGTTTTAAGTTGGTTTTGGTACACCATGCATGCTTAGCATACCTACCTTGTAATGCCATGTTTAGGCTTTAACATACCTTAGGTTGTAAACTATTGTTCTAGCATGTTTTAGGCCTAGCTTTGTGAAGCTTTTGTGCTTATTTTGCCATGTTTGAGGTCTGTCCTTAGTCATTTTGGTCAGCCATGACATGCATTATATACCCCCTTTGCATTTTTGGTTTGTTGGCCTTAAGTGTATGAGTGTATAGCATGCATTACTTGCTTTATTTAAGTGGTTTGGCACCATTCGTAGCATCATTTCAGTCCCTTTGACATGCTTGTATGCTTGCCTTGGATGCCTCTTTGATGCCTTATGAGCTTGTGTGGTATGCTCCTTGAAAGTGCATTTGTGCATGCTTTTGAATTCAAGCCATTTAGATGCCATCTAGGTGGTCTTTTGGGCTTTGTTTTATGTGCTAAAACTCTGTTTTTGGTCAATTAAGCCTTTCCATGTGTGGTCATATCAAGTGTAGTTCAATACCCCTTTAGCTTGCCTTGAATCTTGGACCATTGTTACATGTTTAGCCTATCTTGTTTGCTTGGTTTGGCACCATGTTCTTGCATGATTTTCAGAGCTTAATGCATGCCCTATGTCCATGATCGTTCCCTTTTAAGTGTGCTTAAAAGATGTCCTTTGATGCTTAAGTGTTTAGGCCTTAACATGTGCATGTGTGAATGTGTGTTTGGTACCATCTTCTTAAGCTTTGGCCACTGTTTTGGACCTAACTTAGAGTTGTCTAATTAGTGTAAGTCCATCCCTTGCATGCCATTCAAGTGTTGTTACATTATGCCATGTTTGCATGCCTTGGTTGTACGTATTGCATGCTTGAAATCACTTGCATTTGGCATGCATTCCCTTGGTCAAGTTGCTAGCATGTTGCATGATTAGATTACATCTTACATGCTCTAAGTAGTTTGCATAGTTGTGGCATGCTTGTTTGCCTTGTTGCTTAAGTTGTGTACCTAATGTGCATCGCATGTTTGTATGCTCCCTTTTATGCCATGTTGCATATTAGTTAACATGCTTAGGTTACATTGGACATGCATGCCTTGCCTCTTGAAATCAAGTGATAGAGGTTAGGCCCTTACGTGCTTATTTGGTTTGCATTTCATTTGACATGAAAATGCACGACTTGGCTTCTTGGGCCATCACGCATTGAAATGCGCGATTGGTGGTCCGAGAACTAAGAACCATGTCCCTTTGAGTCATACACATGATAAGGGGCTTGGTTGGTGCATACATGGCTTGAATCGCATTGCCATGCAAGGCTCTGTCCTCTGCTGCTGTCAAACAGGTTCTGTAGGAACTTCTTGCCGATCGACTGCACAGAGTGCCGACTGGCAATCAATTGGTGGCTGATGGATTCATAAATAGCCGATGACCACATCCCACCGCCGGTGGCAATTCTACTCAACCGGTGGCGTCTCCCAATGTCCAGGGAAGCAATTCAGAGACTTTGGCAGTCTTCAGAGGGGCAGAGCAGGGAAAACAGAGGCAGACTATGCATGGCAGTGCGCTTCCGAGCAAGACCCGAGCATGCATTGCATTGGGCTCTCTTCCCGAGACGGTTTACTGCTTTTCCTAGCTTAGTTAGCTTGTTAACTACTTAGGCAATCTGTAATATTTAATTAGCTTGTAAGTTAATTATCTGTAATATTTATTTGGTCCCTCCGGGCGAGGGCGAATCTATAATAAGTGTGGGTGCGTGTGTGTGCATGTCTTCCAAATCCCCACTTCTTTCTTCCCTTTTATTTACCCGCTTATGATGGTAGATTAGGGCATGTTTAAATTAGCATACCTTATGATGCATGCGTGCATCCATACATTTGTCTCGCATGCACCGGGCTCGGCGCATCACACTAACTGCATTTGTACTTCAATTCCAAATTGAATACGTGCATCAATTGATCGCATTTCTCATGCCATGTTTAGGTTAGCCGAGCCTACCCTAATTGCATCCTGCATGTGTTGCATTAGTCAATTTGACATGAACTAGGACCATGCATGTTTGCTAACTAGTTTATTGTTTTGGCACGGAGTACGATGTAAGTCTTTTCGTGCTTTAGCATATCGCATCTGTGTGAATGTTATCATGACAGCATGCTTACCATGTGGCTAGATGCTTATGTGATAAACTGTTTGATTGCCTGTGGATGAAGGTTGGATTGTCTGAGTTGGAAAAACTCGTTGAAATCTGTGTTTTAGCCTACTTGCGAGTAGCAAATTCCAAAGTACTTTTCAAAGACAAACGGATATGCAATGCTGATTTCCAAATTAGGCAATCTAGTCTATACTTGTTTGCTATGCGCATAACATAGTAATTCTAGGCTAATAACTGGAATAAGAACACATAACGTTTTCAAAATCGGATATCACGATTAGTAGAGGCCAGTCTTCGGACTGGGCGAGAGGGGGTGCTCATAGCTGACCTTCCCCAATCGTACCCAAGCTCCTGAAGTGAGGCAACTTTGGTGATGACGGATACGTGGCCTTTGGCACCGAGTCAGGGTTTCCTAAATTTCCCCATTAAAAAATATTTAGGTGGCGACTCAGATTCCGCAAAGTCCATGTTTGGCACTTCTTTCAAAATCTGTTTTTCTCAAAACGATTTGCCGGATTTGGACTCTTTGGTTCAGATTTAGAACCGTGACAACAAATCGAGTCCAAACTGTAGTGAACCCCAAAATGAACAAAACAGGACTCACCCTCCCGGGGCGTTCGGGGGACGTCTACAGTCGGCCGACCATATATTTGGCCGATGGACTCCTTTTGTGGCTGGTACCTCCTTTTTGCGCCTTTTAGGCATGGTGCATGCCAGCTGGAATACACAGACTTGTCCTCCATACACGGAATTTGCACCCTTTGTGCCCTTTTGGTCTAGCTTCTTGAGGAAGCTTGGACCTTTGTCTTAGCTTCCTCAAGAAGCTTGAACCCCTGTCTCAGCTTTCTCAGGAAGCCTTGGCCCCTTTGCCTTAGCTTCTTTAGGAAGCCTTGACCCCTTTTATTTAGTTTCTCTTGGAAGCTTAGACTTTTGCCTTGTCTATGTAAGGAGACCTCTCTTCTCCTTTGGAGGGGTTGGTTGGTTTAGCAAAACCAGACCTAATATCACATATAGCTGTTATATACACCTTCTCTCTCTATATCTCCCTCTCTCTCTTCATTTGTGTGTGTTAGAGGGCCTAAAAGTGTGTTTTGGTCTTAGTTTTGCACTAAGTCACCTAGTATCACACCTTACTTCGGTTGTGGAGGTATTGAGAGGTTGTTCTTGGAGTTTTGAGCTGGTTTTTATCATAAGGAGGGGGCTGAGGTTACTGCTCTTCAAGTATTCTTCAAGGGTTCTTCAAGGGTAACACTATTTGCTTTATATTCCCCATTCTTGCACTAGTTTTTAACCCACTTTGCATACTTTTTTAGACTTTGTGTATAACTGAAAAAAGTCTTGTATTTGCATGCTTAAGATGCTTCATTAAGGTCACTTTGGTGTTGGGGGTCGACCTCCCCCTCTTAGGCCTTGTTTGGCCCTTTTTGTGCTTTCTTTGTTGAGCTTCGGGAATCCTAGTGTATTGGCCTTCTCACCACTGAAATCTAGGGGATTTTCAGTGGTGAGGAAGAGGTTTTGAGGTCTTGCATAGGGGAGGGACACCCCACTCCCTTTGTCTCTCCTTTGTTCATGTTCTTGGCTCATAAGGGTAGCATGCATGATTGGTTGTCTTTGGCTCCATTTCAGAGGTTTTTGGGTGTTGTTAGGTCATAATATGCCTCTATTTTTGGTCGGATTAATGGCCCCTTTCATGCATTATATACTTGCCTTGTATTCCTCCATTTTTCCTAGAAATGCATCTTGCCATTAGACCACCATGCTTGCATATTTTTGCCTAGCTTTGTGAAGCTTTTGGTCATGTTTCATCATGCTTAAGGTTTGTTGGGTGTTGATTTGGTCACACCTTTCATGCTTTGTATAGTCCCTTTGCATTCTAGCATGTTGGCATCAGGTGTGTGAGTCATTAGCATGCATTACCATGGCTATTTCAGTGATTTGGAATCACTTATTATGTCATTTCAGTCCATGTTTTGTGCTTACATGCTTGCATTTGTTATCCTTTCAATGCCTTGAAGAAATGTGATCTTATGCTCCATGTTTGAGTCATAGTGCATGCCTTTTGTTTAAGTCATTTGGGCTGCCATATCAGAGGGTTTTTGGGTGTATTTTGATGCATTAAAACTCTGTTTTGGGTTGCATAATCTATGCCATGAGTTGTTGGGGTAGGTGTAGAGTAATACTCCATTTTGTGGCTTTGAATGCCCTTTGTTTTGGGCCCTTTTCTTGGCATGTTTTGACCTTAGTCCATGCATGATTTAGTCTTGTTTTGGAGTGCTTTAGGACTGTTCTAGGTCATTTTGGTTCTTTGGGGTTTGGTTGACATAACCATGGTTTGGACCCTTTTTTTGGTTTCAAGTTTTAGTCATTGTTGTATGCCTTGCTTGCATAACATAGTGGATTTGGCATTGTCTTTTACATATTTTCAGAGCTCATTATGCTGGTGATTTGTCCATGTTTGTCTCTTCTTAATGCGCTTGAGAGTTGACTTCTTGCATGCCTAAGTGTTAGACTTCCATATGTGCACATTTGAAGGTGTTTAGTCCATCACTTCCATGCACTTTGGCCACTGTTTTGGGGTGGGCTGAGGCCCTCTCATTTCAGTATAAGTCCATCTTTGCATACTTTGCATGTTTGACATGTTGCATTGCATTGGTTGCATGCTTACATTGTATCATGTTCGCATGATTGCAGAATTGTTTAGCTAGTCACATTACATGGTCTTGTTGTATGCTTGACATGTTCATATTGCATTGGTTTAGCTTGCATGATTAGGTAATGTCATGTTGCATTAGCTTAGCGTGCTCATATTGCATTGCATGAGTTGCATCACTTTACATTGTATATGGCATACATGCATTGCATCTTGTAGGGTTTGGGGTGTCAAACCAAACTTGAGGGGTGAGGTGTGTTCGTACTCAAAGTAACGAAACACGTCTCAACCCTCGGTTGCCGATGCCCTTGATCTCAACATGATAGGGCGCAAGGCATTCATTTGTTTTGTTGCATACATTTATATCGAATGGAAAACTTGGCCTCTTAGGCCATCATGCATCGAAATGCATGACTGATGGCCTGAGGGTCGAGGGCCATGCTCCCTTAAGTTCATTGCATGATGGGGAGTGTGGCCATGCACACATTTGCTTGAAAATTCCATGCCATGCCCTGTTTGCCCTCTACTGCAGCAACTGCAGGATTCCGCAAGAAGAAATAGCCGGCCGACTACTTGAAGTGCCGACCGACAATCAGTGTCCAGCCAGTAGTCATAGTTTTGGCCGATAACCTTGTTCTCATGGTCGGTGGATTTTTCCTTTGGCCAGTGGCCTTCCAAAATACTCAGGAGGAAGTTCAAAGCAATTCTGGAAACTTTCATAACTTTCAGAGGAGCAAGGCAGTGTAAATAGAGGCAACAGTGGCATGGTACCGGGTTTTCGGGCGCGGCAAATCGAGCATGCGTCATCCCATCATTCCAAGGCGGGGCTGCGGCCACCTTCTTTTTGTAATTAATTTGTTGATTAATTAGAAGTTTTGTAATTAATTAATTAGTTAGTCAGCTACTTAATTAGTTAAATCTGTATTATTTATTCGGACCCTCCGAGTGAGGGCAATTGTGTAATAAGTGTGCGTGAGTGTGTGCATGGCTTCCAACCCCACGTCTATCTTCCCTTTTATTTACTAGCTTTCGATGGTTAGTTTAGGGCATGTTTTGATTAGCATACTTATGATAGCATGTTTGTATACATTCATTCGTAATGCACGCACCGGGCTCGGCGTATCATACTAACTGCATAGTATTTCCATTTCAACTTGAATACGTGTATCGAGTTGTCGCATTTCACATGCCATTCTTAGATTAGCCAAGCCTATTCTAGTTGCATTTTGTATGTGTTGCATTAGCCATCTTAACATGAACTAGGATCATGTATTTGATTACTAACTAGTTTCTGTTTTGGCTTGGAGTACTAGGTAAGCTCTTATGCTTTAGCATCTTGCATGCGTGTGAGTGTTGCCATATTAGCATACTTACCATGAGGCTATATGCTTATGTGATATATCTGCCTGAATGCCTGTGGGTGAAGTTTGGGTTATCTGAATTGGAATAATGCATTGACTATGAGTTTTAAGCCCACTAGACAATGGCAAAACCATCTTTCCTAAGCCCACTTGAGGATGGCAAAACCTGTATTTTAGCCTACTTAAAAGTAGCAAACCATTTTTCAAAACAAAAAATGCTTTGTCCCAATTCAAGCGACTCAGTCTATACTTGTTATGCTGTGCGCATCACATAGTAAATCTAGGCTAAGTAACCGGAATAAGAACGCATGATATTTTCAAAACTAGATATCATGGTTAGTAGAGGCCGATCTTTGATCGGGCGAGCGGGGGTGCTCACGAAGTGACCTTCCCCAATCGTACCCAAATTCCCGAGCCGAGGCAACTTTGGTGATGACGGACACGTGGCCTTAGGCAACAAGTCATGGTTTCCTAAATTACCCCCAAAATAAATATTTAGGTGGTGACTCTGTATCTGGCAAAGCAGCCCATGTTTGGCACTTCTTTACAAAAATCTGTTTTTCAAAAAAAAATTATTACTGAATTTGGACTCTTTGATGATTCATCAGTCTTGAGTTGCACTCTGCGAGATTAGATACAAGACCGTGACATTGAGTTCTAAACTGTAGTGAGCCCAATGAACAGAACGGGGGGGATTCCCTCCCAGGATGTTTGGGGACGTCTACAGTTTCTGGCGACTCCGCTGGGGAGTTAGAAAACTTGACTCGAACTCATGATATCTTGTTTTGTCTACACTTATGTGTTTCTTTGCATTGCATGTGCATTGGTGCGCCTAGGAGATCGTGTTTGCCATCTGCTATTCCTGAGCAGTTTGCCAGAGACTGTGTGCTATAAAGCTTACCGGTTACGGGCTCTGCCAATATGGGAACACAAACCCCGGTTTTACTGGGGCACCCTTTTTGACCAATTGACCTAGTGCATATTCGGAATCCATAGTGACCATTCCAAACTAGGACAGGTTGCTTACCCGATTATAGGTTGTTTGAAACCGCTGTGTTCGTAATGAAACCCTAGCTCCTGACAAAATAGGACAGGGAAACCCTACCCCAACATAGGGGTGTTTTGGCTCTTACTTATCTGTTATGTGCTTTTAGAGTTGGCCTCTACAAGAATGCACGTATCAGCTCACAAGTTTGGGTATCAGGCCTACGAGCACCAGTTCAGTGTTTGAGAATCAGTTATCTGCAAGTATCAGACTCAGTTTTCGGGGCCAGTGATTTGGGACAACAATCAGTGTTTGAGAACGATCTATTCGGCTTATCAACTGTGTGTTATTATGCCCAACTGTGTGTTGTGTGTTTATTTACGTTGTTATGCTGTCTGTTGGTCTGATTGTGTATTTCTTTATCATTGCTTTATTTATCTTTTTGCTAGGTAGTTTAGCACAATTGCTTCAGACCAAGCAGATATCCCTCAAGCACTCTGGACAAGAGGTCGTCGACTCCATCGATCTAAGGATCTGGTAGACAGACAACCAGTGTATCATTCTCTACCCCCAGTTACCAGAGGGAGCGTAGTTAGGCAAAGGATATCAGTTCGACAGACAGTTCATAGGGCTTCATCCACCCCACCCAGGTATAGTAGGAATCGGAGTCCTGTTTCTCCCACAGAAAGGGAATATATACCGGTAATTCAACCAGAGCAGAGCAGTATGGCAAGTTTAGAGGAGATGGTGCGCCAGCTCCAAGAGAGCATGAAAACTATGCAGTAAGACGATGTTCGACAGGCAGAGTTCGCCAAACAACAAGCCACGGTTATGACTGAACAAGCAGAGTTAATCATAAGGCTACAGCAGCAAGCTGGGGCATCTGCTTCACATCAAGCTCCTCCCCCCACCAAGGGTTCTGATACCCGAGGAGACACCAAATGTCCAGAATATCCAAGAGGACACAGACGTTCCAACGGGGCCGGCTCCGCCCCCGATTCTACCGCAACTATCCAAGGCGCCCACGCCTATCAATGTAACGGATTCTCCTTTCGAGTTTGAAGTGGACCCCACCGCATTAAACCTGAGCAAACTGGAAAAGATGTTTAGGAAATCCCAAGGAGTCAAGACCATCCCTGACATTGAGGACGGGTATACTGACGCAGCTGTGACACTGCCGGACCGATTCAAGATGCCGCATATTGACCGATTTGATGGATCTGGGGACCCCATGGTACACCTGAGGTTGTTTTCAGATATCTTAAGGCCGATGGGCCTCACCAGACTACAAAAGCTGTCTTTGTTCGGCCAAACCCTATCGGGTATGGCGGCCATCTGGTACGCAAAATTGGAAGATGATGTTAAGAGGAACTGGGATGAGATGACCGAGGCGTTCATTACACAGTACTCATATAATACGCAAATCGAGATTACAACCTATGATCTCGAGACGACAAAGCAAGAGCCTAAGGAGAGCTTTTCGGAGTTCGTAACCAAATGGAGGACCAAGGCCTCAATGATGACCCTAAGGCCCACCGATAAAGATCAAATTCAGATGATTGTGCGTAATCTCCAGCCTAAGCTGATACAGAAAATGATCGTGCTCCCCTTCCCTACGTTTTCAGATCTGCATGAGATGGGAGTATAGATTGGGGATGCCTTGAAGTAAGGCTTGATCGATAATGACAGAGAGCAACCCAAGAGAACCTTTAACTGCAACACCAATGCAGGCCCGAGCGGCGCTACAACTACAAGAGCCTCGGAAGTGAGTATAGTCACCACCATTCCCTCCCCAAGAACCATGGTAGCTACACCATTCTCCGGTGCGTCCGGAAGTAATGCACAAATAGCAAAATACCCGCCCAAAAACCAAAGAACCTTCGCTCCACTATATATGCCCCTGTCCAAAGCTCTGGGGGTTTTAATCAGAAAATGGCACTTAAAGCCCCTAGAGCCGCGGCCATTGTCGGAAAAACTTCCCCCTACCCACAACCCAGCCAAATATTGTGCATTTCACCAACAGCACGGTCATGACACCGACCAATGCTTCCGATTGCGTCATAAGATTCAAGATCTCATTGATAACGGGGTGATTGTACCTCCCAAAAAACCCAATGTCACAACAAACCCTCTCTCACCGCACCACCAAGCTCCACCTCCCAAAAGAATCAACTTTATCCAGACTGGGATCGTGTCTTACGATCCTAGCATATATATCACCTCATCCCACCTACCCGAGCCAGAGGTGCTCCTTCCTAACTGCACTGACTTATGCATGTTGGACATCTCCAGAACCCAACCCGAACCAATGGTGGTGACTGTCGAAGACAGAACAGGGGAGATTTCAGAGGAGAATGGGATTGTTGAGTTGGAATCTGAGGAATCTGGGAGTTTTGCTGAGAGGGTATACAGTCCGAGCGACTACATTCTGTTAGTAGGCCAGGTTAGGCCAAGTGTGGAGTTGCCAGAAAGGGCAGAGCTTTGTGTCATACAGGGGGATGAATCTGGTCAGAGGATAGATGACTCAGCAGCTTTGGAAGGGGACTTCGCTAACCTCCAGTTTTTCAGTGAACAAGATCCAGCGGACATGGCAGTCAACTGGTCGAATCTCGAGGAATCGGCAGAGGTTACCGATTGGCTGGATGATCAACCAGATGTTATGGAAGAATGCTAACCAGAACAGGACCCGGCAGGGGCAAGAACATCAGTTGTGGCCGGAAGGGCCGGAAATCAGAATGCATCGCTAGGGAGCGCCGGTGCTAAGAATTTCGCTCAAGACTTGGGCATTGAGAATGCAAGAATTATTGAACAGACAGCTGTACTGACGCAGTTGGAACAGGAAAGGTTTGAGGATTCTGAGAGAATTAGAAAAGCTAAAGCCCATGAGGGGATTGAAAATACTGTGAGTACAAGGACAGTAGAAGCGGAGCCGGACAGGTGCCTGTCGATTGCCGGTGGAATGTGGTGGGAGGACGATGATCTATGTCTTGCCCACACAGATGAGGATTGGTGGAGCAACCAACCAGACGATACCTAGTACATTGGTGAAGTCGACCATATGACTAGGAGTGGACGGTACTTCAAGCCTCCACATCTAGATCAGCCAAAGGCGTCTAGGAAAGATAAGAAAGCGGAGAAACAAAAAGAGAAGCAACTCGAAGAAGCTGTACTAAAACAGTTGAAAAAGATACAAGCAGACATCTCCATCTAGGGACTGCTTATGGCATTGTGAGTGCATCAACAAGCTGTCTTATCGGCCATGGACAAGGCCAAGCTCTCAATAGACACCACGCCCAAACAGCTGGTGGGCTTAGTCTTTCCGGGAGGAGCTACCCCAATGTTGACTTTCTCCGACAAAGAATTGCCACCCGAGGGTGCGAACCATAACAAGCCACTCTACGTCTCCGTGGAGTGCAGGAACAAATGGATACCTGTGGTGCTTGTCGACATAGGGTCCGCCATCAATGTGTGCCCGGCAAGGACTGCATATGCAATCGGTTTGAAGACCGCAGACTTTGTGCCGACGACCCAGGTGATTCAGGCATATGACAACACGAGCAGAGAGGTAATGGGGACGGTGAAAATTCAGACCCAGGTTGGCTCGGGACAGCATGAAATTGACTTTCATGTCTTGGAAGTTCCCGCGACCTTCAATCTACTTTTGGGACGGCTGTGGCTGCATCAGGTAAAGGCAGTTTCGTCCACCTTGCATCAGATGGTGAAATACCCCCATGGGAAGGGAGTAGCCATCGTTTTTGGAAATTTGTCGATCCATCCACCGCCAGAAGTATCCACGCCGGTTTTGGAAATTGAGCACGGTATGGAGGATGTGTTCTTATCCGACTTTACCCTGGCTGAGGCCCGAGTCGTGCAGAACATCATGGCTGTTAATGAGGGGTTGTATGTCAGTGCTCAATCAGTATACCTCATGAACAAGCTTCAATATATCCCCGGGATGGGATTGGGAAAGAGCGGCCGGAAGGGCATTGCAGCATTGGCCAAAGTGCCACACAACCCCCATACAAAGGGCTTGGGTTATCTGCCCACCAAAGAGGATTGGGTAAGGAAAGGTAAGGAGATGGCTGGGAGAGCCAGAGCGAAGCAGGCGGAGAAGCCTTTTGAGCAGATGCACAGATCCATTCAGGGTACCCTAAACGGATGCTTCGTCCGAGAGGGGGAGGACTTTCCATTTTGTGGCTTCCCAGAGCCGTGGCTAAACACAGAAAGGAAGCGCGTGCCAGGTTTTGAGATCTTCTTTGACCTGCAATTGTCCGAGGATGATATTGCCGAAGAGTAGACAGACCCAACAGTTAAGGTTAAGCAGAGCAAGAAAGTAGAGTCTAAGGACGCCAAAAGTGAAATGGGGGTAGCACTGGCATGTCTGCTTTCAGAACCTCCGATCAAACAGAAGTGCTTGGGGGATAACTTCTCGGTGTCCATGATCGGGAATGAAACGGCCTACCAGCAATTATTTTGGATGCATCTATCACACCATCTCTCATTTGGCAGTATAAAGAGGGATTTTTGTCAAGCAGCACCAGGTCAGGTAATGAGCCAGAATCTGATTCCTCTGAATCTGTTGAGTCGGAATCAGGTTCTAGCTCAACTGAGTCTGAGTCCGGTATTCCTGGGGGTGATAACCCGGATGCCACAGTCCTGTCCAGGTCGTCTTTTTCTTTCTCTTTTGAGACTGTTGTAACAGAAGAATCGGACAATTTGGAAGCAATTAATGAGAATGATGTGGCTATGGTTTCTGAGTACTTTTCTCTACCTTTGATTTATTGCTTGAATTAGGACTTTCAAAATTTTGATAAAAACGACGAGGAAGAAATTCCTCCGGTTTTGCAATGATTAATTGATCAAGAGCAGGAAAGATTTGTTAAACCCTTAATGGATGAAATCACTACTATGAATATTGGTACTGAGAAGGACCCGCAGCTGGTCCAGATCGGGTCCACGTTGTCTTCGGAGGAATGCGAGCGCTTAGTCGCTTTATTAAAAGATTTCAAAGATGTTTTCGCGTGGTCCTACGAAGACATGCCTAGGATCAATCTTGAGATTGTACAGCACCGGATCCCTCTTGACCCCAAGGCCCGACCCATCAAGCAAAAACTCAGAAGGATCCGCCCGGACTGGGCCCTCAAGATTAAGGAAGAGGTCACCAAGCAAATTGACGTAGGGTTCTTGCTGGTTTCCGAATACCCAACTTGGTTGGCCAATATTGTTCCGGTGCCGAAGAAGGATGGCAGGATCAGGGTATGTGTGGATTTCAGGGATTTGAACAGAGCCAGTCCGAAGGACGACTTTCCCTTGCCGCATATTGACGAGTTAGTGGACTTCACAGCAGGGCACGCTTTGCTTTTGTTCATAGATGGATTCTCGGGCTATAATCGGAAAGTGATGGCACCTGAAGACCGAGAGAAGACTGCTTTCACCAACCCGTGGGGGACATACTGCTACAGAGTGATGCCATTTGGGTTGAAGAACGTTGGAGCTACATATCAACGGGCCGCGACCACAATATTTCACGACATGATCCACAAAGAGATTAAGGTATATGTGGACGACATGATTGTCAAGTCCAAAGATAGAGAGGGCCACTACACCGCCTTGCAAAAGTTCTTTCAAAGGATCAGAGAATTTTGGTTGCGGTTGAATCCTCGAAAGTGTACGTTCGATGTTACAACAGGGAAAATGCTGGGGTTCCTGATTACACAGAGAGGTATCGAAAACCCTTCCAAAATCAAGGCCATCTTAGAAATGCCACCACCAAAGACTGAAAAGGAGGTGCGAGGCTTTCTGGGTAAAGTGCAATTTATAAGACGGTTTATCTCAAAATTAACCTTGACTTGTGAACCACTTTTTGGTCTCCTGAAGAAAGGAAAGAAATTCCAATGGGACGGCCGATGCCAAGCTGCTTTTGAACAGATCAAGGAATACTTACAGAACCCACCCGTGTTGTCACCACCTGAACCGGGGAAGCCGTTGATATTGTACCTTTCGGTAACTGAGACTACAATGGGCTGCATGCTCACGCAAGAATCAGAGGACAAGGTGGAGAGAGCCATCTACTATCTAAGCAAGAAGATGCTAGAGTATGAAACTCGCTACACACCGTTGGAAAAGGCTTGCTTAGCCTTGGTATGGGCTACCAGGAAGCTACAGCACTACCTGTTAGCTCACTCTGTAATGTTGGTTTCACAATTGGATCCCATCAAATATCGTTTCGATAAACCGGCACTTACGGGTAGGCTAGCTTGTTGGTTGCTGTTGCTTTTCGAATTCGATCTGAAATATGTGACGCGCAAGTCAGTCAAGGGAAGAGCAGTAACAAAATTCTTAGCCGATCATCCAGTGGAGGGAGATGAAGGAGTTAAGTACTTATTCCCAGATGAGGCCATTCTTCATATCGACGACGAGTTTTGGACGATGTACTTTGACGGAGCGTCAAACCAATACAGGTATGGGATAGGAGTGTTGCTGATAGCACCCGACAATTCCCATATCCCTCTAGCCTTCAAACTCCGGTTCAAAGTCTTGAACAACGAAGAAGAATATGAGGCATGCATTGCCGGTCTAGAAGCAGCCCTGGAATTAGGGGCAAAACGGTTGGACATCATCGGTGACTCGAACCTTGTTGTATCTCAAGCAAAAGGAGATTGGAAAGTCAAAGAAGAAAAGATGATTATGTATCACCAGACCTTGGATTTGTTAATTCCTCGGTTTGAGAAGCTGAACTTTGCTCATCTATTAAGGGAGAACAACAGGTTCGCAGATTCACTAGCAACTCTATCTTCCATGATAGACATCCCGTTTGGAGTCCGGATGCGTCCAGTCATTATCGACCAAAAATTTGTGCCGGCTTACGAGTCGATTGCCGCTATAGATGAGGTTCAAGATGAGAACCCCTGGTATTACGATATTTGGAATTTCTTGGAGAATGAAGCATATCCACCAGGGGTAAATGCCAAAGATAAGAGGGCAATCAGAAGAATGGTCGTTCAATTTATCATCTGCGGAGGTAAATTGTACAAGAGAGGTCATCTGGGAATGCATAAGCTGTGCGTTGAGGCTGAAGAATCAAAACGCCTGATGGAGGCTATCCATGGAGGGGAATGCGGTGCGCATATGAACGGGGTAATGCTAGCGCGGAAGATCCTCAGACAAGGTTATTATTGGTCCACCATGGAGGAGGATTGTATCGGCTTTGTTCGGCGATGCCACAAATGTCAGATCCATGCAAACCGCATGAACATTCCGCCATTAAAGCTGTATAATATGACTTCGCCATGGCCATTTTCAGTTTGGGGAATCGATGTGATCAGGGCTGTCACTCTGAAGGGGTCGAATGGGCATGAGTTCATCCTAGTCGCGATAGATTATTTCACAAAGTGGGTTGAAGCCCAATCTTATGCGGTGTTGAAGGCTTCACATGTCGCGAAGTCAAGCTGAATATGAAGCTTTAGTAATGGGACTTGAGATACTTATTGGATTACAAGCTCAAGTAATTGATATATTTGGAGATTCCCAATTGGTAATTAACCAAGTGAAAGGAATTTTCAAATGTTAAAGTGCAAGCATGTTACCATATTATGCTGTTGCATTGCATTTGCTTTATCAGTTTCAAATAGCCAATGTGACTTATATCCCAAGATTTATGAATCACAAGGCCAATGATGTAGCTCAGAAGGCCTCAAATTTCAGAAGAAATGGTGACACCCAAGTGGACATAAGTCAAGCAACATATCAAAAGTTAATACCACCATTGGCCAAAAAGGGTATCATGGTAGAAGTTAACCAGAATAACTTAGAAGAACATGATTGAAGACATCCAATCATCCAATATTTGACTGCCCCTTCTTCAAAGGCCAGCAGAAAGATTAAATTACAGTCCATGCAATATATAATATATGGCAATGCTCTTTACAAAAGAAGAGCAGATGGATTGGTATTGGAATGTTTAGGGCCAAAAGAGGCATTGACTGCAATGGCTGAGGTGCATGAATTTGTGGTGCCCATCAACCTGGTGTGAAGATGAGATGGCTGCTTCAAAGGCATTCCTATTATTAGCCAACCATCCTTAAAGATTGCATAGAGTATGCAAAGGGATGTCAAGCATGCCAAAAGCATGGCATGATAAGACATGTGCCAATAACTGATTTGCATGCAGTGGTGAAGCCATATCCATTTAGAGGATGGGCAATGGATATAATAGGAAAAATATATCCACCCTCTTCGAAGCATCATTGCTTCATTCTAGTGGCCATAGATTACTTCACTAAATGAGTCGAAGCTAAGCCTTATAAGGCTGTGGATCAGACTGAAGTTATTGGGTTTATCAAAGAATTAATCCATAGATTTAGCATCCCACAGACCATAGTTGTGGATAATATGACTGTGTTTGATGGAAAGATGGTGAAGCCTTTCGTAGCAAAATTTGGAATTAGTCTTATCAATTCCACTATTTATTATGCATAAGTAAATGGTCAAGCTGAATCATCTAACAAATCCTTAAAAAAAGGAATACAAAGAGTTGTGGAAGACAATCCTAGGGATTGGCACAACTTGTTGTTAGATGTGTTGTGGGCTTACAGGACTTCTCCAAGATCAAGTACAGGAGTCACTCCTTATGCTTTAGCATATGGGCATGATGCAGTGTTGCCTATAGAAATTAACATTAAGTCCTTAAGGGTAAAATGCCAAGACCAATTAACTACTGATCAATACCATCAAAGCATGTTCTTGGAATTAGAGAATATAGATAAAGCTAAAATTTTGGCATTAAATAGTATCCTCTTCCAAAAGAAGAAGGCAGCCAAAAGTTATAATAAAAAAGTCAAGTACATTAGCTTTGATGAAGGTGACTAGGTATGGAAGACAATACTTTTAATAGGCATTAAGAGCCATAAATTTGGCAAATGGTCACCTAATTGGGAAAGACTATATCAAGTTCATAGAATCCTGCCTAGGGAAGCCTACCATCTGAGAAATCTAAATGGTTATGTGCATTCCAAGAAAATTAATGGCAAATATTTGAAGCCTTATTATCCAACTGTGTAGGAAACACAAGGAGTGTAGAAAATGCTAAGTAGGAATAATAAAAGAGCATGAAACACTCAGATAGATAATAAAGGGTTTTCATTTCATAAAGAATTGAGTACATGCAGCTATAAGTTGGCCCAAAAATCAGTACAATGTTTCAGTTGTTCCCTTACAATTGATTCTCTACTCCTAAGGCATCGGAACAACTGAATGGCTGCAGCCATATCTTGCCTTCTGTCAGCTAGTCCTTGATTAGTAATCTATAGTTTTTTAGCATTTCAATCCAAGGCTAGGTTGACTGCTGCTAGCTCCTCTTCTAGTTGGGCCTTCTTCTCCAAATGTTGGGTTCGAAGCTGGAAGGCATAAGAATGTTGTCCCTTTAATTCAAACACTTTAGCATGTATATGGGAAACAAATTCCTTGTCATTCAGAAGCTCCTCTTCTACAGCCTTGGCCACATGGCAAATATTGATATAGAAATCTATGGTAGCTGCTGCCTGGGATAAGTGGCTTGAGAAAGTCATGTTGGATTGCTTGAAAACTTTGCAGCACATAAGGAAACTATTTTTAATAATAGGCTTTTATAAGGCTTCAAATGAAATCCTTGAGAATGATTACAGCAGATCCAAGCAAATGTTTAAGTCCACTTGAGGCAAAGAGGCTTCAGTAGCAATTAAAGAGCTCTCAATAATCTCTAAGAGAGAGTATGCAAGGACCAATGGCTCAGACTCACTGCTTGGTGGTCGAATTGGTGAAGATAAACCAAATAAGCTGGCCAGTTGAGCCTCGAAGATGTCCATCTCTTCCTCTAACATTGGCAACATAGAGGAGTCACTGGTTGAAGGAAGAGATGGAAACATGGGGACAGGAGAAGGAGTGGATGATTCCCCAGCAGTGCCCATGGTCCTAGCTACCAACAAGTCTAGAGAAGAGGGACTGGAGCTGGATGGTAGAGAGGGAATTGGTAAGCTACCAGTGTCTTTTTTGGGAGTACCAGCTACCATTAAAGATGAAGTGACAACTGGAGTTCTCTCAGGTGGTAAAGGGGAAGCCAGAACTATAGAAGGAGTAAAATGAAATGAGATGAAAGATAGATGGGGTAGATATGGAGTTAGGCCTAGGCATAAAGAATGTGGGATGCTTTGCTTCAAAAAAGAAAGGAAAGAAGGCATGGGGAGTATAGAACTGGGAAGTGGAAGTATCATCTGGATGGACTCTACATTCATTGGCACTTCAGTGTTAATCTTCTTTTTCCCTTCTAAGGCTGCCTTTAAGGGTCTTTCATCCATAGGCAAAGAAGAAGAAGTCAGTGTTAAAGGAGGAAGAAATGGACCAACTGCTGCTGCATTCCAGAAAACAGAAAGATGTGAAGTGCATTCTAAATCCTGAAAAAAGAAATTGGTAGAAGGGACTAAGAATAATTACCAGCTTCAGTGGTTGCCAAAGTAATGGTTGAAGAGTTGCGAAGGGCATAAAGCTCAGCAGTTTCTTTCTTCCTTGCAGCCTCTTTTTGTAGTGCTTTGGCAGCAGTAGCTTTTTCTTTTTGTATTTGTTGCTGCCTCCTTTTCTCAGACCTCTGGAAAACAATAATCTCTTTAGAATGCTCCTTTTCCACTGCCTTTGTAGCTACCTCATGGATAGGGTCCTTGGTGAAATTAGAAGGAGAAACTGTCATTTTCTTTCTTTTCTTAAGTGGTGTTTCCTTTTCCTTTTCTTTTTCTTTTTTTGCTTCCTCCTCTTTTGCAGGAACTTCAGGTACCTCTTCTTCAGGATCAAGCAAAAACTTTGTTTTCTTTTGTTGTTGTTGCTTAAGAATAGCTAAAGCTTGAGTCCTCTTAGGAGATTCCTCTTGTGAGGATCCTACACCAAATATTATGGCCATGGGTAAGATAGATAGTGCATCATAAAAGGAAAGGAGAGAGCAGAAGTGCATACATTTCTTCAAAGTAACCTTGGTGATTCTAGGAAAAGGATGTGGGACAGCAGTAGCAGGAACTGGAATGACAAGGACAGTAGAAGCAGTAGTAGTGATCCCAGTCTCCTTGGGCTTGGCTAAAAAGAGCACATCTAACCCTACCAGCAGATCTTTGTGAGGGATTGCCAGGTGCACCTCCATATTAGTTGTCCACCAACTTTGAAATCTTTTCAAAGCTGTGCCATATGGGATGAAGAGAGTGAATGTAAACTCACTCAACTCTTGTAATAGTTTAGATATTGATTCATCCAACTTGGCTTTGGCACTTTCAGATCTCTGACTATAAGATTTATATTGGAGAGGCTACAGAGAGGAAAATGAATCCCTTGAGTAAGCCCAAACTGCCTAGTGAATTGGGAAGGACAATAAACCTCAGAGATACACTTATAGGCTCGAGGGTTTAAAGTACCAATAAAGAGCTCCCTTGGCAATAAGATGGAGGCCTACATATCTTTGTGCAAAGGCCTAGAGCATTTCTTATTAGCCAAAAATGTCCTCAACCAGGCTGGCCTTGTGTTGGCTTCGAAGTGACAAAAGAAGGTAGGAAGTGAAGAAATTGGGAGTTGATGGAAGAAAGTGAAGTAATAGGCAAAACTAGAAGGGTAGAGGGAAACCCTGAAAAATTTCTCTCTATAAGTGGTAGGTTCTTGCACTAAGAATTTCAAGCACTTGGAGTGTAGACCAGTGAAGTATATAAAAAGCCAGAGTTGCAATATCCAAAGTGGGCCTCCTTGGTTAACATCCAAAGGTTTCTCACAAAATTGAGAGCGGGCCCTATAAACGTGGCCTAAAGCATAAGGAGCCAAGGCAATGTTCTTCTGCGAAACAAAAGCCTTGGCTAGGGGAGCAAACTCAGGCATAATTCGCTAAGATGATGTGCAAAAAAGGAACTTACATAACCAGTAGAGAATAAAAGAAAAGAACTCATGGTCCGTCACAGGACCTTCTTTCTTATTCTCAGTTTTTACAAAGTCACTGAAAGAAGAGTTCAAAGATGGAATGATAAAACTAACCAGAAGGTCTGGATAACCAGGGAAGAAGGGATTACCAATAGGTGAGAACCCTAAGAGATGGAAAATATCAAGAATGGTGGGGACCATTATGCTACACCAAAATTGGAAAAAAAAAAATTGAAAGCTAAGTTCCAGAAACAGAGGGCTATACGGATCAAAAAAGGATCTTCAGGAATAATGAACCTGGAGAAATGGAGAGCTTCAAGGATGCAGAGCTCTTGCAAGTCCCACTCTCTGGCAGGCACTACTCTATCATACCATTCCTCCCATGTGACTCTCAATGTAGGCTAACAGCAATGGGGTCAATTCAGCCTCCAGTTCCTCCAGTCAAGCCCCCCCTTCGTAAAGAAGGTAATGATCCTCCAAACGAGGATATAAAGCAGGAAGTTGGGCAGGGGCTTCCCTGAAGATAGGTCCTAAGACATATTCTTCTTGAGCACTGTGGCGAGGAATAAAGAGGCATCCATCTATGGCACTCGGTCCACCAACTCTGAGCTTAACTAGTTCATCATCAATGCACCTCTTCAAAGCCGCAGATAGGCTTACGTGTTCAATAACTGGCACTTTCAGAGAGAAAGACGCCATTAACGAGGAATTGAAGGGAAGGAGGAAAGTGAGTGCAAGAAAAGTAAGGATTCAAAGCCAACAGCAACGAAGAGTCAAAAATATTGGACAGGTGAGTGGGTTAAAACGAGAAGAAAATGGGTTTTAAACATTTCTGTCCAAAAAGAAACCCAGTCAACCTAAATGGGTCAAATATGTAGCGATCCCGGTTCTTTCTCCTTTGGGTGTTTGTATCCGGACTTAGTTCCGAGGATTCCGGTTGTTGTTTTGAGCTGTTTCTATCCTTCAATTCTTGAAGGATTTGGGTTTAGAATGTTTTGGGCAGATTGGTTGCAGATTGGTTGAGTTTAGGAACCGAGTCTGCCTGTCCAGTTTTTGACTTGGTCGCTCGAGCGAGCTTCTCTTCGCTCGAGCGAGGCTTTTGTTTTTGGCCCGTCGCTCGAGCTAGCCTTTCTTCGCTCGAGCGAGCGTTGCGTCTAGTACTTAGACCTGAGAGCAGTGTTTGTTGGCTCGAGCGAGCTTCTCTTCGCTCGAGCGAGGTCTGTTTCTTGTGTCTGGTCGCTCGAGCGACCAGGTCTTCGCTCGAGCGAGCCTGTCCAGTTTATAAACTCAGCAGCGGGGAAAAATAACATTTTTCTCCTTCTTTCTTTCTTGAAACCCTAGCAGCCGAGAGTCTCTCTCTCTAAACATACTCTCTCTCTAGATTTCATCTCTTTCTTCTATAAATCCATCCTAGGTCCTTTGTTAAAAAGGTAGAGGAGAGTGAGGGCTACTTTTTAATCTGACGAATCGTGGATTTGGAGCACTTGGATTTCGGGTCAATCTTCTCCATTTGGGTTCTCCTTTGAGGTAGGGATTCTCCTTGCTCTTTTTCAATACTTCATCTATGGATAGACATGTGGTAATTTTTGTATTGCATGAAAACTATATCATGTTGGATTTTGTATAAATTCATGAGGTTGAACTTTGGGTTGGTTGTGGGTTTTAGATCCATGATTATTAGATGTGTTTTGGGGCTAATTGGGTGTTAATTAGCTAGTTGTTGTTGAAAGGAGAGGAAACCCTAATATTTATTGATTTAATAATTTAATAGAGGGGTTTGATCTTTGGGTAAATACTTGGGTATTTCAGATTTAATGGAAGCCATTATTGGCTATTTTAGATGATTGAGGCCTTTTGTTCAATAATGAGAAAGAGGGAGGAAAACCCTAATTTAATGGTTATGATTTAATTTATAAAATTAAATTGGAATGACTTTGAAAAGAATGTGGTTGATTAAAATGAGTTTTTGGCTCTATTGCCTTTGGATTTGATTTTGTGGAAACAAAAGGGATGAAGTTGGTTTTGAAAATCAAAGGAGGTGGGATTGTTTTGTGGAATGGGAAAAGTACTTGGAATGGGTATGAATGTTGGATTGTTGTATCTTATACCACTATGCTAGTATTAGTGATAAGTTGATAATCTCATGATAATTGAGTATGTTTATAGATATACAATATACCTGCAAGATCTAGAGGTTTTGTCCTTGGTCATCGGTGGAGGATGACACGCTATGCGTTGAACTGTTGTGTATGCATTACACTATTGATTGATTGTGTATATGACGTTGTGTTTATATGCATTACTTGTGTATGGGAGGAGATAGGGGATGTACTCGGTTTAGGGAAGATGGGGATGGACCTCTAAACCGGATTTGTTGGAGGGTTTAGGGAAGAAAGGGATGGACCTCTAAACCAGATTTGTTGGGAGGAGAAAGGATGGACTCCACTAGCATCACATATATGTGTGCTTATTGTTAATAGAAGTATTTCTATTTATTGTTGATATGATACATCACCACCATGTGTATCGTTGGGAAGTATGGAAGTGAATGTGGTTGTGATTGATACAATACCGGATGTGTATTTGTTATGTTATAGAGAGGTTTAACTTAAAGTGTTTGTTTATTTGATATGATACATCACCAAAATGTGTATCGGTTGGGAAGTATAGAAGTGAGTTGATTGTGATTGTTACGATACCAACATGTGTATTCGTTATGTTATCGATATGTTTAACTTGATTTGTTATCCTGTTGAATTTGGAAATATTGTTAATGAGAGATGGAACCCTTGTTGAGTTATTTGGCCGTTCGAGCCATAATTGAAGGTGGATTGTGCCATAGACTATGTGTCATAGGCAATGTAGACATTCGTGTCATGAAATTGTAATTAGATTATCTTGTGTTAATCATGTATTAGTTGCTCCTTGTCTTTTAGAAGTGTAAGGAGAATCAAACATTTTAAAAATATGTTATAGAATATGTGTGGAAATTGGAGAATAATAGTGGTCTTAGTGAATTTATTTCCTAAGTAATTGCTTATGTGTAAAGGATTGGGTATGGGGATAATGAAAGGAAAAAGGAAAGATGAATCGCTTATAGTGTTGCATGCAACAATTGTTTTTGAGAACAGTTTATATATATTTATATATATATTCTGTCTAAACTGTCACACTACTATTCTAGTATAAGAATGAGTGTGCATGATCATAGCTATCTCAGATTGTTGTTATTGTTGAGGATCAAGTTGAGATCCCTACTGGACTATATGTTCATCCCACGTTGTTGAATCTTTTTCAGGTGTTTAGCAGGATGTGCTACAAGATTTGGATCTTCTTGTTTGTGGGCCACGGGGCCTCTTTCTTGTTGGCGGAAAGCCATATGTGTAAAAGGGTTACACCCTTCAGTTGTTTATTTAAAAGTTGTAAGCCTAAGGGCAATTTATTAGTATGTTCATGTAACATTTACTTGCATACGAATGAGAGTACTGATATTCATTGCTATGGATTGAATGTATGAGTTTATTTCCGCATATTATTTCTGAAATTGAATTAAGTTAATGAACTTGGTAATGACCTCGAGTAATAAAAAGTGGGGCGTGACAAAATATATCCAAAATAAGTACTTAGTTATTTTGGACCCATGTGGAGATTTTAAAACACAAAAGGGTCCTGAAGACACATCATGGGGAGTCTCTTTCAGAAGTAAGTTTTGAGAGGGAAGCATATTTCAAATACTCAACCTGGCTTCGAAAATATGTACTTGGCTTCGAAGCCAGTTTCTTCCCAAAGTCTTTAAAACAAGGGGTTGGCTTCGAAGTCAATTGTCAAAACACTCAACTAAACTTCGAAAGTAGGAAGGTGACTTCGAAACAAAGTTTTACGTCTTAAACTTAAGTATAGTTAAGGCCTATTTTTTTCGAAGGTTTTGAATGTGTACTCCTAGGCTATCTCTATAAGGTAATTTCCTTTGAAAGAGTTTTTGAAGTACTCATCTTGCCTAGTTTTGGATTTTGAGATAAATAAGCACTTCAAAGCCAATACTTGGTCAAGGTAGTGTGAAAAATTTCAAAGACCAAAAGACTTACCTATATATAGGGAAATGGTCTTGGATCTTCTGTTTAAGCAAACTCTTTTGAGGACAAGTATGTGTTACTTTTAAGATAGACTCCATACTTCGAAGTACTTAAACCTGACTTCGAAGCAAGATTAGTCAAATCGAAACTGTTATTTATACAGATTATATTAACCATATAATTGGAGTGTGAAAACCCAAGACAAATATAGACACTCCTATAAGAAATTCCATGCTTCGAAGCACTTAAAACCAAGCATCAAAGCAAGTTGGTGTAGACGTCCCCGAACGCACCCCGGGAGGACGACTCCCGTTTCTGTTCGATATTGGGTCTACTACAGTTCAAAGGACTCAATTTTGTCACGGTTCTAAATCTGAACCAAAGAGTCCAACTCTGGCAAATCGTTTTGAAGAAAAACAGATTTTTGAAAAGTAGTGCCAAACATGGACTGCTTTGCCAGATTACAGAGTCGCCACCTAAATATTTTAAAACGGGAAATTTAGGAAACCCTGACTCGGTGCCGAAGGCCACATGTCCGTCATCACCAAAGTGGTCTTGGCTCGGGAGCTTGGGTACGATCGGGGAAGGTCAGCTATGAGCACCCCCTTTCGCCCGGTCCGAAGACCGGCCTCTACTAACTGTGATATCCGTTTTTGAAAACTTTATGCGTTCTTATTCCGATTATTAGCCTAGAATTTACTATGTGATGCGCACAACACAAAAGTATAGACTAGATTGCCTAATTTGGAAATAAACATTGCATATCCGTTTTGTTTCGAACAACGTGTTAGTTTTTGCTACTACTTAAAGCTAAAATTCGGATTTCAACGAGTTGTTCCAACTCAGGCAATCCAACCTCCACCCACAGGCATTCAAACAGTTTATAACATATAAGCATTTAGCCGCATGGCAATCGTACTGTCATGACAAACATTCACACGCATGCGACATGCTAAAGCATAAAAACTCACATCGTACTCCGTGCCAAAACAAGAAACTAGTTAGCAAACATGCATGACCTAGTTCATGTTTAAATGGCTAATGCAACACAGGCATAGATGCAATCTAGAGTAGGCTCGGCTAACCCTAAACATGGCATGTGAAATGCGCGAGTAGCACGTATTCAATTTAGAATTGAAAATTGCAATGCAGTTTGTATGATGTACCGAGCCCGGTGCATGTAAACAAACGCATGTATGCACGCATGCATTGCATAAGGTATGCTAAAAATAAGTATGCCCTAATCTACCATTATAAGCAGGTAAATAAAAGGGATAGAAAGAAGTGGGGGTTGGAAGACATGCACCCACTCACACACACTTATTACATTTTTGCCCTCACTCGGAGAGATCAAAATAATAATACAGACCGAATAAATAATTAACTACCCTAGCTAATTAAATATTACAAATCAACTAAATTAATTAAATAAATTAACTAATTTAATTAAACAGTAAATCGCCTCGGGATGAGGGCCAAAAGCAGCGCGCGCTCGGGACTGGCTCGGAACTGCACTGCCGTGCAAGTGTGCCTCTGTTTCCTCTGCTCTCCTCTTCAGAAAATTACCAAAATCCCAGGAGTGCCTCTCAGAGCACTGGGGAGTACCACCGGCTGGGGCAGAGAACCACCGGCTGAAGGAGGAGGCCATCGGCACTGAATTCACTCATCGGCTTCCGACTGATTGCCGGTCGGCACTAAATAGTGCCGGTCGGCACAAAATTCCTGCAGAACCTGCAACTCACAGCAGCAGAGGGAAACAACATGCAAGGCAATGCAATTCAAGCCATTTATGCACCAAACACACCCCCTATCATGTTATTGACTCAAGGGGGCCTGTGCCTCGGTTCCCGGACCACCAATCACGCATTTCCATGCATGATGGCCCTAAGAACCAAGAATGCAACTTCACTTTCAAATGCATGCAAAACACATAGGCACAAAAGGGTGCCAAACCTCTATCAAACTCACTTCAAGAGGCTTGGCATGCATGTCAATGTGGTGCAATCCTAAGCATGTTATCTAGGATGCAAGATGGACAATGTGATACACTTATGCAAACATGCAAACAAGCATATAAGGCAAGCATGCAAACCAATGAAATGATGGACTTAGACATGAATTAGGCAACTCAAAAAGGCCTGAAATCAGTAGCCAAAATGCCTACAATTGGGGACTAAACACACACACACACATGCGCATGTTTAGGTACCAAACCCAAGGCATAAACAAGCAACATTCAAGCACACTTAAAGAGGCCAAACATGGACTAATAGCATGCATTGAAAGCTCTGAAATTCATATTAAACATGATGCCAAATCATGCAATGAAGCATGTCAAACAAAGCATGCAAATGGTCTTAGGCTAAGGCAAGCCAATAGGGCATTGAACTACACCTATGCAAGGCAATTATGGCATGCACTTAACAACTCAAAACAGATTTTTAGCATGTCAAAATAGGCCTAAAGGACCACTTAGATGGCATCTAAGAAGCTTGGAATCAAAGGCATGCAACATGACCAAAACATGGAGCATTTAACACAAGCTTAAGAAGTCACAAAGAAGCATGCAATGTAAATATACAAGCACCTCTAGGGGACTGAAATAGCATATGAAATGGTTCCAAATCATCAAAAACAATGCAAGCATGGCATGTTACACACTCATGCCCTTTAGGCCAACAAGCCAAATGCAAAGGGGCTATATTAAACATGCTAAGATTGACCAAAATACTTATGGACAGACCTAAAACATGATAATATGAGCACAAAATCTTCATGGATCTAAGCCTAAAGCATGCTAAAAACAAAGGCATACAACCTAGGCATGTTAAGGCAATATTAAGGCATTACAAGGCAACTATACTAAGCATGCATAGGAGACCAAAACCAACTTGAAAACATGTTATATCATGGCAATATAAGCATGAAAGAAAACCAAGGCATGCTCAACACACACTCAAACATGGTGCTCCTTTGGAAGCCAAAACTTGCCCTTTTCAAGGACACCAAGGAGAGGGGGTGGCCCTCTCCTTCTTGAGACTTCAAGGCATGCTCTTCACCACTGAAATCCCTCAAGATTTCAATGGTGAAGAGATCCTATCACCAAAATCTCGGATCTCTCACAAAATAGCACAAAAAGTGCCCTTTTCAAGGCCTAAGGGTAGTCAAACCTACCCAAACCACTAAACACTCTTAATATACAATAAAGAGGGTCAAAAATCAGAACTTTTATGTGCCAAACACTAAGCCCAAAAACTATTTTAAACCAAGTAAAAACAAGGTACAAGAATGGGGAAAAAGAGAACTAGTGGCTCACCCTTGTAGACCTCTTCACAAAGCTTGGTGTTGTGTCTTCTTTGAGCTCAAAATCAGCCAAGAATCATCAAAAACCAACCTCTAGAACCTCTGTCCCAAGAGAAAGGTGAAGCACTAGGTGCTAGTGTGCAAAAGTAAGGCACAAAACACCTAGTTTAACAAGAGAAGGATAGATATAGGATAGATATATATTTTCTAACCTAAACCAGAGCTTCCTCTCTGTCTAAAATGGCTGAAAACCTCTCAAGAAAATCCAACCTTTCAGCCAAGAGAAGAGCCTTCTCTCTTATAGAACTTGTAAGACTTACAAGCTAAGCAACCAAGGGCTCATCCCTCCATACACGTGTATGGAGGGGAAGCAAATTGCACACAGCTGTCTGAAAATATCTCAGAAAGCAAGTGCACAAAGGCTCCACGCGTAAAATGTCATTTTGACAAAATTGAGTGCCGACCGGCACAAAAGAGTGCCGACCGGCACAATAAAGTGCCGGTGGCAACTCTAGCCAGCCGGTGGCCTCTAGCCCCAGCCGGTGGTGTGTGGGGATGCCTCACAAGGCATTCACTGCCCTTCCAAGGCAAAACACAAGTGTTTGGTACAAAACCAAACACAAAACGATCAAGTTCGGAGGTCCTGAGGCAAGGCGCGCGAGCCGAGAACTCCGGGAACTCCAAACGAACACGAACATGGATGATCACCGAGTGTTCAAGTGGTGACGTCCAAGTCTTGAGGACGGTCAAAAATGGAGTGTCTACAGTTGGTTGCTTCGAAACTGTTATTCACATATTATATAGACAGATTAAAGAATAAAGTCATATTTGCCATGCAAGCAATCATATGATTGGAATATAAAACCAGACCATGACAAATGAGATTTGAAAAACCCAGTTTTATTGGTGTTCAATATTTACATTGGGAAAACCTACTTGGTTACATTCTCAATTTCATAAAAATAAGGAATGGACAAAGTTACAAGATCATGAAACTTTGTCCAGCAAAATTCAATAAATACATACTTTTTTTCTAACGTATCTTCTATCCTATCTAAATTTGGTTTATCTAACTGGTGAGCCCTTAGTTGGAAGAAGAGTTGTTGGGCCTTCATTTCAAATTCTGTTTGTTTAAGAGCCTTCTCTGTTTCGTCCATTTCTCCTTCCCCCGGTGCATCGCCCATAGTGGCATTTTCTCCATACTCTGAACTTTGGTTCTTAAAGTCTTCATATTCTTCAAGAAGATTCTATGCTTTATATTGAATTTGAATACGAGTAGCAGAGGTGTTCCCCAACAACTCACTGGTAATAGAAGCATTTGTGTGCCAATTGAGTATAAGAGAAAGTTGATCCAAGAAAGTATGAAGCTCTACCTGGGCCACAGGGTTGAGAATGTGGCTTCGAGAGATAATATCATAGGACCATAATAAGTTCTTGTGAGGAATGTCATCCTGAAGGACCACAAAGGATAAATGGGAGAAAGTGGCAAGTAGAGTCTAGGCTCTATACTGTTGGTAAGCAGTAGGAGGAACTGGAGCTTGGTAGGGAGCAAAATGCTGGCCCTCAAAGAAGGTGAGTTTTAGATCTTTAATCCAATTAGGATTGGAGGGCAGGGAAGAAACAATTGGGTCCCTTCCAAATGAAAGTCGGAAATTAGGCTTGTTCACACATTCTAGCTAATCAAAGGAGCAAAGTTTTTCTTTTTTGGAGTCCTTCACACTATTCTAGATGGCAAGGTGGAAGTATACCATGCCAAAAGCAAGTTGTCTTCAAGGCTGCGAAGATGGTTGAAGGAGACGTATGGATATATTACAAAACTGCGCATGGATGGATGAATTGCAGTGGGATTATCAAATTCAGGAAATCAATGATGGATTCATTCCCTTGTTTGAGGTTGAGTGGGTATGGGCCAAACATCCCAACCAGTAAGATGATGAAGCAACTTTATCCCATGCAAAGAGTTTTGGAGTAGATAAAGAGCTTCCAAGATCCATTTGTGCAAATGTTTGGTCCAAAGGTTCATATGGTGCAAAAGCTTCCATAACTTGTATAAATGGGGGCGGATAAGTGTGGCCAATAAATGCATGAAGGTTCTTTCGAGGACGGTTGTCATTATCAAACACCTCCTCGTATGCTCGATCAATGTAAGAGAAGGCTTAATTGGCCATTGAAGATGTATCTGTCTCCTCGTATTCGTAAATAATGGATGGAATGGAAGAATTTAATGAAGTTCAGTGCTTCATTTTTAAAAATATGGTTATGATTCAACCAAGTCCATAAACGTCTTAGGATGTGGATAGAGTGCATTGATCCACTAATATCACCAAGTATTGGATATATTAGTGCGGGAGGTAATGTTGGCTACATATTTTGTACAGGCCAATCGCAGCTTAACACGTGGCTCGAAAAAGGTAATTTGGGGAGTTAATGCAAGTCTCCAACCAGCGACAGATACATGGCAGTTCATATTGGTAGTGGTGGGTCTGCGTCGCATGGAAGTAGTTAGAAGGCGCGAAGTAACATGGCTCAACGATTACTCGCAATTCAAATTCAAATTTAAGAGAAAAGCCCAACTGCAAAGAAAGCGTCGTGGGAGCAAGTTATTCAGGGCCATAACCAGAGATCGTAGAAATGCATTTTGACGGTTGGAAGCCCACTGCGATAGTTACCATTGGGAAGTATAAATAAAAGAGAAGGTCCCAGAATGAAGGACCCAAACTCATATTCAAAAACCAGTTTATTTACTTCATATTTTTTTCCAATTTTTATATTTCCAATTCTTTACATTTCCAGTCCTTCAATTCCTGTACTGCACTTCATTTCCTAGGAGTAGTTTCAAGTAGTCGCTGCTATAACCTTTTCAAGGCTAGGTCATTTCATTGTAAGTTCTTATTTACTTAATAATAATTCAGTTTATGAACTATTTTGTATATGTGATCATTTATAAGTTTTCTCCTAAACAGCCACCAGTAAAAGTCCTCTTCATTGAGGCTGAAAGAACTGCCACACAATCATTTAATAATTGGTTGGTAGTTAAAATTCTGTAAGGACTTATTGATCTTTGCTGGTATGCTTTAAATTACATAATTAACCTTCGAAAGCCAAAAAAGCCAACAGATGTATTCGCGTTTGGTTTAATAATGTATTTGCTAGTTGGTATTGTGATATACCAAACTTGTTTTGAAAATGGATTTTATTTCAAACGGATGTTTTGAATAAACGATTGGTTTTGGAGGTTTGGAACGAAAATGATTTTGTTGAGAAATAAGACAGATTTTGAAAACTCATTGGACATATTATATATATGTACTATATCATGATCAATTATGCTAGTGGAGCATGTTTAGTTTTTGAAATATTCTCTATTGGGCTTTATACTCACCCTACGTGGCTGAAAATGTTTTTCAGGTGTGCATGTAAAGATGTAGACTGAGACGTAGAAGTTGTGTTCGGAACCATGTAGGGTGGTTCCTTTATTTTTAGGCCATGGGCCAATTGTGTTGTTTATTAGGCCGCGTGTCATTCTTGTAAGAGTTACACCCTTCATAAATCATGTAAGCCTTTAGACATTTTAATTTGATATACATATCATTTGTTGTATGTTTTAGTCAATGAGACTCCATTCCACGTAGGATGTATGAAATCGGAATAACACATATATTGTGTGACACTATTGTATCCATTGCATGGGAGATATTATTTATTTCTATATGATTATTATCTTTTTACTTATCAATTTTGGGGTATTTTCACATGAGCCAAACATTGAAAAGCCGGGGCATTACAAAAATGTTGTCCCAAAAGTTAAAAAATGACTTTTAGCAATAAATTTTTTTAAATGTAGCTAATAAATTCACTTTTAGAGGCAAAAATTTTGGTCCCAAAAATATAGTAATTCGTCATTGAATTTCCAATTTTATTGCTAAAAATACAATAATGACATTTTTGCTAACAAAAGTACTTCGTTCCTAAAATGTGATTTTATCTCTAAAACCTTAATTTATTGTGAAGTTCATACCTAAACACTATTTTGTCGTTAAATTTTTATTTCTAAACTTTTAATTTGTTGTAGTGTGTACTGAATAAAGTATGCAAAATATTATTTTGAATAGGGCAAATCACACTTACCTCCTCTGAGATTTTTGACAATTACAAGAACCTATCTGTAGACGTCCCTGAACGCATCCCGAGGAAGAGTCTGAGTCCCCTCCCCCGTTACGGTTCGATATTGGGTCACCTCTGATTCGAAGGACTCAAATGTCACAGTTCTTAATCTTGAACCGAAGAGTCCAAATCCGGCAAATCGTTTTGAAAACAGATTTTTTGAAAGAAGTGCCAAACATGGACTGCTTCGCCAGATACAAAGTCGCCACCTAAATATTTTAAAATGGGAAATTTAGGAAACCCTGACTCGGTGCCAAAAGGCCACGTGTCCGTCATCACCAAAGTTGCCTCGGCTCGGGAACTTGGATACGATTGGGAAAGGTCGCCGTGAGCACCCGCTCACGATCAAAGACCGGCCTCTACTAACCATGATATCGATTTTGAAAACATTGTGAGTTCTTATTCCGGTTATTAGCCTAGGTTACTATGTGATGGGCAGTGCATACAAGTATAGACTGAATCGCCTGAATTGGAACAAAACACTTCATGGTTGTTTGTTTGAAAATGGTTTGATGGTGCTACCCGAGAGTAGGCTAAGACGCGGATTTGCCACCCTCAGGTGGGCTTAGAAAATATGATTTTGCCATTATCTAGTGGGCTTAAAACAAACATTCAATGAATTGTTCCAATCCAAGTAACTCAACCTCCACCCACAGGCATTAAAGGCAGTTATATCACATAAGCACATAGCCTCATAGTAAGCATGCTATTCATGGCAACACTCACACGCATGCAAGGATTCTAAAGCATAAAACTCACCGAGTATTCCAAGCCAAAACAGAAAACCAATTAGAAATCATGCATGATCCTAAGTATCTGAAAATGCCTAATGCAACACATGCAAAAATGCAAACTATAGCAGGCTCGGCTATTCTAAACATGGCATATAAGATGCTACGACTATCACGTATTCAATTTGGAATTGAAATACAAATGCAGTTTGTATGATGCGCCGGGCCCGGTGCGTGCAAAACAGATGAATGATGCAAACATCTTTGTCATCTTGTATGCTAATTGAAATATGCCCTATATCTAACCATCGTAAGCGGGTAAATAAAAGGGAAAGAAAGACGTGGGGTTGGAAGACATACATCACACTCACCCACACTTATTACAATTATGCCCTCGCGCAGAGGGTCCGAATAAATAATACAGTCCGAAATAAAAGAATAATACAGTCCGAAATATACAGTCCGAATAATAAATATACAAATTCCTAATTAATTATCAAATTAAATAAGAAAGCTGTAAAATTGGCGTGCAAGCCAGGGGCTGCCTTGACTCTGCTCCGGATAATGAAATGATGCATGTTGGGCTGCCTTGCGCGGAAATCCACTGGGATGCCCCAATTAGCCTCTGTTTGCGATGTTTCTCGAAATGCGTGCCAGACTCCGGAAAGTTGCTGATTCTTCATTTTGCTGCAACAGAGAGCAGGAGAGGGGCATAGCAATGTATTTCACAAATATATGCATGCCTCGATCCTCGTGCCACCAATCACGCATATCGATGCATGATGGCCGAGGAGTCGGATTGCACAACTCAATATGGGGTGAATGCAGATGAATGCTACAACAAAACCTAACTCCATCATGGGTAATCCGGAGTGTCGGTGACTTGGGAATTGAGACCCGTTCCGTCACTCGGAGTACGGAACGCGCCTCGTTTCCCGTGCCCGGGCTAACTCCTATCCCGAACACGATGCAATATGCATGATATGCATGAATGCAACTAAAATACAATCCTAGCATGCACAATGCTATGAAAATGAGATGGCTCGAAATGCGTGCCGCACGCAACGAAGGCGATGATCCTAAGGCATGTAATGGCATACGCAATACAAATGGACTTACACTAACATGAGAGAGCCTCAGCCACACTCACACAGGAGGCCATCGGATAAAAGTGAAGTGCCTCAAAATGCGTGGACACGGGCACGCAAACCAAGACAATGGCATACGGAATACAATGATGCTAAAATGACGTAAACAATGCAAAATGGACTTACACTAACATGAGAGAGCCTCAGCCACACTCACATAAGAAGCCGTGAGATGAAAAACAAAGTGCCTCGAAATACATGCACACTGGCACGCAAACCAAGGCGATGGCATAAAGGCATGAAACGACCTGAAATATGATATATAATGAGCCTAAAATGAGGTGTCTCGAAATGCGTGCCCACGGGCACGCAAATCGAGAAAATGACATACGGAATGTAATAGGACTAAAATGAGATATGTGACACAATATGGGCTTACACCAACATGAGAGGGCCTCAGCCACACTCACACAGGAGGCCATCGGATGAGACTGAGGTACCTCGAAATGCGTGCTTGCAGACGCAAACCGAGGCAATGGCATAAAGGTATGAAATGGCATATACAATGCAGATTGGGCTTACACTAACATGAGAGGGCCTCAGCCACACTCACATGAGAGGCCGATGGATGAAAATGAAGTGCCTCAAAGTGCGCGCACATGGGCACGCAAACCGAGGCAATGGCCCTAAGGCACGAAATGACATGGAAAATGATATGCAAACATGCAAATGGAATTTCAGCACTCACAAATGTTGCAAAACAGTCCCGAAAGGTGGGGAAATGACACCAAATGCACGGAATGGTCTCAAAATGCGATATTAAGCACCCGAAATGGCCTACAGCCATACTAAATATGCATAATTGGTACATGACATGAAAAACAGTAGCAAGGCAGCCCCAAAATAGCATTTTTTACAGTACAAAACATGGTGAAATAGTAAGCATAGATAGGACAACAATGGCATACAAGAATGGCTCCACAAGGGAGGCTATGAAGCAAGTGATACATGCAATGCCCAAACAGCAAAATACCCTTCTACAACACTGAAGAGGGACTAAAAATATGAACATTTACAGTAGAATAAATCCCCCAAATCAGTATGAAAACATGCTAAAAATGCCATGCAAGAACTAGGATACATAAGGCTATAACATGAGGTACCCCAAACAATTATCAAACCAAAAAATACCCTTAATGAAATATGACAAGAAGACCAAAATATGGATATTTTCAGTACTGCTCATGGCCGAAAACAGAAGCTAGATAGGCCTAAAAAGCATGCAAAAATGGGGGCCAAAGAGAGATATAAAGACAAGCACAACATGGAGACTCCCAACAAGGTTGATCACTTCTACAATGTTGTAGAGGGACACAAAATAAGCTTACTCACAGTTCATGACATGCTCCAAAAAAGACTACATGTAGACCAAACAAATCATGCAAATTTACGGTAAGTATGAGAGATTATGAAGCAAGTGCATGATAGAGAGGCCAAACAGGGTTGATCCCTTCTTCAATGTTGAAGAGGGACTCAAAATAGGCCCACTCACAGTTTACATTATGCTCGAAAACAGATCAATCATAGGCTAGAAATAGCATGCAAAATATTTGACATACAAGATGATATTGAAGCAAGTGCATCATAGAGGGCTCAAACAAGGTTGAGCCCTTGAACAAACATGAAGAATAGCTCAAAATAGACCTAGTTTTAGTTAATGTATGAGCTCAAAACAATAAGAAAATAGGCTTAAGAAATGAGGCAAGAAAGTGCTACAAAAGAGAGAAAGTGAGACTTACCCTTGTAGACAAGTCTTGGTTGCCTTTTTGCTTGAAGAATGGGAGCCTCTTAGCTGGAAAGCTCTCCTAGCTGCTGGAATGGATTTGTGATGGTAGAGCTTGAAGATGATGAAGAAATGGCACCAAAACTTGAGCGAAATGAAGTTGTATATGTATATGCTCCAATCAATCCATGTAATCTCTTCTCTTGAGTTGGGAGGACACTAATATGGACAAGAGGAGAGAGAAGAGTCCTTGGCCAAATGGAGGAAATGCAAGCTCTTATTTCCTCCAAAATCCCCGGATCTGAGATATTTTTGGGAGAAAATCAAAGCATAATTTGGAATGTACACATCCCAAGGCGGTAGGCTAGGCACCTTTACTGGAGGTGGACGGCCGGCCACCCCCATGGCCAAGGGAAAAAATGGAAAGTGGGAATTTCTGGCCGGCCACCAAAGGTTGGTGTCCTCCCAAGTGTGTACAACAAGGCCCTGTGGTTGGAATCTGGCAACTCTGAAACAGGAGAGACAACAAGCCACCTTTAGGAGAGGTTCAAAAATGAAAAGTTGAATTACTGGCCGAGCTCTATTTTTTAGGGTCCTCCCATGTGTGTACAACACAAATATGTGGTTTTGGCTCGAAGAAAATGGCCCTAGGGTGTTCAACATTAGCCCGGAAGTGAGAAAAAGCAGGCCCCGGGCGGAGGAGCATAAGCAGTTCTTTGGGACAATTGCTGGCCTCCCACCCTCCGGTGACCTTCCTTATGATAAAAGCAGAGGTACTGCCAAAAATGAACAAAACCGATGCAAAAGCGAATGCTCGGGGCCAAAACCATGGCCGTTAAGCACCGAAAGTGGTGTTTGGTACGCGAAGTGGGTATCTAAGACCCAGTGTCCCTCGAAAGGAGTAAATGAGATGCATGCCGAAAACGGAGGAATCGGAGATGGTTGGGTGGTCTCGAACCGAGGCACACGGCTTTCGACGGGAGCCGGGACTCCGAAATGGGCAAAATGGCCTCACAGACGAAATGTAGCCCACGGCCAGCGAGAGATGGTCTCTGGGACCTCTCCCTCCCTTCGAGAAAAAGCAGAGAAAACCGAGTCAGTTATAAGCGAGACAAAACCTGAAGAGAGTTCGGAGTCCGGAGGCGGGCGCCGCGACTCTGAGACTTCTCGAGCACAATATGCAACATCACCGGCGCTCAATCGGTGGCGTCTGAGTCTTAAGGTCGGTCAAAAATGGGGTGTCTCTGATTTGCCCTCTTTGTGAGAACTCGGAAGTCAAGAAGTGGCGGAGTGAATGTCAAAGCCTAGAGGCGACCCATTTTGACAAGGCGAAGACTTAGACAATCATACAAGATGAGCAGAGATATGTGCCCATGAGCGTGCATGAGCGAGGCAAAATGCAAAGCGACATGCCTGAGCCAAATGATCATGCAAATGCGACAAGTTGTAATGAGGCAAGTATTCGCAAATAGATGCAGCATTTTAAGCAAGAATGCAAAGCAACAACTACATTTCATGCGGTTAGGAATCGCGGAGAATCATTCAATTCTCGTCGCGTCTCACGGAGAAGATCACGATACTGCTGGCGATTAAATGCAGTGCTGACCTCAAATGAACAGAACATACAATATCATGCCTGCAAAAGAGAGAAATTCAACAAGAACAATATGCTAACAACATATATTCAATGTGATTCCTGTGGTTAGAAAGTTTGACACCGCAGCGTCTTGAAAGTGAATGCAACGCAATGGGAGAAAGGAACGCGCGTGACAACGCATGCTCAAGCATAGAGGTATGGTACATCAAGAAATCATGCATGATAATGCAAAATGCTCATAAGAATGCAAGTTATATGCAAAACAATGCAAAACGAGCATAAATCGGTAGCCGTTTGTTCTTGAAAACAATTTGGGAAAGCGCATTTCGTGAAGGCAACTTGATCACGGCCTCTGATTCACCTCCCGGAGAGGTTACAACATGTTTGAAAAGGATACACCTTGATTTTGATGAGTGATGATGAGACACATGTCAGAAATTGCGGTGAAGTTCGTGAACAATTTAGCGCCGAAGAGTGCACTTTTCTTGAACTTTTTCAGGTCTCGGGAACTCCGATCTTCCTCAAAATTTGCAGAGAGCTAGAGGGGGGTGTGGGGAACACCACCGGCCAGGTGGTTGCCCCAGGGGAGGCCACCGGCCAGGGGACAAAAAGCAATTGGCCGGCCAGCCAGAAAAGGTGGCCGGCCGGCCACCTATCCAAAAGTAGGGGCAATTTTGTCATTTTCCTCATTTCTATATATATCCTCATCCAATGCCTCCGAAATCACTTCCACAGCTGCAAAAACTCCTTCCCTTGCTCCCCAAACCATTTTTTCCTTCAGATCTGCACTTTATACGCGCTTTTCGACCTTTCCATAAGTTGTTTTCGAAATCTTTCGTTTAAGCACTTTGGACCGATTAAATTTTGATTTCGGGGCTTCTTTTCTCATTTTCACCACTTGAGGTAAGTTTGTCTCAATATTTGGAAGATATTCTCGGGAGTTGACTTTTGTTGACTTTTCCATTTCCCAGGAGTTGACTTTTGTTGACTTTTTCCAATTTTGGCTCATTTTGCTCATTTTTGCTCCTTTTTGCAGATTTCTTGAAATGGCAGGTGATTACCCTCATGGTGGAGGTCCTCCAGGTGTCGGGGATGATTTTGATATCATGACACTGCCCCCGAGAGTCTGCCCTTTTATTGGAAATCGTCCCACCGTACATATGCTTCATGGCCGTCTTTCGTCGTTTCACTGGGTTCAATGACCGGGCACCCGGGGATTTACTTCTGCGAGAGCCGGAGCAGCACCTCTCTCACGATGCACGAGAGGTATTTTACTTTATTTTCTGCATTTTTCGTGCATTTTGTAGCTTTGCCATGCTTGAACACAGTTTTAGCTTATGACATAGTACTTTGCCTGCATCCTGAACGTGTTAGTTAAACACTTGAATTGCTGAACACACGGCTCATTGGTGATTGATTGTGAATGCATGGTACACATTAGTTAAGAATTGAACATACGGCTCAAACAACGATTTGTCGAACACACGGCCGAATTTGAAGGTGAACACACGCGCTGCTGATTAAGAGTAGAACACACAGATCCCAAACTCCGATTTTTACGAACACAGTCGGAGTTGATGGTGAACACACGACCCATTGATTAAGATTTGAACCACGACCCAAAACTCAGTTCTTGAACCATGACCAAGTTGATGGTGAACACCTGACCCACTGATTAAGATTTGAACACGCACCCAAAACTCAGTTCTTGAACCGCGACCCAGTTGAAGTGAACACACACCATTGATTGAGAATTTGAACACGCATGACCCAAAACAGTTCTTGAACACGACCCAGTTGAAGTGAACACACCCATTGATTAAGATTTGAACCATGACCCAAAACACAGTTACTGAACCACGACCCAGTTTGAAGTGAACACACTGATTGATTAAGATTTGAACACGCAGCCCAAAACCAGTTCTTGAACCATGACCCAGATTTGAAGTGAACACACTGACCTTGATTAAGAATTGAACCATGACCCAAAAACAGTTCTTGAACCATGACCCAGTTGAAGTGAACACACAGCCCAGATTAAGATTTGAACCATGACCCAAAACAGTTCTTGAACACGACCCAGGTTTGAAGTGAACACGCATTACCAGATTAAGGATTGAACACATGACCCAAAACACAGAGTTCTTGAACACGCACCCAGTTTGAAGTGAACACGCGACCCAGATTCAGGATTGAACACACAGCCCAAAACACAGAGTTACTGAACACGCAGCCCAGATTTGAAGTGAACACGCAGCCCACTGATTCATTTCATTTGCACACAGATATTTCACTTCATTTGCACACAGCTATTTCACTTCATTTGCACACAGCTTCTTCATTTCATTTGCACACAGCTATTTTACTTCATTTGCACACAGCTATTTCACTTCATTTGCACACAGCTTCTTCATTTCATTTGCACACAGCTTCTTCATTTTATTGTGTACTGAACACATGTATTCATTTTGAATGCAGGGTGGCTCTCGCCGTCTTGAGGATCTGACTCTACGCCCATGAGAGACTAGTCTGTTGAGCTTCGAGAGGCAGGGATCTGGTCGATCTAGCAGGGTTCGGAGCATTCTACGTGGGATTATCACGTTGTTCTGCCAGCAGGACTTTGTTAGCTGCTTTGGTGGAGAGATGGTGGGACACCACCAATTCCTTCCACTTTTCTGCCACTGGGGACATGACCATGACTCCGTTGGACTTTGCCGTACTCACCGGCCTAGACATAGGCGGTTGGCCCATACCTTATGACGAGGATATGGGAGAGTGGGAGGCCGCTTGGACACATCTATTGGGGGCTCGCCCACCTGTAGACAGAGCTTCCAGGAGAGTCCGGTACACCTGGTTCTCTTCCCGTTTTCGGAGGCCGGAGATGGAGCCTGAGTCTCCCGAGGAGGTTGAGCAGTACGCCCGTGGCTTCCTTATGTTCCTCTTTGGCACCACTCTGTTTGCCGATAGGGGGAACACTGTCGGGTTGTATCTTCTGAGTGCCCTAGTGGACCTATCACAGGTCAGTCGATATGACTGGGGTGGCGCTGGCCTGGCTACCCTCTATTGTTACATGAGTGCAGCCTCTCGCGGGCGGGGAGACTTACTTGGCGGCTATTGGAGAGCCTGGGAGGTACGTTCTGTCCTCTTGATTTACATTTCTGCTCCTTATTACTTGTTCATTGCACACACGGCGCACTTTGCACTCTGTATTCTGCCTTTAGCACTTTGTATTCATATTCTGCGCTGCTTTTCTCAGCTATGGGTGTACGTATACTTTCCCACATTAGCCCCGGAGATGGAGGTGGCAGGACTCCTTATGACTCCGTTTTCGCTGGTATTCGAGGGCGAGCACCGAGCGAGACCTCGTGAGACTCTCTTCTACCTGCGACAGTATTTTGATACTGTGCGGACGACAGAGGTATTTCAGAACTCTCAGTTCCTTTCATTTTCATCTTTGATCTGCCCTGTATATTCCTGATTTCTGATTGATTTATGCCTTTGGTTATCCATGATTACTTGGCGATACTGGCGGTCTTTGGTGATGGTCTCGACATCGGTATCCGGGAATCGGGTAATTCGATATAGGTTCTGCTCGAAGGACCCGGTTGGTAGGGCATGGTTCTGGGGAACGCTTCTGCGTCGGTGTGGGGTACGATTCTCAAGACCCTCCTGCTGTACCTCCAGCCACTATGCGGACTGCCGATAGACTATCTTCCCAGGAGGTCATTAGTGCTATGCAGGGCACCGATGCTTTGTTACATCTCATGGAGGGGGACTACGCCACCTATCGTCGTATGCGTGCTCCGTCACGGAGGTCTACTGATGTACCATCTTCGAGTCATTCCGGTGCTACGGATATCCCCTCCTCTAGCAAGGCTGGTGCATCTAGGGGTAGAGGTAGTTCGATTCCTCCGATCCCTCCGTCTCTTCATCATCCTGGGTGGCCAGATATGCCGACCGAGTTGACGAGTTGGCGGTTCGGGACTCCTTACCAGGTCTCGCTAGAGCCTCCTCTTCCTGACCACAGATATGTCAGAGACCCTGATTCGCCCCTGGTATGTTTTACAGCTTTGATTTATCAGTCAGATTACTTGGACATTCATTCACTCACTGATAGTTTTGCATTTGTATTCGACCTCGATTGAGTACACGGACGAAATGCTCGGGATCTTGGCCACATTCGAGGCATGATCCTCTGAGAGGAGGCACCGATGGCCATCATGGGTGTCTTGGTATTATCCATCTTCCTTGTATTTAGCATATTTCGATGACACGCTAGTTTTGAACATCTTCTTTGTATTGATAGAATGTGTAGAGCACATCGCACACACCCACTCGCATATTGTACTTGCATCTGCTTTTCATATTTGAGCGATGTATTGAACTCTTCACTTTCGGATGCCTCCCGTGTATGCTCACGCATGGCAGACCACCGGGCCTTCTCGGGAGGTCAGTCTTGGACTGTTCATGGTCTTGGGCCATCTGGGCCTTTCGAGGCTGGGCCATCCGGGCCTTCTCGGGAATTGGGCCATCTAGGCCTTTTCGAGGAGCTCGAGGGCGGGGTCGTCTCATGACTTGAGGCACCCATTATTGAGGAGGAGGAGGAGGAGGAGGAGGAGGTCATGAGACCGTGAGTCGAGACATCCATGGGGAGGGAGGCTCGGTCTTGGTTCGGGAGTGGAGGCGAGGTGAGGATCGGAGGATGATAGCTCGATCCGGATGGTGATGATGGGTGCAGAGGTTATCCCATGAAGAGGATGAGAAGGCCTCCTCATTCCGTTCGAGAATATTGATGCTATTTCTGCTTTATTTTACTTTTTGCTAGTAGTTTGTAGCACCTTGCATAGTGTTAAGGCGGTTTATTTTTTGTAAAACTTGTACCTTTATTTCTTTGTAAAACATGATGGAATGAAACAGCCTTTGAAAAGATGTTTGTATTTGAAATTCTTAGCATCACAACGCATCATTTTGCACAAAAATGGAATTGAATGGGAATGTACCTTGTGTATTTACCGGGTCAGGTAATGAACCGACGCAACAACTCAAACAACTCGACTCACTAAGAAATAACAGAATCTTAGCAAGTTTACAATTCGATAAGCAAAGTACAACAATGTTAACGACTCGATAAACAAGACTTAACAAAATTGTGTAAACAAAAAGTAATAACTCAAAACACAAAATGCGACAGCTCGACAAAACTTACAACTCGATAAACAAAACAACAACTCGATAAGCAAAAATACAACAAAGCGTACTTCGGACGGACGATCTGGATGATGGAACATATCCGAAACTGAGAGAAATGGAGGCCTTCGATATTCCCGATGCGTGAAAGTGCCTCAAATTTCCTTCCGGAGGGCAAAACAGGACCAATGAGCATGGTGGGCCACATTTGCTTTTGGGGATTGGAGGGTGGCCGGCCTGCTAGAAAAGGTGGCCGGCCGGCCCCCTTTCCTGCAACTTCTAGAATTGTGACACGTGTCCTCGAATAGTGTTTTACCCCCCTATAAAGCTCCGACTTTGGAATTCATTCATTTCATCACTGCTTTGTGCAAAATGGAGGCATTTCTCGCAGAAAATCTCACATCTTGGATCTCTTCTCTGGACGGCTCGGAAAAGTTGAACTTCCGGGGTTTCGGCTTGAATGCACTATTCACGCTGGGCCGGACTCCGCTACATCTTCCTTTCCTCCATGCCGCGATGAGATTTTGGAACCCGACGCGCGTCTTGACCGGAGGGCAAGAGGTATGTCCTACTTTTGAAGATTTTCAAGCTTTGATGGAGTCTGAGCACTCGGAAGAGATCTTGCCTCGATCTCGTTTTGGCCATGCCCAAGCTTTAGAGGCGGATGTGCGGTCTCAATGCATGATGCTCGATCTCGATTGGTAATGGGATGTTGGATATCCGAGCTTTGATTTACCGATTCTCGATCTTGGGTGACGCGGCAACCATCATTGGCAAGGTTTCGACAACATGCCCTCTGCTTGTGCGTGCTATCTCATTCTCTGTTTGTCTCGGCTTCCGGAGGGGCTAGCATCCGTTTGATTGCAGTCGCTCAAGGCTTGAGGGAAGGAAAGAGCTGTATGGCCATGTCATTGGCGCAGACACTGCTAGGTTTGGATGCCTTCTACTACCAAGAGACAACCCGAGTTTCTTGGGGAGTCCACTACTGCTGCAGGTAATGTTTCCCACCCAAGCTCACACATGTATTTGCTCACATCACTCGGCCCTCGGGCTCGGTTTTTCTCACAAAACCCTTATCTTACTTTTTTCTCATCGCACATCTCTCTATTCTTTATTCTCTCATTTTTCATCCTTCCCCAGATATGGTTGATGGATAAATTGCAAGTTGTGGACTCTTGCCCTGCTTACTCAGCCCGCGGCTACTTCTTTCGACAACGCCTAGTTGACGCCCTTGATGAGAGATGGTGGTTTGAATGGATGTGCAACTTGTTAGCTGAACGCATTGCTTGGCGCTGTCCTTGGCTTAACCTTCCGGCGATGAGCTATAGCATGTTCCAGGATACTGGGATCCGTTTGATTGGCTTGACCCATTGTGTATTCTACTTCCCATTCCGTATCCTGTGCCAATTTGGTCATGATCAGACTTGTCCTCCGTAGGGGATTGAATACCCGGTCACTTTCCTGGTTCGAGGTGCACACATTGCTCGACATACTACGGCCTGGAGGACTAGAGAGCTCCTGTCCCCTACCCCTGTTTTCAGTTGCACTTTATCGGCGCAGTCTTTGGGATTTGCTCAACGAAGAAGCACAGACTGGGCCTAGGTTGGCATCAGAGGCTTCAACTAGCTCTGGCAGGGGGCGCAGGGACATCTGACTTGACTATGCCCCAGATTTATTGCTTTATTAGTACTTTCAAGTTTTCGTTATGAGTGTAATAAAAAGCAACTTCAATTGTATGCAAGAGCGAGAGAACTCTGTTTTGAAATCAAAGAAATTGAAGGTTGTGGTACTGAAAATTCTCCGTTTTGGTCCAAAAATGGTCTTAGTTGTGAAAAGATTAATTTGAACAAAGTCAACTTTTATTAAAACTTTTCAAAACTATTTTCGATATGGATCAGAATTGGACACGCCTGAGATCTGTCACTGAGATGCACAACCCCAGATCCTAGCAACTGGAAAGTTGCCCCTAGTTTGAATGGTGCCGCGGCGATTCATAGCAACGGAAAGTTGCCCCTAGTCTGAATAACACTGTACCGGAGATCACGATAAGTGCTGATGAACAGAGATGGTGAGATGATCAAATGGACAAAGTTGATCGGGAAAAGATTGAAATTTGAACTTCAGGATGAAGCAGCCTACGTATCCCGAAGATGGGAATCAAGCCTTACGTAGTTCAGGCTTAGGTTCGCTCGGGTATGTTTACTCTCCTTTTGCGCTCTAACTTTTGCCAAGGCTGCCATTTGCGGGTTTTCAACCTTGCGAGCTCAGTTTTTATAATTTCAAATTTTCTATGCTCTGAATTTTGCCTAGGTAAGCCCTTTCGGTTTTCGGCCTAGCGAGCCTCTCGAGGTAATATTTCTTCAACTTGTCCATGTTGATCGGTTGGGAAAACTCTAAGCCATCTAGATCCATCAGAACCACAGCTCCACCAGACCAGATTGACTTGATAATGTAGGGACCAGTCCAATTGGGTCTGAACTTGCCCCTTGGGTCGTGGATGGGAGCTCGGTTGTCTTTGAGTACCAAATCTCCTTCTTTCAAATTCCTGGACTTAACCTTCTTGTTAAAAGCCCGGGCGATTCTGCGTTGATAACCTTGGATGTGATACAGTGCTTTCAGCCTTCTTTCATCGAAAAGCATGAGTTCCTCAAATCTGTTTTGCTGCCAATCTGCTTCGGCTATCTGGCACTCGGCCAATACTCGTAATGACGGGACCTCAATCTCAATAGGCAGAACGGCTTCCATCCCATAAACCAATGAGTGCGAGTCGCCCGGTAGAAGTTACGATTGAAGTCCTGTAGCCCCACAGCAGCGGCGGCTTATCTGGCGATCGATAGGTTTCCACCATCTTCTGTAGTATCGCTTGATGTTCTTGTTGGCGGCCTCAAGCTGCTCCGTTGGTTTCTTGGCGGTAAGTAGGCGACTTATGAAAAGCCACATTGTATTTCTCCAACAAATCGATCACCTCCTTCTTGAAGTGGGAACCATTATGCAAACGATTTCATTTGGGACCCGTGGCGACGAGATAATGTTGTTTCGATAAATTTTGCTACATCTGAAGCCTTCAACCTTGCATAAGATTGGGCCTCAACCCACTTTGTGAAATAATCTATCGCTACCAAGATGAACTCATGCCCATTCGACCCCTTTGGCGTATGACTCGATTACATCAATTCCCAGAATGACGGCCATGGCGAAGTCATGTTGTCTGACTTTGGCGCGGGATGTTCATGCGATTTGCATGAATTTGACACTTGTGACATCGCCGACGAAGCCAATACAATCCTCCTCCATGGTGGACGATAATAACCTTGTCTAAGGATCTTTCGTGCCAACATTACCCCATTCATGTGTGCACCACATTCACCCCGTGGATGGCTTCCATCGACGCTTTGACTCTTGACATCAACGCCGGTTTATGCATTCCCAGATGACCCGTTTATCTGATTTACCCCACGGATGATGAATTTGCCATTCTTCTGATTGCCCTCTTGTCTTTGGCATTTACCCCTGGCGGGTATATTTCTTTCTCCAAGAAGTTCCAGATGTCGTAATACCAGGGGTGTTCGTCCTGAACTTCATCTATGGCGGCAATCGACTCATAGGCAGGTGCAAATTTCTAGTCGATGATAACTGGACGCATTCGGACTCCACACGGGATGTCTATCATAGATGATAGAGTTGCTAATGAATCTGCGAACCTGTTATTCTCTCTTAGTAGATGAGTAAAACTTAGCTTCTCAAACCGAGGAATCAGCAAATCCAAGGTTTGGTGATACATCATCATTTTTTCCTCTTTTACTTTCCAGTCTCCTTTAGCTTGAGACACAACAAGGTTCGAATCTCCAATAACGTCTAGTCGTCTTGCCCCTAGTTCTAGGGCTGCTTCTAGACCAGCGATACACGCCTCATATTCTGCTTCATTGTTCGAGACTTTGAACTAGAGCTTGAAGGCTAGAGGAATACGGGAATTGTCGAGTGCTATCAGCAACACTCCTATCCCATACCCATGTTGATTTGGCCTCGTCAAAATACATAAATCAAGTTTCTTCGTCGATATGCAAAATTGATTCATCCGGAACAAATATTCAAGCGCTTCATCTCCCTCAACCGGGTGGTCGGCAAGGAACTCTGCCACTGCTCTTCCTTTTACTGACTTGCGTGTCACGTACGTGAGATCAAATTCGGAGAGCAACAGCAACCAACGAGCTAGCCTACCCGTAAGTGCTGGTTTCTCGAAGAGATATTTGATGGGATCAAGTCATGAAACCAACATTACAGAGTGAGCTAACAGGTAGTGCCGCAGCTTCCTGGTAGCCCATACCAGAGCTAAGCAAGCCTTTTCCAGGGGTGTATATCGGGTCTCACACTCCAGCATCTTTTTGCTCAAATAATAGATGGCTTTTTCCACCTTGTCTTCTGATTCTTGTGCCAGCATGCAGCCCATTGTAGTTTCAGTCACTGACAGGTACAAAATCAACAGTTTCCCCAGCTCTGGTGGCGATAAAATGGGTGGGTTCTGTAGATATTCTTTAATCTGTTCAAATGCAGCTTGGCATCGGCCGTCCCATTGGAACTTCTTTCCTTTCTTGAGGAGGCCAAAAAGTGGTTCACAAGTCAAGGTTAGTTTTGAAATAAACCGTCTTATGAATTGCACTTTACCCAGAAAGCCTCGCACCTCCTTTTCAGTCCTTGGTGGTGGCATTTCTAGGATGGCCTTGATCTTGGAAGGGTCGACCTCGATGCCCCTTTGTGTAATCAGAAACCCTAGCATTTTTCCCGCTGTAACACCAAACGTACATTTCTGAGGGTTTAGCCGCAACCGGAATTCCCTGATCCTTTGAAAAAACTTGTGCAAGGCGGTGTAGTGGCCCTCTCTTTCTTTGGACTTGACAATCATGTCGTCCACATACACCTCAACCTCTTTGTGGATCATATCATGTAGTATTGTGGTCGCGGCCCGTTGATAAGTAGCTCCAGCGTTCTTCAACCCAAACGGCATTACCCGGTAGCAGTATGTTCCCCACGGGGTGGTGAATGCAGTCTTTTCTCTGTCTTCTGGCGCCATCACTATCTGGTTGTATCCTGAGAAGCCATCCATGAATGAGAGCAATGCATGCCCTGCTGTAAAGTCTACCAACTCATCGATGTGCGGTAAGGGAAAGTCGTTCTTCAGACTAGCTCTGTTTAAATCCCTGAAGTCTACATACACCGGGATCCTGCCATCTTTCTTCAGCACCGGAACAATGTTGGCCAACCAAGTCGGATATTCAGATACGGCGGAAGCTGCGTCGATTTGTAGTGACCTCTTCCTTAATCTTGAGAGCCCAATCGGGCGGATCCTTGAGTTTACGCTTGAGTCGGGCCTCGGGGTCAGGGGATCCGATCTTTGTACAATCTCAGGATCGATTCCAGGCATGTCTTCGTAGGACCACGCGAAAACATCTTTGAAATCTTTTAATAAAGCGACTAAGCGCTCGCGTTCCTCCGAAGACAACGTGGACCCGATCTGGACCAGCCGCGGGTCCTCCTCAGTACCAATGTTCACGGTAATGATTTCATCCATTAATGGTTTGACAAATCTCTCTTGCTCTTGCTCAATTAAACGTTGTAAAACCGGAGGAACTTCGTCCTCGTCGTTTTGATCAAAATTTTGAAAGTCTGAATTAATGCAATAAATTAGGGGCACAGAAAAGTACTCGGAAACCACATTCACCTCATTCTCATTAAGTTCATCCAAATCGTCCGATTCATTGGTTACAACAGACTCAAATGAAAAGGAAAAAGACGACCTGGACAGGACTGTGGCATCCGGGTTAACATCCCCAGGAGTACAGACTCAGACTCAGTCGAGCTGGAACCTGATTCCGACTCACAGGACTCGGTGGAATCGATTCGGCTCACTACTGACCTTCTTCTTTGGACAAAAATCCCTCCTCGTACTGCCAAGTGAGAAAGGGTGCGATTGATGCATCCAAGATAGCTGTTGGTCAGCTCGCAGCCGTTTCATCCCCAATCATGGAAACCACGAAGTTATCCCCCAAGCACTCTTGGTCGATCGGAGGATCAGAGAGGAGACATGCCAGTGCTACCCCCATTTCCAATTCTGTGCCCTCAGGATCCACTGCCTTATTCTGCTCAACCTCAGTTGTTGGTTTGCATGCGCTCTGTGGCAACATCATCCCGGATAGTTGCAAGTCGAAGAAGATTTGAAACACAGTGCAGCGCTTCTTCTCCACGTTTAACCATGGCTCTGGGAAGCCGCAAAATGGAAAGTCCTCCCCCTCCCGGACGAAGCGTCCGTTCAGGGTACCCTGGATGGGCCTGTGCATTAAGTCAAAAGGCTTCCCAGCCTGCTTCGCTCTGGCTCTGCCGGCCATTTCCTTTCCTTTCCTCACCCAGTCTTCTTTGGTGGGCGGAATAACTTGACCAAAAGGTATCGCGGGTTGTGTGGCACTTCGCCAATCTTTGCGACTCCTTTCTGCCGCTCCTTCCTAATCCCATCCGGGAATATGTTGTAGCTTGTTCATGAGGTAAGCGGATTGAGCAGCGTATACACCTTCATTCCACGACCATAATATTACGCACTACGGGCCTCCGCCAAAGTGAACCCCGATAAGAACACATCCTCCGTGCCGTGCTCGATCTCCAAAACTGGCGTAGACACTTCTGGCGGCGGATGGATGGATGAATTTCCGAAAACAATTGCAACCACCTTCAGGTGAGGTATTTCAACATCTGGTGCGAGTGGAAGAGCGCTTTCACTTGGTGCAACCACGGCGCCCAAGAGCAAGTTGAAGGTTGCGGGAGCGTCCAAGACATGAAATTCAATGTTGTGTTGTCTGGACCAACACAGGTCTGAACCTTGATCCCCATCACTTCCCTCTTGGTATTATCATAAGCTCGATCACTGAGTGGTTGGTATGAAGTCTGCGGGTTTTAACCCGATTGCATATCTTTGTTACGATTGGGCGGAACATTGATAGCAGACCCGGTATCAACAAGTACCACCGGTATCCACTTATCTCTACATTCCACGGAGATGTAGAAGGGTTTGTTATGATTCACGCCCTCAGGTGGCAATTCCTTGTCCAAAAAGGTTAATGCCGGGGAACCTCCTCCCGGAAAAACCGGTAACCATTTTCTGGCGTAGTTTCGATGGAGAGTTTGGCCTTGTCCATAGCAGATAGGACAGCCTGTCTGTGCACCCTTGAAGCCATAAGCAGTCCCCAGATGGAGATGTCTGCCTGTATTTTCTTTAACTGTCTCAGTACAGCTTCTTCTTCAATTTGCTTCTCTCTCTGTTTCTCTGCCTCTTTATCTTTCCCAGATGCTTCAGGTTGGTCAAGGTGTGGGGGCTTGAAATACCGCCCACTCCTGGTCATATGGTCTACCTCATCGAGGTACCAAGTATCATCTGGTTGAACACCTGCCCAATCTTCGTCTGTGTGGGCAAGACATAAGTCATCGTCTTCCCACCACATCCCACTGACATTCAACAAACACCTATCTGGTTCTGGCAAGTTCGTACTCTCGGTACTTTCATCCCACATGCTCACAGCATGTCCTGCTCTTGTGCTCGCAGCACTTCCAACCTCTTCATGGTTCTTGGCTTTCCGGATTCTCTCAGAATCCCACCTCTTCTCTTGCTCCTCCTGTGTCAGTAGGGTTTGTTGTTCGGTTTTCACAATATCTTGATCCCGAGTGAAATTCTTTGCACCGGCGCTCTCCGGCTGTTTATTCTGACTTTCAGCCCTTCCGGCCATCATTGATACCCCTGCCCCTGTCGGGCCTTGCTCTGGCTGAATTTCCACAACATCTGGCTGATCATCTAACCATCCGGTAATCTCTGCCGACTCCCCATATTCAAACCAATTAATTGTTGCATCCCTTGCTTCTTGGTCGTTGAAGAACTGCAGGTTGGCAAAATCTTCTTCCAACGTTGTCAGATCATCTGCCCCTTGTTCAAGTCCGTCCCCCCGAATCATGCACAATTCAGCTTTTTCTGGCAGCCTCACACTCAGCTCAGACTGGCTCACTGATAAGATATATCCACTTGGATCATAAGCTCTTCCAGCATAATTCCCAAGCTGTCCCATCTCAGACTCACCGATTCTGCTCTCTTCTGAAACCTGCCCTGTTCCATCTTCGGAGGTCGCCACCTCTGGCTCAGATTGGGTTGTGAAGGTGTCCAACATGCACAAGTCAATGCAATCAGGAAGGATCACCTCCGGCTTGGGTAGGTGAGAGGGAGTAATATAGATACTAGGATCGTAGGAAACAACCCCAGTTTGGATGAGGTTGACTCTTTTGGGTGGTGGATCTTGGTTATGTGCGGGGAGTGGGTTAGTTGTAACGTTGGGTCTTTCGGGAGGCAGAATGATATTCTTGTCAACGAGGTCTTGAATCTCGTGGCCTTGAAACATTGATGCGTATCATGGCCATCTTCTTTGGTGATATGCCTGATGCTTGGCGGGTTATGGGAAGGGGGGAGTGGATTCGGTAGTGGCCTCGGTTCTAGGGGTTTCAGATGCCCCTTTTTGATTAGAACGCCGAGAGCCTTGGACAAAGGCATGTATAGTGGAGTGAAGGTTCTCTGGCCTCTGGATTGGTATCTCGGGCCTTGGTTACTGCTCCCGGAGGTACTAGAAAAGGGTGTGGCCGCTGCGGGCCTTGGTTGGGAAGGGGGAGTGGTGGTGACCATGCCGACCTCCGAAGTCCTTGTGTTGGCAGCGCCACTCGGGCCTGCGGTGTTATTACGGTTGAATGTCCTTCGGGGCTGCTCTCGGTCCTGGTCGATCAAACCTTGCTTCATCGCATCCTCGATCTGTACCACCATCTCGTGTAAATTTGAGAAGGTGGGAAAAGAGAGTACGATCATTTTCTGCATTAACTTCGGTTGGAGATTACGTACAATCATCCGAATTTGATCTTTATCTGTTGGCCTTAAGGTCATCATTGATGCCTTTGCTCTCCACCGAGTTACAAAATCAGAGAAAGTCTCTTTTTGTTCCTGCCTCGTTGTTTCGAGATCACGTGTTGTAATCTCGATCTGCGTATTATACGAGTATTGTGCAACGAAGGCCTCAGCCAGCTCATCCCAGTTTCTCTTCACATCATCTTCCAACTTTGCGTACCAGATGGCCGCCACCCCCGACAAAGTTCTGCCAAATAAAGAAAGCTTTTGTGGTCGGGTTAGGCCCATTGGCCTCAAGATGTCTGAAAATAGCCGGAGATGGACCATAGGATCTCCTGACCCATCAAAACGATCAATCTGTGGCATCTTGAACCTGTCCGGCAGTGTCACGGCCACGTCAGTGTAGCCATCTTCAATGTCTGGGATGGCCTTCACCCCCTGCGATTTCTTGAAAAGTTTCTCCAACTTACTCAGCTTCAGAGCTGTATGATCTACCTCGAACTCAAATGGAGAGTCCGGGTGGTTGGGTGTAAGATTCTTGGACAGTTGCGGCAGAAGTGGGGGCGGAGCCAGCCCCGTTGGAAGACCTGTGTCCTCTTGAGTGTTCCGGACATCAGGTAAGGTATTCTGGGTGTTTGGAAGGACATTCTGAGGATTTGGCAGAGTATTCTGACCAGTAGATAACTGCTCAGGTAGTGGAGCCGCTGGTGGAGGAGGAGCCTGATGTGAAGCGGTGACTGCGTTACGCTATTGCGACCTAGTGATCGGCTTTCTTTGGGCCATGACTACGGCTTGTTGTTTGGAGAATTCCGCTTGGCGGATGGCATCATCTTGCATCTGTTTCATGCTCTCATGCATCTGGCGCATCATCGCCTCCATCCCTGATGTATTCTGCGGTTCCATCTGAATGGCCGGTAAATGTACCTCTATGGCGGAACGAAATTTCAACTTTGATTTCTTGTCAGCGACCCTCTGTCGGTAATCCTGTTCGACACATTGCGCCTTCTCGGCCTTCTTCTGATAACTGGGGGTAGAGAGTGGAACACTGGATGTCCGTCAACGAGATCCTCGGATCGGTTGAGTCGGCGACCTCGTATCCAAAGTGCTTGGGGGGTATCTATTGGTTGGAAGCAATCGTGCTAAAAAGCGCCTAGCAAAAAAGATAATAAAGCGAAAAGGAAATAAATAACGGAAAAAAAGCATAACGGCTTAAATTAAATACACACAACACGATCGGGCATACAACACGCAGTTGATAAAATTTGAAAATACACTGTCCTCAATCAGCGATCCATTCTGTATCCTTTGTTCCCCAAAACTGAATCGGATATCCGCGGACAACTGATTCTCAGATACTAATTGATGCCCCCAGGCCTGATGCCCAAACTCAACTGATACATGCATTCCCTGTAGAGACACACGCTAACAAGCACATAGCAGATAAGTGAGAGCCGAAAACACCCCTATGTTGGGGTAGGGTTTCCCTGTCCTATTTTGTCAGGAGCTAGGGTTTCACTACGCATGGCGACTTCAAACAACCTATAAGCGGGTAAGCAACTTTGTCCTAGTTTGGAATGGTCACTATGGATCCGAATATGCACTAGGTCGAATGGTCAAAAGGGTGCCGGTAAAACCGGGGTTTGTGTTCCCATCTTGGCGAGCCGTAATGGTCGACCTTATGGACATGCCTTGACAAGACAAGCCTCCGAAACCGCTCGAGAATAGCGGATGGCAAACCACGGTGTCCTAGGCGCACCAATGCAAATGCAATGCAAAGAAACACACAAGTGTAGTCAAAACCGGATATCACGAGTTCGAGTCAAGTTCTCTAAATCCCAGTAGTCGCGAAGCGTAGGCGTCTCCGAACGCATCCGGGGAAGAGTGCGAGTCCCCCGTTACAGTTCGATATTGGGTCACTACTGTTCGAAGGACTCAAATGTCACGGTTCTTAATCTTGAACCGAAGAGTCCAAATCCGCAAATCGTTTTGAAAATAGATTTTTGAAAGAAGTGCCAAACATGGATCGCCCGGAATCTGAGTCGCCACCTAAATATTTTAAAATGGGAAATTTAGGAAACCACGACTCGGTGCCAAAAGGCCACGTGTCCGTCATCACCAAAGTTGCCTCGGCTCGGGAACTTGGATACGATTGGGAAAGGTCGCCGTGAGCACCCGCTTCGCCGATCAAGACCGCCTCTACTAACCATGATATCGATTTTGAAAACATTGTGAGTTCTTATTAGGTTATTAGCCTAGGTTACTATGTGATGCGCACAGCATACAAGTATAGACTGAATCGCCTGAATTGGAACAAAACACTTCATGTTTGTTTGTTTGAAAATGGTTTTGATGGTGCTACCCGCAGGTAGGCTAAGACGTGGATTTGCCACCCTCAGGTGGGCCTAGAAAACATGATTTTGCCACTATGTAGTGGGCTTAAAACAAACATTTGATGAATTGTCCCAATTCAAATAACTCAACCTCCACCCACAGGCATTCAAGGCCGTTATATCACATAAGCATTTAGCCTCATGGTAAGCATGCTTTTCATGGCAGTCACTCACACGCATGCAAAGATGCTAAAGCATAAAACTCACCGAGTACTCCAAGCCAAAACAGAAAACCGATTAGAAATTATGCATGATCCTAAGTATACAGAAAATGCCTAATGCAACACATGCAAAAATGCAAACTATAGCAGGCTCGGCTATTCTAAACATGGCATATAAGATGCTACGACTATCACGTATTCAATTTGGAATTGAAATACAAATGCAGTTTGTATGATCTTGGCGAGTCAGTGCGTGCAAAACAGATGAATGATGCAAACATGCTGTCATACTGTATGCTAATTGAAATATGTCCTATATCTAACCATCATAAGCGGGTAAATAAAAGGGAAGAAAGACGTGGGGTTGGAAGACATACATCACACTCACCCACACTTATTACAATTATGCCCTCGCGCAGAGGGTCCGAAAAAATAATAATACAGTCCGAAATAAAAGAATAATACAGTCTGAAATATACAATCCGAATAATAAATATACAAATTCCTAATTAATTATCAGATTAAATAAGAAAGCTGTAAAATTGGAGTGCAAGCCAGGGGCTGCCTTGACTCTGCTCCGGATAATGAAATGATGTATGTTGGGCTACCTTGCGCGGAAATCCACTGGGATGCCCCAATTAGCCTCTGTTTGCGATGTTTCTCGAAATGCATGCCAGACTCCAGAAAGTTGCTGATTCTTCATTTTGCTGCAACAGAGAGCAGGAGAGGGGCATAGCAATGTATTTCACAAATATATGCATGCCTCGATCCTCGTGCCACCAATCACGCATATCGATGCATGATGGCCGAGGAGTCGGATTGCACAACTCAATATAGGGTGAATGCAGATGAATGCTACAACAAAACCTAACTCCATCATGGGTAATCCGGAGTGTCGGTGACTCAGGAATTGAGACCCGTTCCGTCACTCGGAGTACGGAACGCGCCTCGTTTCCCGTGCCCGGGCTAACTTCTATCCCGAACACGATGCAATATGCATGATATGCATAAATGCAACTAAAGTACAATCCTAGCATGCACAATGCTATGAAAATGAGATGCCTCGAAATGCGTGCACGTGGGCACGCGAACCGAAGCGATAATCCTAAGGCATGTAATGGCATATGCAATGCAATTGGACTTACACCAACATGAGAGAGCCTCAGCCACACTCACACAAGAGGCCATCGGATAAAAGTGAAGTGCCTCGAAATGCGTGCACACGGGCACGCAAACCGAGGCAATGGCATACGGAATACAATGATGCTAAAATGACATAAACAATGCAAAATGGACTTACACTAACATGAGAGAGCCTCAGCCACACTCACATAAGAAGCCGTGAGATGAAAAACAAAGTACCTCGAAATGCGTGCACACTGGCACCCAAACCGAGGCGATGGCATAAAGGCATGAAACAACCTGAAATATGATATATAATGAGCCTAAAATGAGGTGTCTCGAAATGCGTGCCCACGGGCACGCAAACCGAGAAAATGGCATACGGAATGTAATAGGACTAAAATGAGATATGCGACACAATATGGGCTTACACCAACATGAGAGGGCCTCAGCCACACTTACACAGGAGGCCATCGGATGAGACTGGGGTACCTCGACATGTGTGCGCACGGGCACGCAAACCGAGGCAATGGCATAAAGGTATGAAATGGCATATACAATGCAGATTGGGCTTACACTAACATGAGAGGGCCTCAGCCACACTCACATGAGAGGCCGGTGGATGAAAAAATGAAGTGAAAAAAAGTGCCGCGCATAAGCATAGGCAATGGCCCTAAGGCACGAAATGACATGGAAAATGATATGCAAACATGCAAATGGAACTTCACCACTCACAAATGATGCAAAACAGTCCCGAAAGGTGGGGAAATGACACCAAATGCACGGAATGGTCCCAAAATGCGATATTAAGCACGAAGCACCGAAATGGCCTCTGACCATACTAAAATATAATAATTACATGGCCTCTGACCATACTAATATGCATAATTGGTACAAGGCAGCCCCAAAATAGCATTTTTTACAGTACAAAACATGGTGAAATAGTAAGCATAGATAGGACAATAATGGCATACAAGAATGGCTCCACAAGGGAGGCTATGAAGCAAGTGATACATGCAATGCCCAAACAGCAAAATACCCTTCTACAACACTGAAGAGGGACTAAAAATATGAACATTTACAGTAGAAGACATCCCCCAACTCAGTATGAAAACATGCTAAAAATGCCATGCAAGAAATAGGATACATAAGGCTATAACATGAGGTACCCCAAACATTTATCAAACCAGCAAAGACCCTTAATGAAATATGACAAGAAGGCCAAAATATGGATATTTTCAGTACTGCTCATGGCCGAAAACAGAAGCTAGATAGGCCTAAAAAGCATGCAAAAATGGGGGCCAAAGAGAGATATAAAGACAAGCACAACATGGAGACTCCCAACAAGGTTGATCTCTTCTACAATGTTGTATAGGGACACAAAATAAGCTTACTCACAGTTCATGACATGCTCCAAAACAGACTACATGTAGACCAAACAAATCATGCAAATTTACGGTAAGTACGAGAGATTATGAAGCAAGTGCATGATAGAGAGGCCAAACAGGGTTGAGCCCTTATTTAATGTTGAAGAGGGGCTCAAAATAGACCCACTCACAATTTACATTATGCTCGGAAACAGATCATTCATAGGCTAGAAAAAGCATGCAAAATATTGACATACAAGATGATATTGAAGCAAGTGCATCATAGAGGGCTCAAACAGGGTTGAGCCCTTGAACAAATATGAAGAATAGCTCAAAATAGTGACCCTTTCAGTTTGGGTCGGAGCCTAAAACAGTGAGAAAATAGGCTTAAGAAATGAGGCAAGAAAGTGCTACAAAAGAGAGAAAGTGAGACTTACCCTTGTAGACAAGTCTTGGTTGCCTTTAGCTTGAAGAATGGGAGCCTCTTAGCTGCTGGAAAGCTCTCCTAGCTGCTGGAATGGAGTTGTGATGGTAGAGCTTGAAGATGATGAAGAAATCGCACCAAAACTTGAGAGAAATGAAGTTGTATATGTATATGCTCCAATCAATCCATGTAATCTCTTCTCTTGAGTTGGGAGGACACTAATGTGGGCAAGAGGGAGAGAGAAGAGTCCTTGGCCAAATTGAGGGAAATGAGCTCTTATTTCCCTCCAAAGGGGTCCCCCGGATCAGATATTTTTGGGGAAAAATCAAAGCACAGCTGGAATGCACACATCCCAAGGAAACAGGCCGGCTAGGCACCTTTACTGGAGGTGGCCGGCCGGCCACCCCCCATGGCCGGCCGGCCAAGGACAAAAATGAAAAGTGGGAATTTCTGGCCAGCCACCAAAGGTTGGTGTCCTCCCAAGTGTGTACAACAAGGCCCTGTGGTTGGAATCTGGCAACTCTGAAACAGGAGAGACAACAAGCCACCTTTAGGAGAGGTTCAAAAATGAAAAGCTGAATTACTGGCCGAGCTCTATTTTTTAGGGTCCTCCGATGTGTGTACAACACAAATATGTGGTTTTGACTCGAAGAAAATGGCCCTAGGGTGTTCAACATTAGCCCGGAAGTGAGAAAAACGGGCCCTGGGGGGCGTCGGAGGAGCATAACTGGTTGCTGGGACAATTGCTGGCCTCCCACCCTCCAGTGACCTTCTTTATGATAAAACAGAGGTACCTGCCAAAAATGAACAAAAACCGATGCAAAACGAATTATCGGGGGCCAAAACACGCAGTTCGGGGTCCCGAAAACCGACCGTTAAACACCGAAAGTGGTGTTTGGCTGCGAAGTGGGTATCTAAGACCCCAGTGTCCCTCGAAAGGGAGTAAATGAGATGCATGCCAGAAATCGGAGGAATCGGAGATGGTTGGGTGGTCCCGAACCGAGGCACACGGCCTGACGGCTCCGAAAACCAAGAACCGAGCTCCGAAATGGGCAAAATGGCCTACAGGCACGAAATGTAGCCCACGGCCACTGAGAGATGGTCTACGGGACCTCTCCCTCCCTTCAGAAAAAGAAATAGAGAAAACTGAGTCTGGTTCGCAAACCGAGACAAGGCACAGAAGAGAGTTCGGGAGTCTGGAGGCAGGGCGCACGGCCGCGACTCTGAGACTTCTGAATGAGCACAGTATGCAACATCACCGAGCGCTCAATCGGTGACGTCTGAGTCTTAAGGTCGGTCAAAAATGGGGTGTCTACACTATCCTGTAGTTTCAATAATTACAAAAACCTCCCTTACTTTTGAAATTATTATTAAGATTCCCCCACCGTTAATCTTCTGTTATTTTATTTAACAGAATATGATGACGTCATGCTGATGTTATGTACTATGAGTAAAAAATTCTACGATTGCCATTATATATTCAAATAGTAAATTTTATTTACCTCGTTTACAAAAAAATTAATAAAGAGGTACCCATACATTATTTTAATAATGTTGAACAAAATTATTCAATTTTATACAACATTTAAAAAAATTCTAAATTGTTAAGATAAGCATATATAGTAGGATAAGCAAACATTACCTTATCTATAAAATAAAATAAAATAAAAAAGAGCTAATAAATTGATCACCGTCAAACCTTATACTAGATTAAATATAATCCTTTGTTTGAAAATTACAAAACAAAATATAAAAGATGTTTTATTTTTAAAAAAGACCACCAATTTATGAATAACTATTTTAAGAAATTAGAGTTTGAATAAAAATTTAAAAATACTTATAGGTATTTGATTTTTTCTTTTTTTCCGTATGAAAAATACATATTTGGAGAAATCATCCCTCTCTTTCCATTTTCTTTACTTTATTTCTTTCATTTCTCTTTCTATTTATTCTCTCATTCATTTTTTTCATAATATCACTATAACTAATAACAACATCATATTATTATTATTATTATTATTATTATTATTATTATTATTATTTATTCTCTTCTCTATGCTTTTTCCTCAATTTTTTCTTCATTTTTTCCCTTTCATCAATGTTAGCTAGCATCACCCTATACCATAGCAACTTATGAAATATGAATTTTTCTTTTGTTTTGTAAACATATTTGTGTATTAAATTTTTTTTAAGAAAAATAACCATAATAGCATTTCATATTTATAATTTAAAAAAAAAATTGACTTATAAAACTTACCAAATGTTACCTCATAAATATATATAAAAAAAATTAAAACAATTAATCATTTTGTTCTTTTCACAATCCTATATTATTCTCAAATTTTAATTTTCATCTTTGAATTTTTCAAATTCCAATCGATGGATACTAAAAACAAAATGAGTCAATATTTCTCACCTTAATAATAAAATTTTTAAAAATAAATTTAAAAGTTAAAAAATATCTAATCACATTACAATAAATTAAAAATAGATGATAGGAAATGAAAGACAAAAAAATTATTTGAGAATAATAAATTATTTAAATTTGCCATTTCTTACATCTAATTAAAATAGAATTTTACTTGAAGAAATAAATTATTTGAAAATAATAAAATACTCAAATAATTTGTTATTTGTTACATCTAGAATCTATATCTCCATCTTTATTTCTTTCATTTAAATTATTTTTATTAAATCTCAAAATTAATTCAAATAAGAAACATGAATATTCTTTCTTAATTTCATTAATAGTTGATTTTTTATTTTTTTTAAAACTTATAAAAGTTCAAAAACTTATAGTGAAAAAAAAGCTACAAAGTCAAGGAAATATAAATAAATAAATAAATAAATAAATAAATTATGTGAAATAAAATGATAATTTAATATATAGGTAAATTACACTTAAAGGGTATTATAGTCATTTGTATAATCAAGTTAACACCATTTGGGTTAAATTAATGGAAGTGGGGAATGTTGACAATGTTATAAAAAGTAAAGGAAGTTTCTATAATTATTGAAACTACAGGAGAGGACTCTATAATTGTCAAAAATTTCAGGAGATAGTAACTATAATTTACCTTTTTTTTTAAAGGAAAAGTTAGAAATCATGAAAATTTTGTTATGAAAATGATCATGAAAAATTTATGATCTTTGGATTATCTTGATTAACGTGTGGTGTTTTATTCTAAGTGTAATCCAAGGGTCACAAAGCTTTCATGATTATTTTTATGAAAAGTTTTTCATGATACCTAGCATTGCTGTTTTTTGAATATGATGGTGGTAATAAACGGGGTAATCAAAGCATCATATCCATCAACACTAACTTGGAACAGATAATGCCACGGGATTTACATGTTTCAAAATTCCTACATAATCTAATAATTTACGGTGCATTCAGATAGGAGATAAAAGAATTAGAGGGCAGAGGCTTCTTGTTGCGGGAAAATAAAATCATTTGCCCCAAGCTTTAGCACAAAACGTGAGCTCTCATCAATTTCCTCATCTTTCAACCATCTTGTCAAAGAACATATCTTTCCTCGTCTATGTGATGCAAAAACCCTGAAGTAATTAAGAATATTCACGGATCAAGATAGGCAAAAGAAATATTCCTCAAAAAAAATTTAAATGTGTGCCCAAAATTATAGACCAATCAAAATTTGTATTTTGTTTATACAAACAAAATCGGATTCCTTATCTGTTGATTCACGTAAACTTCTCAGTTTCCAAAATAGCATTTCAACTAACAAAGTGAGTTACACAAACATGGGAGTTACTTCAAAGTATTCGCATTGCAACGCATACAAGAGTCCATTGCCATCTTCTAGCTATTCAATATGGGATACAGAAGAAAGATCAAGATAGTGTCATCATTATATAAAATAAAGAGAGAGAACTCTTTAACAAACTTTATTATTATTGAATTATAGGAAAACAGTTGTAAGGAAATTAACCGTAACTAACCCGCTTATTTAAGATATATTACATCATATTTATTTAAAGTTTAAAAAACAATAGATTCATGAGTTCTCTTTTCTGTTTATGTATCTAGTTGTTAGGCCACCAGAACTGAGCTTGAAGATGGTCCACCACCTTCTTGTCCACTTGGAATGCCTTGGCAAGAACATCATCAGAAATCTTTGGGTTCGACCCAAACACCGCATTAGCAATGGTAATAACACCAGGGTTTTGGCTACTTAGAGCAGCAATGGCCACTGCATTGGTCTTTCCTTGATTGAACTGGAAGTGAATGAGACCCTCAGGGAACACAAAAACATCTCCTGGATAAAGGACTTTGGTAAAGAGACGGTTTTCTGGATTGGAGGTGACGAAACCAACATAGAGGGTACCCTCTAAGACCACGATAACCTCAGTTGCGCGAGGATGCGTGTGGGGTGGGTTGAGGCCATAAGGTGCAAAGTCAATGCGAGCTAAGGAGATACCAAGAGTATTGAGGCCTGGTATTTGCATGACGTTTACGGGAGTGACCGTTGACCCAACTGGATTCGATGTTTTTCGTGGAGTAAGGAGACCAGAAAAGAAGAAGTCCTTGGCTTTGGCAAGCTTTGGGTCATTGCAAAACTTGCCATTCACGAACACTGCATGCAAAGGAAATGATCTTGTATTTAAGTAAGAATTGGATGAAATGATATAATAATATGAACTAGACACAATTTAAATGGGTTCTACGTGATTATTAAAGGAAATGATCTTGTACTTAAGTAAGAATTGGATGAAATGATACAATAATATGAACTGGACACAATTTAAATGAGTTCTACGTGATTATGTGAATACTGACGACATCAGCAATAGAAATTACTTTAATGCACATTTTGTACTTTGGGGATGAGATTGAAATAATTAAAATATTGGTGACTAAAATGCCAGAAAACATACTTCCTTTGGCTACCAGAAGTGTAGAAATAACCATTGAATAAATGACTTCAAAATGAAAAGGCCATATGGAATACACTTCCATGAATAAGCTAAAGTCTTAATTATATCATCAAAATGCAATCGAATCAAATAAAGTTGTCATTAAAATCAAATTTCAAAATTTGAGTTTGGAAAGCAAAAATTTTGGAGATAGAGATGAGTATATAGTATACCTGCAGATTTAGAATCATTAACAGCAACACAGAAATCTTGTAGAGGACTAGGGTCAGAAGCATAAACAAGTGTCGAGGCTAAGGCAATGATGGCTATGGTTACAAGGAAAAAGTGAGTGCTCATCTTTATCATCAACAAGTAACAAGAAATTGTTATTTGAAGCAAATTGGAATGTTTATGCCTAATTGCTTGAAGGAGGGTGATAGATCTAGCATGGAAAAGCATGTCTATTTATAGATACAGATAGATAAGAGTAGTTGAATTTGTAATTTTAAATTTTATATTACCAATCAAATCAGACTTACCAAGTCTTAAATGGGTAAGTTTTTTTCTCCATTCAGCTTTCAAGGATGAATGGTTCTTCATAACAACTACACACGTTTCTAATTTCTTTTTCTTACTGCTCCTTTTTTTTTTTTTTTTTTTTTTTTTTTTTGTGACCAAAAACTATCAAGATTTTGTCTAGTGAACAGTTATACATGTTTCTGCATTTACCAATCTCTTTTTCTTTTTTTTTTTTCTTTTTTGTAAGTAAATCTTTTATTATGAAAACAAAAAATAAAATACATAATTTTTTTTTTTTTTGATCGGCAAATATTAATTATTAGATTAGCACCTATTGGAAAAAAACCTTCCACCCTTGGCAAAGCACACCTAAATGTTTGCACTCCTTTCATTCAACTTGCACTACAATATATAAGAGTTTTAGAAACCAAATATTTTAGTCTCTAAAAGTGAAACTTTTGTTGCAAAAAATATTTGGGGACCAATTTCTATCATTGTAAGAATAGTCACTAAAAGGTCGTCTCAAAAAGTTAAAAACAAGATTTTCACCAACAAAATTTTGAAAATATCACTAATAAATAGACTTTTAGGAACAAAATAATTTGGTCTTAAAATTGTTTATTTTTTGAGACAAAAAATTTAATCCCAAAAAGATAATAATTCATTACTAATGTCTAATTTTCATTGCTAAAAATATAATAATTATACTTTTCGCAACAAGAATATTTGATCCCTAAAAAATAATTTTATCTCTAAATTTTAGTCTCTAAAATCTAAATTTTTTACAATGTTCCTTAAGAAAAGTTAAACCCATGACCTTTCTATAAACTAAGCCCTAAGAAATGTATAATGGTCAAATAGATCTAGTCTAGTTGGTTAAATAAAAATACATGATGATGCTTGAGACATACCCAAAGCGCACATAAAGACTCGGCCAAGAATGAGACACCTCCACGGCAAACCTTACCTAGCCTAGAAAGAAAGAAACTCTCAAACCCCTAAAGAACAAAATAAAATAAGAGATCACTATCTCACAATCCCAAAGATAGTCAAATATATATATATATATATATAAATTATTAGAGGAGTCATATGTACAATCCGGCATGGCATCCTTTAATTTTAAATTTTTATATTTGTCTGCTTCAAAACATTCTTATTAATTAGATCATGTTTTGAGGTTATCACAACTCAAATTTTTCAATGATCCAGTAATTATGAGTATTTTATAATAAGAAGAAAAAAATATTTGAAAACAGAGAAACATTGGCATACAATTATAATGGTGCAGATTATTATTATTATTTTTTTTTTTTTTGGTTGGCAAAAAATAAATTTATTAATGCAAAACAAAAGTCAAGGTGTACATATGAATTACATCAATGAAAAACAGCCCAAGGAAAAAGCATCATTATTTATGATTATCGAGTTGATTATTTTAAAGTTGAAAAATGAGTATTTTTAATTTTTATTTTCTGATTATTGACTTTTTTCTTACAATAAATTACACCAAATAAATCCAAATCATCTCTGAAATTTTTGCCATCTCTCTGTTGAATAAAGAAGCTCTACAACATAAGCAAAAGTGGAGCACGTAAATATATCACTGGAATAAGTACAGTAGCCATGTTCTTAAGGGTTGGGTTTGCAAGTTGGTGTCATCGTTATTCTTATGATTTAAAAAATAATAATAAGAAGAAAAGCATTTTTGTTATATTAGTATTAGTTATTGTTTTTTTTAAAAATTATATAGACTTGTCCATTCTAGATTTTTTTTTTAAAAAAATTTAATATTAAGTGATCGCGGCTCTATATTTTTTTTGATCAGCAAAGAAAAATTTCATTTAAACAAAATGAAATTAAAGGTACAGGAAGACGACATGCATCGAGAGAGATTCGGAAGTATGAAAATACCCCTACTACTGCTACTCGCATCCATACAACCAACCCCTAAGCCTCTCGAATTTTTTTTTAACCAAAACAGCTAAGAAGAACTTAACTAAATAATTTAAAATACAAGAGTCCCACATATTCAACCCACCAAAACACCCAAAACTAATAAAATAAACTAACCCTTGAAGACCCCAAAAAACTAAAAACAACTGAACAACTTCTCTGCCTACAACTTCCAACACCCACACCTCTGCTACTCCTCCACCCACTCGAATCTGCTACCCACGCCTCTGCTACTCCAGCCACCCACTCAAAGCTGCTGCCCACGCCACCTCTAGGCACGCCTCTGCCGAGGAAACTCCATAGCCACCATGGGAACATCACCACTGCCGAAAACACCGCTCAACACCCACCGCCGGGAACACCACCCACTGCCGAAACACCCACTGCCGACAGAAAACACCCCTACCCATGCCCACACTGCTAATTCAGCCACCAAACTCCATACCCACGCGGCTCTATATTTATGTATACACAAACTTATTAACATAGTTAAAATCTTCTTAGTTATAAACTATAGCTCAAATAAGTAATTAGCAAGGTCTTTTCCCTTATTTACCATCATTGTGTTAGGTATTGTTTGATAAAATTAAAAGCTAAAAATTAAAAGGTGAAGATAAACTTCTGAAAACTAAATGATGTAATTTTTTAATTCGAAATATTATTTATTAAAAATTTAAGTGTTAAATTAAATTAAATGAATCAGTACAAGAATCTAAAATCTGAAATAAGAAAATTGCTATTATTAATTTTTTAAATTTATATATTGTGGTGGTGACGTTGTGGTGGTGGTGTGGCAATGTCAACAACGGTAGATGGGAGATTGGTTGAAGTATAGAGATGACAGTGGGATCGGCATGGAGAAGGTGGAGTGGTGGTAGTGGTGCTTTGGTGGTGGGGAGGTGGCGTTGATAGTAGAGATTTGTCATGAAAATATTTGATGGCAAAAAATTATATAAAAAATAGGAATAAGTAGCTACTTAATTTTTTTTCATTAATTTCAAGGGAAACTTATGAGATTAAGTGATACAAGTTATGATCATCAAATCAATTTATTTCATTTTTAATTGATTTAATTTTAAATGTTAAATTAAATTATCAAATAAATCTTAGGGCAAGTTGTAATTCATTATCACGCTATCTTTTAGTTTGATTTAAAAAGTCAAAATGTTAGGGGCATGGGCAATAATCTCGAAGAAAGAAAAAAGGATTAGTTCAGCATAATTTTTTCAAAGCTAGCATGGCATAGCTACCTATATATTCATATATAGATAAGAGCCATTGAATTCGTCTAATGTTTTCCAATACCAAGCCCATAGATAATGCCTAGTCTTTTCGGAACTGGGGAGGGTGTTGTGCCTACAGTATTGTGAGCTTGTAGTGGTATTTTTCAAATCTATTTTAATAATTTAAATTGTTTGTATCGTAAGTTATGTTAAGTAGGCCATTCATAAAAAAAAAAAAAAAAAAATCAAGTCAATTAAGCATGTATAACTCATTATAAAATTACATTTATGTTTTAAAAAAATAAATGATTAGTATAATTTTGATAATTTTGTAAAAACAATTATCGTCTGATCATGGAACTACATATGTCCAATTAACCTTATTTTTTTTATATGAATGATACGCTTAACATACCTTATAATATGAATAGGTTGGATTATCAAAATTAAATTGAGACATACCTCAAGCAGGGCGTCACATCCCGGTGCTATGACATCACCCTCCCCAAGTCCAATCTTTTTTGTGGTTAGTTTTTTTATTTTTTATTATTTATTAGCAGCCTCCCCAAGTCCAGTCTTTTCTGTAGTTAGTTCTTATTTTATTTTATTTATTGTCTAATTCAACCAGATATGTCAGTACACATCATTTAAAGGTGGGTGGCATAGTATTACCCTAATTTTTTTATAATTCTTTTTGTAATTCAAAAATTATTCGATAGAAAATGTGTAAAATTATTACAAAAATAAGTTATATAATTATAAAATGTCTAACTTTATTTTTGAATCGTAAATTACTTAATATTTACTACAAAAATATGTAATATATATTAATGTGTATATGGTACACACTATTTGAGAACTGAAGGGATTTTGCAATTCAAATAACAAATTAAGGTTTTAAAGACAAAAATTTGACGACAAAATCACTTTTTAGAACCAAATATTTTGTTATCAAAAGTGTAATTGATGTAGTTTTAGTGATGAAGTTAAATATTGATAAATTACTATATTTTTGTAATCAATTTTTTTTTCTCAAGAAGTGTATCTTTTTTGCACCAATTGTGTTGTCCTAGTGTATTTTTGGCAACATTTTCAAAATTTTGTCACTAATTTTTTTTTTTTTTTAAGATCACCTTTTAACACGACATAAATTGATCTCTAAATATTTTTTGTAATAAAATTTTTACTTTTAACGACAAATTTTAATCCCTCAAACTTCTATATATTATAGTAAATTAAATATATACAACGAAAAAACCTTCACGTGATTTTAGGCAAAAAATATATATATTTTTTTAATCGGCAAAAAAAAAACTTTATTGATGTAATAGTAAAGAACAAGATACATAACAAATACATCAATAAAGAGAGGAAGTGCAGAAGTATTTCGATGAGAATGTAAGCTTAGTGAGTGGGATTAATAGCTCATTCATTGCTTTAATTCCAAAAAATGATAGCCCATCTTGTTTGGATGAATATAGGCCTATCAGCCTGATTGGTTCCATGTATAAAATTTTAGCCAAGGTATTATCAAATAGGATGAAACAGGTGATACCTAGGATTATTGGTCAGCTTTTCTGGGGTCAGAATATTCTAGATGGAATTCTTATAGCCAATGAAATTGTTGATAGTTGGAAAAAAAATATATAATACTAAACATGTTAACAAATGTAATGCCCTTTTTGTCACCTTGTCTTACTCTCCCATCTCTTATAAATAATTTCTAACTTAATCATTTATTATCAAAAATTAAAACACCTAACCATATATTAACACACGATTAAAAATCCTAATTTTTAATCCATATATAATTAATATTAAATTATACATATATTCTGCGCAGAGCACACCAATTGCTGCAAAATCCTTCAAAAATTAATTGCAATGGATCCCTTACATATATACTGTGTGAAGATCTGCAATGCTCTCTTTTTTTTTCATTTTTAAATCATATTAAGCGCAGAGAGTAAAATTTTACTGTGTTAACAAAGAATCTATTAATAAGAATAAGAAAAATATCTCATATTATTGAGTATGCTTGTCAAATTTATACTATTGCTTTAATAAGTTTTTTTTTTCATTAGCAAAAAAGAACCTTTATTGATGAAAAATCATACAAGATATGAGTTTACATCAAAAAAGAGGGGGAGAGCAGCATGCATCATAGCTACCTAACCCAATCCCAACTAGATTGGCACCGAGAAGATAGCCCAATCATCTGCAAGCTCAACCCCAAAAGATTGGTGAGAAACCAAACTCGAAAAAAAGAAGGACAACAAGAGAAAACAAAAGCCAAAATCCAGGCAAAACACAAACAAGAGATACCAACAACCCAACAAGGCAGATTGCCAACAAAACCAAGTTAATCACCATGAGGACTTGCCCACAACAGTTTGCAGAAGTCCCACAACAGTTTGCAGCCAATGACAGCATTCAACACAGCAAAAAAACTCAACAGAGCATCACTATTGGGCATAACAGACCAGAGGTAGAACAACAAACCAACATCCCAGCAAAGCAGAACAAGCCAACAACCCAAAGATCCAAGCAACGGTTTTACCAATGACAGCCTAGAACTCACCTGCTGCTAGTTGGCCAGCAATGGAAGCATACAAAGCAGGTGCACTTACCTTTGGTGCAGCATAAACACCCAAGGTAGCCAAAACAAAACCATAAGACAGCAGAACAGAATAGCAGTGCTCCTACTTTTAAAGGCCAAGATAAACAAATCCAAGACAGCAACCATTAGAACAAACTGCTCCAGAAGTAGCACAAAAATTACTCCTTTTTTGGTTCACTATAGCAGTCCAAGGCAGCAACCATTAGCACAAAATCACTACAGCAGTTCAATTCCATACTACAGCAGTTCAGCACAAATTACTCATTTTCAAAGATTCTACACTACAAAGAAATCAGTCCAACATGCCCAGACAGATCAAATCACCAACTGAAGCAATAGAGCACATTCCATCGAATGAGCATCAAGCAAAGACAACCTATTAATTCAACCTACTATTGCACAAGCAAACACTGGTGATCCTACACAAAGCACAAACACCAAAACAAATCATAAAACAAGATACCAAGCCATCACTGCCGACAGATACTGATCAGGCTCCACAAGGTAGTTACAAGCATCTTCCGACTTGTTGAATATTGCACACTTCAAAGAACAAACCGGAAAGCGATTCTTGAACACTTCAGCAAGTAGCACCTGCAGTATTAGACTCTTGGACACTTCTGTTCAACCCAAATCAGCATCAGATCATCCAATGGGCTAGCCACGGCTAGACATTGAAGGCAAATTACAGCAGCAGCATGATACACAGTTTTTATTTAGAAATAACTCTGCAGCCTATAACTCTGCAACCTCAGCCAAAATTCACTGCTTCCATGAAACCAGAAGCAAAATTGCAATGTATGCACAAAAACCAGCAAGAAACACAAACACAAACATCAAATACCAGCAGAACAGACATGAGACCTAGCCAGCTCTGAATTACCATGAACACCAATCATACCAACAACCAACCATTCAAAACAAACACTTCTTCAGTAAATATGTCACCAGATTTGCTCCAGATCACTCAACCTCCATTTCTAATACAGAACTTCACCTGTGATAGGTTAAAGACCAGGTCATTAATAGAAAACTCCACTTGAGTTGGTGAGGCTTTGAGCCATATAGCTACACGAACCTTCACTATTTCACACAGGTCTTCCAAGTTTGGTTGAGAACCATTAAAGATGCAATCATTTCGATGCTTCTATGTAGACCAGAGGATAGCCAGAGAAAGAACCTTCCAAATTTTCTTTTCCAGCTTCTTCATTCTACAACCATCCCACCAATTCAACAGTTCACTCATTGAACCTGGCTGCACCCACTACATACCCCACCATCGAACAATGTTGGACCAAAGCAACCAAACAAAAGGACAGTACAATAGAATATGTTCCACAGTTTCAATCTCATTATGACAGAAAACACAATCAAGATTTACATTCCCTGTTAGAATTCCAATTCTATAGAGGAAACTCAAAGTTTTAATGTTTATTTGAAATATGTGTTAGTTACATTACGCATCGTGTGACTTAACCCAATTATTCCTTTGTGGTTGAGAAATATATATACCCTTGTGGTTTAGGGTTAAATGCAAAAATAATAAAATCCATTGGAGTTAATAACGCGTGTTACACACATACACTGAATCGAACATGTATGACAAGGTCAGAAGACATTGGCACCAAAATAGACTAAGAAAAAGAGAGCTGCATTTTTTGGGGTGATGTTTCTAGCTATATATATATAAGACCTTTCTCTCTCTCTCTCTCTCTCTCTCTCTCTCTCTCTACTTTTGAGAGCTCCTCTCTCTACCCATTTTCTTCTTCTAGGGTTTCACTTTCTGAGTGTCATAGGGGATGGAAGAAGGGGGCTTCTACCTTCGGCTGCCTCTCTCCTCCTCTCTACCCCCTTTTTTCCTCTCTTATCCTCTACCATTTATGGTTCAATAAGCTTTGGAAGCTTTGCCTTCTCATCTTCTCCCTCCTTGTGAGGTCTTTTTCCCTTTATGGTGGATTTTTAGTTTGTTTCTTCTCTTCCATTCCCCTTTACCTTACCCCAGCCAAAGCCTTCACCAGATCCACCATCTCCCTCCTCTTCTGTTTCACAACGGTGTCGCCGCCACCACACTGACACCAGATCTGCCACCTCTCGCCGGATCTGCAACCTCCACGAACCGGCCTCCTCGGATCTGGCATTTGGAACTAATGTCAGATTTTGTGTTTGTTTTGTTTATTTGGTTTCTGTTTGTGTGTTCTAGAGTCCATCGGTGTGATGATTGTAGCTTACCCTCTCCATGGTTAGAACATATGATTTATCCCAGACTTGCTCTATTGCAGAACTCTCATGATTGGCTTCTACTTTGCAATACGAGATTTGCGTCTAGATAATTTCATAGTTTTTTTCCTGGTGGCTTCCTTGTTGATTTTTATTTTGTTTGGTGTAGGTTTTGTCTTATTGGATGGATTCTTCTGTAAGTGCCATTTGGCCTACATCAATGGACATTTCTACTATTCAATATATATATATATATAAGAATTTTGGAGTCTGTATAAGTAGCTCAATGGTGGTGTGATCAGTGGAGTTGGTGAAATAGTCATATAGTAGTGGTGGTGATGGTGATGGTGATGGTAATGGTAATGGTGGCTCACAAAGGGTACTACTGGGTGGTGTTTTGCAAAGTTCAATCAACATTATTGATAATTTTGTTGCAAAAAATTGTGAGAATCATATTTTCTAGTGCATTGAAAAACCTTAAGTCACATCCCTTGTATGTCAAATTTACATTAGTAAATTATAATTTTTCATAGTAACACTTTTACTAGTGAAGTAGGAACCATAAGTGGTTCACACACATGGAAGTTCCTTTAATGTATCCTCGTTGTTGCCTCCTAGCTATTGGTATCAGAGACTGAAGAAAGATCAAGAGATTGTCATCATTATATGAGAGACATAGAGTACTATTTAACAAACTTTATTATTATTATTGTTTTATAGGAAAACAATTGTAAGAAAACTGCCCATAACCAACCCATTTATTTGTGATATATTAAATCATATATGTTTAAAGTTTAATAAACAAATAATAGATCCATTCTCTTCTTTGTTTATTTCACTAGTTGTTGGGCCACCAGAATTGAGCTTGAAGATGGTCCACCACCTTTTTGTCCACTTGAAATGCCTTAGCAAGAACATCATCAGAAATCTTTGGATTAGACCCAAACACTGCATTAGCAACGGTAATGACACCAGGGTTTTGGCTACTCAAGCCAGCAATAGCCACTGTATTAGTCTTTCCGTTATTGAATTGGAAGTGAATGAGACCTTCTGGAAATACAAAAACTTCTCCGGGATAAAGGACCTTGGTGAAAAGACGGTTTTCTAGATTGGAGGTTACGAAGCCAACGTAGAGACTACCCTCCAAGACCACGAGGATCTCAGTTGCGCGAGGGTGGGTGTGGGGTGGATTGAGGCCATAAGGTGCAAAATCAATGCGAGCTAAGGAAATACCAAGAGTATTAAGGCTTGGTATTTGCATGACATTTACAGGAGTGACCGTCGACCCAATTGGGTTCAATGTTTTTCAGGGAGTAAGGAGGCCAGAGAAGAAGAAGTCATTACCATTGGCGAGCTTTGGATCATTGCAAAACTTGCCGTTCACGAACACTGCATGCAAAGGAAATGGAGATGTGCTTCAGTAAGGATTGGATGAAAGAAAATATATATATATTACACAAACTAGTAAATTTTCAATAATATTACAATGATTTGTTCAAAGAAAATAAAAACCAACCCTTTATAGACTAGGAACCAAAATGAGATAGTGTATATTTTAGGGACCAAAGTGTAATTAACCTTTTCCTTAGCAATACATATTTAAAATGACATAAAATATACACTTTTGGTGCCAAAAGTATAATTTATCATTCAATAAATGACTTCAAAATGAAAAATCCACATAAACTATATATACTTCCATGGAAAAGCTGAAGTTTTAATTATCACAAAAAGGCAATTGGAAGAATCAAAAAAACAAAAACAAAAAAAAATAGGAGATAGAGATGAGCATAAAGTACACCAGCAGATTTAGAATCATTGACAGCAATGCAAAAGTCTTGTAGAGGACTTGGGTCGGAAGCAGAAGCAATTGTGGAAGCCAAGGCCATGATGGCTATTGTTACAAGGATAAAGTGACTACCCATTTTTATCACTCGAAACAATATATATATACATATATATATCAAAATTGCACAAACTTGTTATTTCAAACAAATTGGAATTTCTATGCCTAATTGCAATTGATTGAAAGGAGGGTGATAAATACAGCACGGCAGAGAGGCAGTATATTTATAGATATAGATAGATAAAGAGTAGTTGAATTTGTCATTATATTTTCCAATACCAAGTCTTCAATGGCTGACTTTTTCCCTCATTCACCACTCAAGGATGAATGGTTCTTCAACAAATACACACGTTTCTGATTTCTTATTAATAAATAAATAAATAATTACATAATTAAGCTTGAGACATACCAAAGTGAAGACAAAGACTCTGTCAAGATGCCAGACACCTCTAAAGCAAACCTAGCCTAGAATGAAAGACCCTCTCAAACGCTTAAAAAAAACAATAAAACCACTATCTCACAATCCGAAAGGATTATACACGATATAATACATCACAGCCCAAAAAAATAAATTACTAGAGGAGTCACATATAGAATTATAGTATGGAATTTTCTATCTTCAAAATTTTATATTTTTCTGTTCCAAAGCATTTGTATTCATTGGATCATATTTTTAAATTATCGCATTTCAAAATTTTCAATAATTCACTGATTATTAGTGTTCTGGGATAAAAGATAAAGATATAAAGACAGATGATCCCTTACGTACAATTACAATATCATATATGCTATTTTTGACATCTCTATGTTGAATAAATAAGCTCTACAATATAAAAAGGGGAGCATATATATCCCTGGAAATATGTACTCTAGCAATGCTCTTAATGATTAATTTAGGGTTGGGTTTGTAATTTGTTATTCTTACAATTTAATTAAAAAAATACTTATTACACTAGTGTTAGTTATTGTAGGAGCCGAATAATTAGCAGAATCAGAAGTGTACGCTTTAGAAGATAGACATTACTTGATTCTAACCTGTACGATTATGAGGCCAAATACAATAAATAGGCCGAGTAACTATTGAACTATGGGGCCGAATAAATAAGCAGATAGTGAGCGAAAAGTGGACCAGGCCCCAAAGCCTTGGAAACGAGTATAAATAAAGGAATAACAGTCAAAGAAAGGTACGTGAGAATTAGAATGCTTAACTTAAACTACAAGTAACCCAGAGAGAGTAGAGACTGACTTGTCCGTCGGAGTGCTAATTCCGGCACCCTCGACGGAGTGTTCATTTCCTTTCAGGTGTCTATTCGAGGATCAGGAGCGTCTCCCAGGATCAGAAGAGTATTCTCAAACTACTTCTCCATAATTGGCACCGTCTGTGGGAATACTCAAATACATCCATGGCGGGCGTAATAGAAGACCCTCCAATAGTCACTAATGAAACCACACAAAGATACGACCTCACTCCAAAAAACATGCTTGGACCGGAGACTATTGCCGCAAGACATGCCTTGAATTCGTCTCACCCTTGACTTCGGAGCATGAGACAATGCAGGCGATCATGGAACAAGCAAAGCAAAATGAACAGAGGTTGGAGAACATGATCGCTGAGAACGAACGTCTCCGTCAGGATTTGGCCTTGGAAGTGGCGAAGTCCAAACAAGCTATACGCCTACATCCGGAACAACCTCCGAAGGTAGGTGGTCGACGACCTCGAGCTCGACAAGACGACACTAATAGCGACTCCGACTCATTATCCCCAGAGCCCAAGAAGAAGGGGCGACCTGAAACTATTAGTTCTTCTGAAGAGAGTCCTCGTATAAGGCATAAGCAAAGTAGAAACAATTCAGATGAAGATCAGCACGATCCCTTTGTACAACAGATTGCAAAGGCAGTGCTACCCAAGAAATTCAAAGCACTGCCATTTATCTTGTACGACGGTAAATCAGACCCCACCGATCACATCCGCCATTACAAGCAAGCCATTACAAGCAGATGACGAGGCTTTGATGTGAAGAATATTTCTGAGCAGTTTAGGACTACTAGCTGTCAGGTGGTATTATAAACTAGAGCCGGCTTCGATTAAAAGCTTCCACTAACTCCAAAAATCCTTCAGGGCAAGGTTCATCACTAATAAGGTCCAGCCAAAGCAAGCCGATTCCCTCTAGGCAATGCAGATTCAACCGGGGGAAACCCTTCGTGCCTATTCGGCGCGGTATTGGGAATGTTTCAATCTGTTAGACGATGCTTGCAATGACTTCATGGCCATCACCGCCTTCAAGATGGGGCTGCAGCCTAACAGTGCCCTCTACAGCTCTTTGACCAGATAGCCCCCCAAAATAGTTTGGTCGTCAATGAAGAAAGTTGAAGAATACTGTAAAGTGGAAGATGATGCCTTGAGGGTTAAAGCCGGAAATGTGACCAACAAGACGGCTCCTGCTGAAATTGCTCAACCGTAAAATTCGGTAGCACCTCAAAGCCCTGAACCACGGCATCGGGCGAAACGAGATAAGAGATAAGACTCTTGCCGATCAAGTGACCAATGCTCCCATCGAGCGAATGAACAACTGCAAATCGACAGCAGGCGCACAAGACGCGCTGACAAGAAATATACTGAGTTGTCTGAACCGATCAGCATGGTCATGTTCAAAATCCAATATCTTCCGTTCTTCAAGTGGCCATCAAAAATGGTGGGACCTCTAGACACTCGAAGACGGGATAGGCGGTGCGAGTATCACAAGGGTCATGGACATGAAACTGAGAGTTATTATGCATTGAAGGATCACCTGGAGGAATTGGTACAGGATGGTCGGCTACAACAGTACGTCCGAAAGGGCAACTCAACCAAAGCAATAGCCTTGAGACAGGATTCCCCTCCACTCGGCATGATCCACATGATATACAACCTGCCAATTTCATCCGCGGTGCATACGATTCAGTTGAATCCTGACCCTCAAAATCAACTCACCCCAACTAAACGGCCCTATGAAGCTGTAAGCATTTCTTTTGATGATTCAGATCTGGTCGGAGTGACACTTCCTCACATCAATCCATTGGTAATTGAGTTATGTGTAAACCGATTCACCGTCGAGCGCGTACTCATTGATCTGGGGAGCACATTAGAGGTTATGTATTACAAGACATTCACCAAACTCGGCTTCTCAGAATCGGATCTCTCTCCGGTTCCTTATTCTTTATTCAGCTTCAACGCCAATCCAGAATACCCATTGGGGAAAATCACACTACCAGTCCGAGCGGGCTCCCAAACAGTGGATGTGGAATTCTTGGTCGTCAAGTTGCCATCGCCGTATAATCTCATCATGGGACGATCCTGGTTGCATGTTATGTAGGCCGTGCCAAGCACCTATCATCAGCTGCTGCGCTTTCCCATAGAATGCGGCATTGAGCAAATCCGTGGCTCTCAGAAATCGGCACAAGCATGTTATCTCCTTGCTCAAAAGATGCCAAAGGAGCTACAAATGAACTCTATTGAGGTAACAGATCGCAAGAGCCTCGACGACGTTAGGCGGCTCCAAAATGAAAAGGCCACGGAAGACCTAGATCGAGTTGACATCAACGACAACCCAGACAGGTTCTTCATAGTCGGCGCCTCCCTCAATCAAGTCGACAGACAGCAGCTAATTTCCTTCCTGCTCGGCAACCTGGATATATTTGCATGGACTCCATATGAGATGCCAAGTGTAGATCTGTCTGTTTCGCAACACCGTTTAAATGTTGACCTTAAATGCAAGCCGATCATTCAGAAAAGCCGGCGATCAGCCGCAGAGCACACTGCCGCAGTTGTTGAAGAGGTTGACCGGTTGCTTGACGTCGGGGCAATCAGGGAATTGACCTACCCTACATGGCTTTCTAATACTGTAGTTGTAAAGAAGAAGAATGGGACCTGGTGAGTCTGCGTTGATTTCACGGACCTAAACAAAGCCTACCCCAAAGATTGTTTTCCTCTCCCAAGGATAGACCAACTGGTAGATGCTACAGCACGTCATCAATGCATGAGCTTCCTTGATTCCTACAGAGGCTACCATCAAATTGCCTTGCATCCGGAGGACCAAGACAAGACTGCATTCCTCACCCCAAGAGGAACCTATTGCTACAAGGTTATGCCTTTTGGGCTGAAGAATGCAGGGGCAACTTACCAGAGACTAGTCACCGCCATGTTCAAAAAGCAACTCGACCACACTATGGAAGTATACATTGACGACATGGTGGTCAAATCCAAGGAAGAGCAGAATCATATAGCCGATCTGGAGGAGACATTCGGCATTCTACGCAAATACAAAATGAAGCTGAATGCTTCCAAATGTGCATTCGGGATCGGCTCTGGCAAGTTCTTGGGTTACATTGTCAACCACCGAGGAATTGAGGCCAACCCGAGGCAAATCACAGCAATCTTGGAACTTGGCTCCCTTCGTTCGGTAAAAGAGGTTCAAAAGTTGATGGGGATAGCCGCTGCACTCAACAGGTTCATCAGTTGGTTTACAGATCGTTGCCGACACTTCTTCCATACACTACGGCAGGGAAAGTCTTTCGAATGGTCCACCGAGTGCGAAGCCGCTTTCAACGGTCTCAAAACCTACCTTCGATCAGTTCCCTTCTTAACAACACCCTCGGCAGGTGACCCGCTCATCTTGCATCTCGCAGTTTCTAACCGGGCCATCAGCGCCGTACTGATTAAGGAAGAGCTGGGGGAGCAGCAGCCAGTGTATTATGTGAGCAAGGCAATGATCGACACCGAAACAAGCTACTAGCCGCTGGAGAAACTCATCCTAGCCTTAGTCATGGCTACAAAAAAACTGATGCATTACTTCTAGGGGCACAGCATCAGGGTGCTAACAGATTACCCCCTCCGATCAGTACTACGCAGTGCGGAAGTATCAGGACGCATTTCAAAATGGGCTCTTGAACTCGGCCAGTACGACATTCAGTTTCTACCTAGAACCTCAATCAAAGGGAAGGTGCTTGCCGACTTTGTAGCTGAATTTACCGGGGGTCTTGCCGATTTCAAGTCTAATGAAATTCGACCTAAGTCGAACTGGAGAATTTATGTTGGGGACATTTGGCAGTTGTACTGTGATGGATCATCCAATCAACGGGGCAGCGGAGCCGGAGTAGTAATTATGGCTCCCGACGGTGCAATAATTGAGCAGGCCGTGAAACTCGGCTTCGAAGCATCAAATAACGAGGCCAAATATGAAGCCCTTTTGGCTGGTTTGAGGAATGCACACCTTCTTGGTGCTCGGCGTTTGCTTATATTTTGCGATTCAAAACTGGTGATCAATCAGTTGAAAGGGGAGTACGCGGCAAGAAATGACCATATGGCGACTTACATGAAAACGGCTAACTCCTTGCTAGCAAAATTTGACCATCATGAATTGAATCAGATAACACATGATCAGAACACGCATGCAAACGCCCTGGCCTGCCTAGCCTCCGCCATTAATTCAGAGATCAAACGGACCATCGAGGTGGGTTTTATCCCGGAGCCAAGCATTGGTCCTTCAGAGGAAGTCCAGGTCAATATTATAGAATCGGGACCGAGTTGGATGGATCTCATCTCTGCATTCCTGTCTTCTGAACAACTCCCAGCGAACAAAAAAGAAGCGCACAAGCTGCGAAATAAAGCCATGCGATACTATTTGGATCCGCAAGGAAAGCTTTATAAAAAAATCCCTTTCTGGTCCATACCTGGAATGTGTACACCCAGACAAAGTCGAAGAGCTTCTGACTGAAATACATGAAGGCAGTTGTGGTGCCCATTCTGGCGGGCACTCTTTGGCCCATCGAGCCATAACACAGGGGTATTACTGGCCGACAATGAGATCTGATGCCAAATGCTATGTGAAGAAATGTGAACAGTGTCAGAAGTTCTCCCCGTTAACCCATCTGCCTACTGGAGAGTTAAGCTCCATTACCAGTCCCTGGCCGTTCGCCTAGTGGGGACTTGATATCGTAGGACCATTGCCGAGGGCCCCAGGGAACAAGCGATACTTGATCGTCGCGACAGATTACTTCACAAAATGGGTCGAAGCGGAGGCATTAACGCACATTCGAGATGCTGATGTTAAGCGCTTTGTATAAAGAAATATCATAACACGATTCGGCATTCCAAGAGCTCTTATCTCAGACAACGGCACCCAGTTTGATTGTGGCATCTACCGAGAGCTGTGCAGCAAGTATGGTATCCGGCCTTACTTTTCTACACCGGCTTACCCACAAAGCAATGGTCAAGCCGAAGCCTCTAGTAAATCCATCTTGGACGGCATCAAGAAGAGGCTGGAGAGAGCTAAAGGCAAATAGGTCGAAGAATTGCCGAGTGTATTGTGGGCTCATCGTACTACGCCGAGGCGATCTACTAGAGAAACACCGTTTGCTCTATGCTTTGGAACCCAGGCGATCATACCCCTGGAGATCGGCCACCCAACCCTGAAATCTCAAGTTTTTTACATGGGCCGAAACGACATAATACTAGCTTTGGATTTGATTCTGATTGAAGAACGAAGAGACCGAGCCCTTGCATCCATGGCGCGGTACCAGCAGCAGCTTACCAAGTCATATAATCAACGTGTTCAGCTGTGCCGCTACATACCAAGAGAGTTGGTCCTGAAGAAGGTACTTCCAGTTGCCAAGAAACTGGCTGATGGAAAATTGGGTCCTGACTGGGACGGCCCCTATCAGATTTATTCGATCGCAGGAGTATGGGCATATCGACTCAAAGACATGTCAGGAAGGAGTCTGCCTCGGCCTTGGAATTCCACGCATTTACGCAAATTTTATCATTGACCCGACTTGTGGGGCATGATACTTGTTCTAAACGGTTCGCCATGTACATCTCATTTTCTGTAATGCAAAAATCGCTATTTACTCACTTTAAAATCCAGTTCAAAGGTGTTCCGATAAAAGCCTCCGGATTCGGAGCGCCCTTCGTAGATATCACGATTGGCCAAATAAGTCTTCGGATTCGGAGCCCCATCGGTGCACGACGTCTTTGGGCCGATTAAGCCTCTGGATTCGGAGCGCCTTTCATGGATATCACGATTGGCCAAATAAAGTCTCCGAATTCGGAGCCCCATCGGCGCACGATGTCTTTGGGCCGATTAAGCCTCCGAATTCGGAGCGCCTGTAGACGTCCCCGAACGCATCCCGGGGAGAAGGGAGTGCGAATCCCCCCCCGTTCTGGTTCGATATTGGGTCACTACAGTTCGAAGGACTCAAATGTCACGGTTCGGACTCGATTTTGTTACGGTTCTAAATCTGAACCAAAGAGTCCAACTCTGGCAAATCGTTTTGAAGAAAAACAGATTTTTTTTTTAAAGAAGTGCCAAACATGGACTGCTTTGCCAGATAACAGAGTCGCCACCTAAATATTTTTAAAATGGGAAATTTAGGAAACCCTAACTCGGTGCCAAAGGCCACGTGTCCGTCATCACCAAAGTTGGCTCGGGAACTTGGGTACGATTGGGGAAGGTCACATCGTGAGCACCCCCGCTCGCCCGGTCAAAGACCGGCCTCTACTAACCATGATATCTGTCTTTGAAAATATTGTGAGTTCTTATTCCGGTTATTAGCCTAGGTTACTATGTGATGCGCACAGCATACAAGTATAGACTGAATCGCCTGAATTGGAACTAAACATTTCATGTTTGTTTGTTTGAAAATTGTGTGATGGTGCTACCCGTAGGTAGGCTAAAATGCGGATTTGCCACCCTCAGGTGGGCTTAGAAAACATGATTTTGCCACTATCTAGTGGGCTTAAAACAAGCATTCGATGAATTGTCCCAATTCAGATAACCCAACCTCCACCCACAGGCATTCAAGGCAGTTATATCACATAAGCACATAGCCTCATGGTAAACATGCTATTCATGGCAACACTCACACGCATGCAAGGATGCTAAAGCATAAAACTTACCGAGTACTCCTAGCCAAAACAAAAGCTGATTAGAAATCATGCATGAATCCTAAATATGCTGAAATGCCTAATGCAACACATGTAAAATACAACTATAGCAGACTCGGCTATTCTAAACATGGTATATGAAATGCTACAGTTAGCATGTATTCATTTTGGAATTGAACTACAAATGCAGTTTGTATGATGCGCCGAGCCTGATGCATGCAATAACAGATGAATGATGCAAACATGCTGTCATACTGTATGCTAATTGAAATATGCCCTATATCTAACCAACGTAAGCAGGTAAATAAAAGGGAGAAAGAAATGGGGGTTGGAAGACATACATCACACTCACACACCCTTATTACAATTATGCCCTCGCGCAGAGGGTCCGAACAAATAATACAGTCCGAAATGAAAGAATAATATGGTCCGAAATAATACAGTCCGAATAAATACAAATTTCTAATTAATTAACAAATTAACTACTTAAAAATCAGAATCGCATGCAAGCCGTGGCCTTTGCTTCGATGAATGATGTATCTTTGCTTGGCGAAATCCATCGATGCCCTCAATTTGCCTCTGTTTGCAATGTTTCTCGAAATGCGTGCCAAACTCCGGAAAGTCGTTGATTCTTCATTTTGCTGCAACAGAGAGCAGGAAAGGGGCATAGCAATGTATTTCACAAATATATGCATGCCTCGATTCTCGTGCCACCAATCACGCATATCGATGCATGATGGCCGAGGAGTCGGGTTTGCACAACTCAATATAGGGTGAATGCAGATGAATGCTACAACAAAACTTAACTCCATCATGGGTGATCCGGAGTGTCGATGAATTGGGAATTGAGACCCGTTCCGTCACTCGGAGTACGAAACGTGCCTCGTTTCTCGTGCCCGGGCTAACTCCTATCCCGAACACGATGCAATATGCATGATATGCGTAAATGCAACTAAAATACAATCCTAGCATGCACAATGTTATGAAAGCGAGATGTCTCGAAATGCATGCCCGCAGGCACGCAAATCGAGAAAATTCATGAATGCAATCTAAGATACAACCTGGTATGCACTATACTGGAAAATGAGATAAAAATGAGATGCCTCGAAAAGCGTGCACGTGGGCACGCAAACCGAGGCCATGATGTGAGATGCAAATCGGATAAAACCGAAGTGCTTCGAAATGCGTGCACACGGGCACGTAAACCGAGGCGATGATGTGAAATACAAATCGGATAAAACCAAAGTGCCTCGAAATGCGCGCACACGGGCACGTAAACCGAGGCGATGATAAAATGCAAACCGGATAAAATCGAAGTGCCTCGAAATACGTGCACACAGGCACGCCAACCGAGGCGGTGATGCGAAATGCAAATCGGATAAAATCGAAGTGCCTCGAAATGCATGCACACAGGTACGCCAACCGAGGTGGTGATGCGAAATGCAAATCGGATAAAACCGAAGTGCCTCGAAATGCGTGCACACAGGCACGCCAACCGAGGCGGTGATGCGAAATGCAAATCGGATAAAACCAAAGTGCCTCGAAATGCGTGCACACGGGCACGCAAACCGAGGCGATGTTGCGAAATATAAATCAGATAAAACCGAAGTGCCTCGAAATGTGTACACACGGGCACGCAAACTGAGGCGATGACAAAATGGAATGAAATGGCATACGGAATGCAAATTGGGCTTACACCAACATGAGAGGACCTCAGCCGCACTCACATAAGCTGCCGTCGGATAAAAAGAAGTGCCTCGAAATGCGTGCTGCAGACACGCAAATCGAGGCGTGATGTCTGAGCATGAAAAATGCAGATCGAGCTTACACTAACATGAGAGGACCTCAGCCGCACTCACATAAGATGCCGATGAATGAAAACGGAGTGCCTCGAAGTGCGTGCACGCACGCATAAACCGAGGCAATGCACTAAGGCATGAAATGACATGGAAAATGATATGCAAGCATGCAAACCACATTTTAGCAACTAAATGAAGGGGAAAACAGCCCCGAAATGATATGAAATGACAATCAATGCATGAAATCATCCCGAAATGTGATTTTAAGTACCCGAAATGGCCTACGGCTATGCTAAACATGCAAAATTGGCACATGAAAGCAATAACAGTGGAAAGGCAGCCCCAAAAATAGCATCTTTTCAGTACAAAACATGGCCAAATTGTGAGCATAGATATGGCAACAATGGCATGCAAAAATGGGGGAAAAGAAGGGATTTATTAAGCAAGTAGTATATATAAAATTCAAACCACAAAATTTCCTTCTAAAACTTTGAAGAGGAGCCCAAAATATGCATATTTACAGTGAATGAAAACTCCAAAATCAGTATGTAGATAGGCTCAAAATAGCATGCAATATATGGACCAAAAGAAGGCTATAATGATAGATCATGCATGGAAGCACCAAACAACTTTGGACCCTTAACAAAACATGAAGAATGAGCCAAAATAAGACACTTTCTAAGCCTGATGAAGGCCTAAAACAGAATTTAGAATGGCCTAAAAAATCATGCAATTTTACGGAAAATATGAAGGATATAACATGAAGTACCAAAAGAATTCATCAAATGGCTTAAGGCCCTTAACAAAACACAAATAATGGACCAAAATAAGGCTCTTTCTAAGCCTGATGAAGGCTGAAAACAGAAGCTAAGCAAGCTTAACAAAGCATGCAAAATAATGATAGAACATGAATTCAAAGACAGTGGCATGTAGAGCATGAAAACCAGGTTGAGCCCTTCTTCAATGTTGAAGAGGGGCTCAAAATAAACACAACATCAGTTCATGAGATGCTCCAAATCAGATCAAAAATAAGCCAAATAAATCATGCAATTTTACGGAAAATATGGGAAATTACAAAGCAAGTGCATGATAGAGGGGCCAAAAATGGTTGAGCCCTTCTTCAATGTTGAAGAGGGGCTCAAAATAGGCCCACTCACAGTTTATATCAAGCTCGAAATCAGATCACTCAAAAGCCAAACAAAGCATGCAAATAATTGGCATAAAGGGTGATATTGAAAGAAGTGCATCATGGAGATACCAAACAGAGTTGAGCCCTTCTACAAAGTTGTAGAGGGGCTCAAAATGAGCCTAAAAACAGTAGGGGTCGGAGCCCAAAACAAAAAATAAATAGGGTAAAGAATTGATGGAAAATTATGCTCAAAAAGGGGAATTAGAGGCTTACCCTTGAAGATCTAACTTTTGTTGCTTCTTGGCTTCAATTTGCTGCTTCTTAACCTCTGGAAAACACTCCTTTGCTGCTGGAATGGAGTTGGTGATGGTGGTGCTTAGGGTTGATGAAGGATTGAGCTAGAACCTTGAAGGTTTTTTGAGCTTTGGAGATAGAAAATGGAGGTTTTGGAAGAGGAGCTTATGAGATGAAATTTTCTAACCCTAGCAAAGGAGCTGTCCAGCCCCTTAAATAGGGAAGAAAGGGTGTAAAAGGGGAGGGAAATGGAGGCAAGCTTTCCCTCCCAAAATATCCCCCGGAGGGGTGAGATATTTCAAAAAGCAGCTGGACAGCTGTAAAGGGTGGAAAAGCAGAAAGCTGGCCGGCCAGGTGGTTTTCTGGAAGGTGGCCGGCCGGCCACCCCAACTGGTCGGCCAGCCACTCCCCCTGGCCGGCCGGCCATGGCCCAAAAATGAAGTCAAAAATTTCTGGCCGACCACCATGGTTTAGTGTCCTCCCAAGTGTGTAGAATAAGCCTCTAAGGTTGGAATCTGGCAACACTGAAACAAGAGTCACAACATAGAACTTGAAGGAGAGGCTCAAAAATGAAAGTAAGAATTGCTGGCCGACCACCACTTTTTGGTGTCCTCCCATGTGTGTAGAACAAGGATCCAAGGCTGGAATTTGGCAACACTGGAACAGGAGTCACAACATTGCATTTGAAGGAGAGGCTCAAAAATGAAATTCACAATTACTGGCCGACCATGCACTTTTAGGGTCCTCCCATGTCCCCTCATCACAAATATGTAGCTTTTGTTGGAAGAAAATATCCCCAGGGTGTTCAACATTGGCCTGGAAGTGAGCAAAACGGGCGCCGGAGAAGTGAAACTGGTTTTCTGGAACAACTGCTGGCCTCCCACCCTCCAGTGATCTTCTTGATGCTAAAACAGAGGTTCCTGCCAAAAATGAACAAAAAACGATGCAAAATGAATGCTCGGGGCCCAAACCGCGAGGTTCGGGGTCCCAAAAATGGGCTGCAGGCACCGAAAGTAGCGTACGGCCACGAAGTGGGCATCGAAGGCCCCAGTGTTCTTCAGAATGATAAAACAAAAGTCCCCGCCGAAAATGAACGAAAACCGATGCGAAATGAATGCTCGGGGCCTAAACATGTGATTGGGTCCCAAACCTACCGAAAAGTGGCGTCTGACATGAAGTGGGTACCAGAGGCCCCAGTGTCCCTTGGTATGATAAAACAGAGGTGCATGCCAAAAATCGGAGAAATCGGAGATGGTTGGGCGGTCCCGAGCCGAGGCACACGGCCTGACGGCTCCGAAAACCGGGAACCGGGCTCTGAAATGGGCAAAATGGCCTACGGCCACGAAAAGTAGCTCACGGCCACTGAGAGATAGCCTACAGGACCACTCCTCCCCGCAGGAAAGAAAATAGAGAAAACCGAGCCTGGTTCGCAAACCGAGACAAGGCACAGAAGAGAGTTCGGAAGTCCGGAGGCAGGGCACACGGCCGCGACTCTAAGACTTCTGAACGAGCACAGTATGCAACATCACCAAGCGCTCAATCGGTGACGTCTGAGTCTCAAGGTCGGTCAAAAATGGGGTGTCTACAGCGCCCTTCGTGGACATTCAGGTCGTGCGTAATATAATTATGCTGATTAAATACTTAATGTAGAATGCTCTCATATCGAGCAGGCAAAACCCGTTTATACATCAAAGCATATAAACATTCGGAATGATGTTTATACAACGAAACACAAAACACGTGTATGCCGAATAAATATTCAATGTTCATGAATTTATACAATGAAACACAAAACATGCAAACACGTGTGTGCCGAATGAAAATTATAACGAAACACATTTAAAATAGAACATTTTATTCAATCAGGCGATGATTACATAGTTTTGAACGCGATTTGCGTTTAAACATCACAATGAGTATTTTTATACGGTGTCACCCTCATCCTCACTCTGCTCGACTTCAAAGGTGGAAAACAGAAAATGATTTCGTTGGTAGAGCGGCGATGCCGAATCAATGCCTGACGCTCGGAGAGCTTCCGCGGCTTGAGATGCCTTGATCCAACCGTGCTTAAATCCACGATTTTCACATCAGCAAACCTCTTCGGCGAGTTTCTCCTTGGTCTTCTGAATTCCGACCTTTCGACCGTCATGGAAACCTTTTTCATAGGTCGCGGCCCTCGCAGTCTCAATCGCGAACATGCTAACTGTGTTTCGATCGGCAATAGCTTCACTTATCAACATTTGAGTCACCCTCTCTTCCACAACTGGATTGGGTTGGCTGGCTGATTGAGACTCGACAAATTTGATTTTCCTTAGCTCATGCTCGGCCTTCTCTGCACGAGCTTCTAACTTCCGAATGCGTTCATCTCTTTGCTCTATATCGCGCCGAACGGCGTGGAGACGCATGCCGATTTCATAAGCTGTGTACAGCCCCTTCATCGCCTCGTGAATGCCTTCGCGAAACACTTCAAAGTCCTGCCGACCTACCATCGACTGCTGGACTTCAAATGGAAAAATCTGTCGGGCGAACTTGACTGTCACGTTTGGATCTCGAACGATCGAGTCCGCCTCTGTCATTGGTCTATTCCCCACGAAGACCACAAAACTCAATGAGTGCGGAGTCGCGTCGAATTCCCTTCTAGAATTGGGTTGAGGAGCTTTGCCCTAAGGTTGCTTATCCCTCCTAGGCAACCTACTTTGACGACGAGGAGATTGGTGTCTCTCCCGATCCCTCGAAGTCCTACTTCCCATGCATGACGGTTCACCAGTTCAACTCATATCTTCTCCCAACTCAGCTAGCGTCCTTGCTTCCCCCTGCTGTTGAAGAAAAATCTACTTGACATTCACACTTGTTTAATCTTCCTCAAAGAGCTGGATTGAGTTACTGACTGAGCATATAAATAGGAACTCAAAGAGCTGGACTGACTGAAGAGAAGTCTACACACCCATTTATTCCCTATGAGGGCAACACCTCCAAGGCAATCTCATTAATACTGAAACCTTAACAGCCCCGCGCCGACTGAGTCATATGCTCCAATCCCCCCATCAACCACTATTATTCGGCGTTTAATGTTCATGAACTAACTGGGGCAAGGGCAGATTCATCAATCTAGTCGGCTTGAGTGCCCCAACCGTTCCACGAGCCGATTCATCAATACAATATTCATAAGTTCATGTTATTCGGCATTTAATGTTCATGAACCAGCTGGGGCAAGGGCATGCGACGGGGCCCTGAGTCGATTTACTTGTTTGGATAAATTAAGGTTAAATTAATTGCCAAGTTACACTGTTATCCAATCGGCAGCTATGCAGTGGGATATTTAATCTACTCATCTCATGATCCTACTTCCTATCGGATCGATAGTTAGCAAGCACAACAGGTAATAATCATTTTATCCAAAGTAGTGAAAAGCAAAACTCTTCATTAAAATCAAAAACTGCATACAACTAATAGTGAAATGAAAAGGAAATTTTCATTAATAAATTGAGCACAGATAGTTTATACATGAAAATTACCTTGAACTAACAGAAATCTACTAAACAAAAACATACATTGAAATTGAAAATACTTAACAAAACTAGAGTGTCTCCCAAATCAATCCTCGGGATCAGACACAAGTGGCTCAACGTCCACTTGCTCGTATGGAATTGGCATGGCCAATGTAACTCCAACGGAAGCAAGGGCTTTAAGCCACCCATGTTTGAATCCCCGATTCTCGAATTTGGGGACTTCTTCTACGTAGTTCTAAAGGGCGGCGCTCTTTCCAGCCTCGAACGCCGTTGAAGCCTCAGAGTCGGCTTTTTCCTTGGCCTTTCTCAACTCTTCCAACTCGGCCTCTACCTTGGCAAGTGCCTCCTTGGCAAACTTGAGCGATTCCTCGCTCGCATTCGCCCTTTCCTCGGCGTCAGATCTATGCCGGTCAGTAGTCTGAGCCCTCTCTTTCTCAGCTTCGGCTCGAGCACTTTCCATCGCGGCTCTCATCGCCTCGAACTCGGCCCTGCTCCTCTCACCATCAGCTTTCGACTTCAGGCGGCCAATTCTTTCAATGGCTTCGTGCTAACGGCGGCCTAGTTCGGCTATCCTTCCAATCGTCTGCAAAACAAGGAGTCAGGATCATCACATACCAAGAAATATCATATGCAAACCAAACCAAACAAGGAGTAAAAAAGATCAAGTCACATACCAGAAGAGTCGACTGGGCAGCTAATGCTATAGCTACCAAATCCGGCTCTGCTCGAAAGGTGGCCTTGTCAGCCGACAACGAGACAGGCGGCCAAGCTCAACGCTATAGCTGAATCCTTCAAGGCAGATGCGTCAGAGGAGATCAGCGTGTTTTTGATCTTTGGTTGAACAACGAAAGGAACAACCACATCCGACTTCTCTAGACGAGGCCGTTTGTCAGCAGGGCTCTCCTCTGAGCCGGCCACTCCCTCGGTGGTACGTTTTTCGCCCTGCTCTTCTTGAATCGGCCGTTCTTATGGAATCTGCTGTTCGGCCTCCTTATCCGACTCGGCCAAAACAACTTGAGCTGTCTCTTCTACAATAACGGGTTGTGAAGATTCAATCGGCGCAGATCCAGAACAGGTGGCCTCGGCTTTCCGTCGCACGGCCATGTGTTCGGCATTTCTCTTTCGCGCCATCTGCGTTAGATTTTCCCCAGCCATACCTTCAGAAAAATTGCCGAGTAGATCTCTCAAATCTATAAAAATATCTCCGAAGGAAAACTCCGCCCGACCCAAAGTGGACAGTAAGTCAAGCTGGTTAAGACCGGCTGCCTCAAACGCTGAGTTTAGAGCCTCGTCGACCTCTTCAGCCTCCACAGCGAACTCTCTCGTTGGTTCGGTAACTACCTCGACCACCGTCTCTACGTCTTACTCCGAATTAGAGGCTTCGAAACCAATTTGCCTAAGGGTCTTGAAGCTGGGGAAGATAAGAGTCGTAAGGTTGTGTTCGCCGGATGGGATCGGAATGTTGTCCGCGGCCGAGAACGTAGTACAAGTAGGCTCGTACTACAGAAGTATATGGGCGGCTCTCCCTTGCTTCTGTACGTTTGGACGGCCAAAATACTTGAGGGCAGACTTAATCTCCGCAAGGACTACGTCGTCAGCCGAGGTCTGAATCTTCTTCAACTTATTGCCTGTAAAAACAAAGGATTAGACTTGAAGAAAAATCCGAATAAAAGAAAGATCAATAAACACAAGGAGTTACACGACAACCTGGTTCGTCCCTCTTTCTGGGAACCGGGTCTAGGCGATCTTCGCCCTCGCCGAATTCCCAGTTGCCTCGGACATTGACCATTACATCATCAACTTGTTTGCCAGAACTGGCAAGCATGGTTACCAAGTGATGGTCGGTGTCCTTGGCCTTAAGAAAGTAGAGCCCGAGCCGACCGGAGGATTTGGCTAAAGCATAGCAGTGCCGAATCGCCGGAATGCCAAGGTTGATCCTAAGGCGCCGGTTCAATTCTATGATTCCCATTATGATTCGAAAGAAATTCACATTGGGTTGGGAAGGAACCAGACCCCAATGACGGAGGACGGCCCTAAGAAATGGGTGTAGGGGAAAGCAAACCCCGCCCTCCGCAATGGATAAGAGAGGAAAGACGATGGTATTTTGGTCCTCCCTCTCCATATCAAGGGTATTGTCCATCACTAGAGATATATGGACATCATCAGGGGTAGAAAAAAGTCGCCAAAACCCAGAAATACGAGTCTCGGAAAAGAGGTCTTTCAAATGCTTAGCCATTTCTAGTAAGGACTCAGAGGTATTCTAAATCAAAAATGAACACAGAAAATAGGATTACAAAGAGAAGAGAAGAAAACTTACGAGAGGCAAAGGAGACAAGGAGAGACGGGAAGAAGTTGCAAAAGACACGAAATAGAGAAGGGATTCCGGCTGGCAATCCAGAAGGCTCGAATATTCAAAAAGTATGCATTCGAAGAGACTGAAATTTCAAATCATAATAAATGCAAAAGATGCACGAATGAGGCGGGAACGTATAATGATGACCGAAAGGCATGTGTGTTCTGACATTCACATTGGGATAGGTGAAGCCCTAATTTATGTTTCTCTTGACTTTTCAAATTCGAAACCAAACACACCAATTAACTGCCGTCAATGGAGAGTTTGGGGGGCAATTGTGGGAGCCGAATAATTAGCAGAATCAGAAGCGTACGCTTTAGAAGATAGACATTACTCGGCTCTAACCTACACGATTATGAGGCCGAATACAATAAATAGGCCGAGTAACTATTGAACTATGGGGCCGAATAAATAAGTAGATAGTGAGCGAAAAGTGGACCAGGCCCCGAGGCCTTGGAAACGAGTATAAATAAAGGAATAATAGTCAAAGAAAGGTACGTGAGAATTAGTATGCTTAACTTAAACTACAAGTAACCCAGAAAGAGTAGAGACTAACTTGTTCGTCGAAGTGCTAATTCCAACACCCCCGACTGGAGTGTTCATTTCCTTTTAGGTGTCTATTCGAGGATCAGGAGCGTCCCCCAGGATCAAAAAAGTATTCTCAAACCACTTCTCCACAGTTATTAATTATTTTTAAATTATATAGAATTGTTGATTTTAGGTGGGAGGATCGAAGGTGCAATTCAAACATTTGGATTGATCAAAACCTTGTGTAGGCCTAAAAATATGGGCCGAGGGATTAATTTAGTAATGGATCTGAAATCGACCCATGAGTATAATGGATCAGATGTGGTTTCAATTTTGGACCATTCGGTTGTCGGCCCAAGTAGGCTAGCTCCTCTCACTGCTGGGTTGGCCCCTATAGATTTATGTAACCCAATTTTACCTACTGCTATGATCCTCCAAAGTGTAAGGGATTTGGGTCATCTTCATCCCAAGCAAATAGGGGGGTTGAGTGTCACTAGCTCACCTGTCACGACTCAAACCCGCCCCTATGGGTTTAGCACCATAACCGGCCAGTAATCCGTGATTACCGAAGGCCTCTTGAGCGATAATATGATATCTGATGCGGAAGCCAAAACAGTAAATGAAAGATGTCCAATGAGCTGTGACAGTCTGTATGCAAAAAGACTTTTCATAACATATTCACATTCGAAACCATAACAGTATATACATACATCATATACAGACATCCAAGACAGGGACCTAATCCCTATTAGAACAGTACAGTACAAGTATAGTCAGTCTATACAAAACAGAAACAGGAAGGGGGAATCTAAAACACCCCAAAGCAGCCTTAGCTTGGCAGCACTTGGAACCTCGCAGTGAGGCACAACGGTTAGCTTGACAAAACAAGAGCTAACCCGACGCTCCTAGCTCCGGTCCGGTGCCTGGACACCTACATATATATATATATATAAATAGTGAGCTAAAGCCCAGTGAATAACATATGCATAAAGAGGTTAAGAATGAATGTCCTTTCAGTATTTAAAACAGTCATTTTAACAGTACAACAGTTATTTGATCATAGCAGTCATAAGTGATACACCCAATAGCAAACAGTACAGTAGGTCTTAACAGACCGAACAGTCAGTTGATGGCCATCATATCAGTAAACAGTAGTGGTTCCAACATGGGAACCGACAGAGATCTCTATAACAATAACAGTAACAATACAGTAACAGTAAATTGCTATGGATGCCACGAATATAGTTCGCAAATAGAACAAACATTCATTCAGTAAGAAATATCATTTCAGAAAGCAGTACAGTTGGTCATTCAGAAAATATTCATGATTGAATATATCTTTACAACATTGTTACTCATAGAGCACTAGGCTACAGATAGGCTAGAGCGTCCTCGGATGCCAACCCTACAGTTACAGAATGAACACACACTAAGTTACATACTTGGGAAACAATAACTTAGTCCCTATCTTGACTCGGTGTGGTTCTATAGCATTATCCTCATTAAGATGCCTTAAACTAGGCCTAGGAATGCCTAGGATGGAATGAGGATACAAAGATGCATTTTAAAACACTTTTCAAAATTTGCTAAAAACAGGGGTCTCGCTCGAGCGTGGCTTTCTACGCTCAAGCGGACATGCAGACAAAGGAGCTCCGCTCGAGCGTGACTTCTTCCACTCGAGCAGACTGTAAATTCAAACAAAAGTACTGGATGCACAAAAATCACGCTCGATGGGCGCTCGATCCACACTCGAGCCTGAGACTCAGGTCCTCGCTCGAGCGTGAACTCTCTCGCTCGAGCGGACTGCAAAACACAAGAACTTCTGGGTACACGCATTTCACGCTCGAGCGCGACTTTACTCACTCGAGCAGAAGTGCACGACTCAGAAGGTACGCTCTAGCGTGAAGTCCTACGCTCGAGCGTGGGTCCAAAATCTGGAATCTCCAAATTGAACCTCCAAGCTCAAATTCAACTTTTAAAACATCAAATCCGATCTTTTTGGGCTAATTTTATGGAAAACACTTGTAAAACTCATAATATGACATGTTTCAAAGATCAATTTTGTAAAATCAAGCCCAAAGGTAAGTCAATTAAACACAAACTTCAACTCAAAATTCAAGAACATGAAGAACAATGCAAAACTTATACATGCATGAGTTCCCAAGAACTCTTATGCTACAAAACAAGATCAAATGCAATGTTTTACTTCAAAACATGGTGAGTTCATGGATCAAGACCAAAAATATGAACATGCATGAAGAAATTCTCATGAAAATGACTTCAAAATGCCATGGTAGAGACATGCATGCAAGGTCTAGCTCTCCAATCAACATTTTAAACCATTGTAAGACCTTAAAACTCTAAGCTTCCGTGAACTATGCAAGAACTAACTTGAATTCATAAACAAGAAGGTAAATGTCCTACCTTAGGTCTTCAATTTTAGGTATAGAAGCTCAATTATACAATCAACCTTCAATTCTTTTAAATTCCAAGCCAAAACTTGTTGAAACCAATTTTCTCCTATCTCTCTTTCTCTCTAGTCGGTTTTGACTCCAGGAATGAACAAGAATGATGCATCAAAGGCTCCAAGACAATGTTGTAGGTAGTGGCCCACTAATGGCAAAAGGGTAAATAAAGCAACTAATGTGATTTAACATTATTTAATCTAATTTAATTGCTCCAAATCACATTTTAATTAAACATACCATAAAATCACATAAATTCTAATTAGCATAAAACACTAATCAATTTCTGGTTTGGCCGCCGATAAGGCCTTCAATTTGCAGTTCAAAACATAAAACATGAACAGATCAATTAACAGTCAAACAGATAGAAATGCGTTTAAACTAATACACTTCAATCAATCAGTCAGAATTTCAGTCAATCAGTCACTTAACATGCTTAATCATAGATTAGCACTAATCAGTGGTATTATCAGTAAACAGTGGTGAGGGTTGTCACACCTCACCCCCAAATAGTTACACTTCATTAAGCTTACAGAGGAAAGCAACAAGAAGAAAGCATCGGCAGATGAAAAGCTTACAGCTTGGATCTTCTAGATTCGGGAAATCAACATTAAACCTGCGAAAGGGAGCTATCTTCAGATCAGCAGCAGCTGCCGTTTCACTCTCCATGGCAAGCAAATCCAGTAGAGGGAGGATTGTTCTGTCTAAGACGAAAACAACTCTGGAATTGGGTAAAACTCTCAGCATTGACTTTGAAGGCAAGGATGAGGAGGTTATTAGCAAACTGCAGCAGCTGGAAGCTAATGATCTGGAGAAAGTTAGAGCACGGGTTGCAAATGCCAACTAGGCTACTGATGTCAGGGGACCAAGAGTGTAAAATTTGTTTACATGAAGATTCAATCATGGAATATAAGAGAGATTGGCAGACCAGAGAAGAGAAGAAAGATCAAGAAAAGTATTCTCGAAAGAAAAGTGGTATCATCTTAATTCAAGAGACTAAAAAATCCGAAGTAAACATAGGTCTCATAAGATCCATGTGGCCCGGTGATCAATTCGAATTCATGGCAGTTGATGTTATTGGTAGAGTTGGGGGTTTGTTGTGCATTTGGAATCCAAAGGTCTTCCAACTCAATGCTTTCTGCTGTAACCATAGCTTCTTGTTGCTGTCAGGTACATTATTTTTCAACTTTTCTTGTGTCATTGTTAATATATATGCTCCTAATGATGTAGCAAAAAGACAAGAGCACTGGGTCAGTTTAGTAAAGCTTAAACCCAATTTCCCAGGGCCTTGGTATATGGGAGGGGATTTTAACGAAATCAAGAATTTATCTAAGAGAGTTGGGTGCTCTAGCAGGGATAGAGGAATGAGGGACTTTAACACCATGATAAAACAAATGGATCTAATGGACATGCCCATGCTTGGAAGGAAATTCACTTGGTGCAACTCTCAGGATAGGGATAATTGGAGTAGATAGATTCCTAGTCCATGAATGGATCCAAAACTTTACTCTCAAACTCTGGGGTCTTCCTAGACAACTGTCAGATTACTGCCCAATTATTTTGATGGAGGATGATAGAGATTAGGGCCCTCGACCATTTAGATTTCTCAATGCTTGGCTCTTACATCCTAAGTTCCTACCATTTGTGAAACAAAGTTGGTCTGGGATGAATGTAAATGGGTGGGCAGGATATAAATGTCTTATAAAATTCAAAGCCCTTAAACAGGCATTAAAACAATGGAATTTGGAGGTGTTTGGGGGGGTTGAATCCAGGCTAAAAAGTATTGGGAATGAAGCTCATGCCCTGGATTTGCTAGGTAAGGAAAGGCCACTGCTTGCCACAAAATCATGTAGAAGAAAGGAAGTTAGGGGTGAAGCTTAGCGATTGAACAAAATGCTAGAATGGATCTTGCTGCAGAAATCTAGACTTAATTGGGCTTTGAAAGGGAACAGAAATACAAGGTTTTTTTCACATCATGGCATGTAGCAGAAATAGTAGAAACACCTTGGGCTCACTGCTTGTGAATGGTTCTCGGATTGAGGAGCCTAGGGAGATTCGGGCTACAGTTTTTAATCACTTTGCCAGGCTTTTTCTGAATCTTGGGGAACTAGACCCAAATTATCTGGCCCCTTTAAGAACATTGGCGGTGCACAAGCCGTGGCTCGTTTGGAGGGTGAGTTCACTGAAAAGAAAATTAGACATGTTATCATGACCTGTGAGGGTAATAAAGCCCTTGGGCCTGATGGATTTAACATGGCATTCTTTAAGAAATGTTGGAGCATTGTGAAATCTGATGTGGTCAATTTCATGAGCAAGTTTCATCGTAATGCATGTTTTGTTGGTGGTATAAACAGCCCATTCATTGCTTTGATTCTAAAATCCGATAGCCCTTCTTCTCTCAATGACTTTAGGCCAATTAGTTTGATTGGTTCCCTTTACAAAATTCTTGCCAAGGTGTTATCTAATAGATTGAAACTGGTTATGCCTATGATCATTTGTGAGGTCCAATCAACTTTTGTGGGTGGTCGGAACATACTTGATGGGGTTTTGATTGCAAATGAGATCGTTGATGAGTAGAGAAAATCGAAAAGTAAAGGCCTTATTCTCAAATTGGACTTTGAAAAAGCGTTTGACGTCATTAATTGGGACTTTTTATTTGCCATGCTCTCTAATTTTGGTTTTGGCGTTAAATGGATCAGAGCCTGTGTGTCTTCTGCTAAGATTTCAGTCCTGGTCAATGGATCACCAACCCCTGAATTCCATCCGCAAAGGGGTTTAAGACAGGGCGATCCTTTATCACATTTCCTATTTAATATAGTAGCTGAGGCCCTTAATATTCTATTGTCTAAAGCAAAAGAGTTAGGTTTTTTAAAATGAGCACAGGTGGGACCAACTAGATTTTCTATCTCTCATTTACAATTTGCGGATGATACTATCTTGTTTTGTGAAGCTAATTGGGAAGAAGTGGTGAATATCAAAAGAATTTTAAGATGATTTGAGATACGCTCAGGACTAAAAAGTAATTATCATAAGAGTGTAATTAGTGGTATTGGGGTGGATGAGGGTATGTTGCATAACTTTGCTAGTAAACTTAATTGCCTGCACCATAAATTACCTCTCAAATACTTAGGAATGCCCCTGGAAGAAAATCCAAGCCGAAAAAACACTTGGAAACCTGTTCTTGAGAAGCTCAAGTTGAAGCTGGCCTCATAGAAGAAGAGACTACTCTCCTTTGCTGGAAGGTTGACCTTAATTAAATCTATTATGTCCAGTTTGCCCACTTACTATCTTTCTTTGTTTAAAGTACCTGTTGGAGTGGCTAAGGAGATTGAGAAATTGCAATCCTCTTTCCTCTGGGGTGGATCTGATCTAAGAAGAAAGGTGCATTTGGTCAAGTAGGATGTGGTCACATTAAACAAAAGGTTTAGTGGCTTGGGTGTGAGAAGAATTAGTATTATAAATGTTTGCCTTCTTCTAAAATGGTGATGGCGATTTGGGGCTGAGAATCATTTTCTATGGAAAGTAGTAATCTGTAACAAATACAACTTAAGGGGTGGCAGCTGGATTTCCCATTTGGGTGGCAGTGGCTCTAGAATCTGGTCTGATATATTAACCTCTGTTCTATCAATAACAGAGCTACCTAACTTTTATATTAATAATTCCATCATTGTGTTGGGGGATGGTAGGAGGGCTTTGTTCTGGTGGGATAAATGGGCAGGAAATGTTTGTCTTAAGGAGGTCTTTCTTAGGCTTTTCTCCTTGTCCAATGATAAGATGAAGGTGGTTAATGTTGACTATCAGAGAATAATTGAATCTGCTGACTGGAACCTTGGATTTAGAAGAGCTTTACTAGCTTGGGAGGAGGAAGAGGTGAATAGGTTATATGATTTCCTTAGAAATGCACCTGTTTTATGCAATTCCCAAGCAGACAAACTATCTTGGACTGCTGACTCTTCAAGCTTTTTCACTGTGTCCTCAGCTTATAATTTGTGGGAATCCTTTCTTGGGTATGCTCTGAGCTGCACTAATATACTATGGAATAACTGTGCCCCTCCCAAAGCCTAATTTTTTTGATGGCTAGCTTGGCATGGTAAGGTCAAGATTGTCAACTTTCTCTGCAGAATTGGGGTCCTGGGGATAAATGCCAATCAAGCTTGTATTTTCTGCCATAATGAGATTGAATCTGTGAATCATACTCTTCTGGTCTGCCCATTTGTTTGGCTAATTTGGTCTAACATAATACGTTGGTAGGGTCTCCAGTGGGTCTTACCTGGTTCTGTGCCTAACCTACTGCTTTGGTGGTCTGGCTGCAGGATGAAAAAAATGGAAAAGAAAATCTGGTTGGTTATTCCTTTCGTTGTCCTCTGGTCCACTTGGAAACATCAAAATGAATGTGTTTTCAATGGCTCTCAACCTAACCAGGAGGTGCTCTGTGATCTTGTTAAGGTGAGAGTAGCATTGTAGGTTAAGGCCTCATCACCTCTTTGGTGTTTTCTGTTAGTGACATTGTATCAAACCTGCAGCAGGTCTTATTTTGCCTTAGAAATGACGACTGATCTAGTGTGGAGCTGCTATGCTCTAGCTGCTGTTGTGCTAGTCTGGTTGCTGCCGTGATGCTAGTGTGCTAGTCTAGCTGCAGGATGAAAAAAATGGAAAAGAAAATCTGGTTGGTTATTCCTTTTTTTGTCCTCTGGTCCACTTGGAAACATCAAAATGAATGTGTTTTCAATGGCTCTCAACCTAACCAAGAGGTGCTTTGTGATCTTGTTTAGGTGAGAGTAGCATTGTGGGTTAAGGCCTCATCACCTCTTTGGTGTTTTATGTTAGTGGCATTGTATCAAACCTGCAGCAGGTCTTATTTTGCCTTAGAAATGACGACTGATCTAGTGTGGAGCTGCTATGCTCTAGCTGCTGCTGTGCTAGTCTGGTTGCTGCTGTGATGCTAGTATGCTTTGCTCTGGTTGCTGTTGAGTTAGGTTATTGTGTGGGTAAGTTTGCCCTAGATGTATGGCTGATTGTCTATATTGGTGGCTGAATGGCTGTATGGCTTTGATGTTGGCTGCTTGAATGGGCTGTATGCTGGTTTGCTGGTCTGCTGGCTGAATGGGTTGAATATTGATGTGTTAGGTGGTTGAATGGACTGAATGCAGGACTACTGGTTGTCTGGGCTGAAAGCAGGATTTTATTTTTAATTTGAGACAAATCATGTTGTGTGTGCTGTTATGCTATTTGAAGTTGTTTTTGTGGTGATGTCTACTCTCTGGTTTTTTTGTGTTTTTTTCATCTTTGTCTAATGTTGTGGATGCTTCTTTTGATCTTTTTTTGTTGGTTTCTCACCAACTGGCGCTTGGAGCTTAGTGATAGCTCCAAGCTCCTCTTTATTGATGTAATCTATCATACTTTGTATGTTTTCATCAATAAAGATTTTCTTTGTTGATCCCAAAAAAAAGGGTTCATAAAAAAAAATTTATAGCCCCCTCTTTTTTTAAAAAACAAAAACAAAAACAAAAACAAAAACAAAAATTAGTGAGAAGTTCATTTCTAAGTGAATAATAATATACAAATGGAAAATTTGTACAAAAAATCCTTGCAAAATGACATGGTAGGTTTATGTCCATTAATTCCCAATAAAAAAAATTCGTTAAAGTGCTTTACAATTTTCAAAATGCCATTACCACATTGTGAGACTTTTTGTTGTATGAAATTTTTGTTTGTAAATCACTTTCCTTTCAAGCGTGTGTATGGTGTTAAATTCAATGATTGTTATGTTTTAGTTGCAAGAACATAGTTATAGTGAAAATGTTTGGTGAGAAAGATAAATTATTATTTGGGTAAATTATATTTCGCATTCTTACACTTTGTACCAAATCTCACTGTGGTCCCTAGACATAAAATCGTGACAGTCAACCTCTTGTACTTTTGGTCAAATCTCACTTTGATCCCTATACATAAAATCGTAATAGTCAACCCCCTACACTTCTAGTCAAGTGTCAGCTTGCCCCTTCCATTACTCTATTGTTTAAGTTTTTAACATAAATGAAAGCAAGAGAGAAAAATCATTATTATTTCTCACCAATATAGATTTTGTCCTACGTAATAAGCACATGAGAGTTATATAATATATATACGTGTGTATGTGTATGTGTATGTGTGTTCATATGCTGAAAATTAGGACAAAGAGGTAAGAAAATAAAACTTATGAAATTTTAAAAATAAATAAATAAATAAAGAGCAGCAAAGAAATCAAAAACTATGTTACTATGGAAAACAGAGTTTCATTATTCCAATTTTTGCAAAACCCTAGTTCATCTCTTTAATCATTCACAATTTGTATTTTGTTTTAGCTTAACACAATCAAAATTTGATGTAAATTTTGGAACAAAATGTGTATAGACGGAAAATTTGTGTGATTTTCTTCTTTTACCTTCATTTTATAGTTATATGCTTATCACATTACTGACTTCTATTAAAAACTTGTACGACATTGACATGACTAGAAGTGTAAGGAGTTGATTGTCATGATTTCATAGTGTAGGGAGTTAATTGACAGGATTTCATGTGTAAGAACCAAAGTGGGATTTGACCAAAAATGTAGGGGATTGACTGTCAAGATTTTATGTGTAGGAACCAAAGTGAGATTTGCTACAAAATGCAAGAGTGCAAAGTGTAATTTATCCTTATTATTTTGAATAATAATTTTATTATTTTATATTTATTGTCATGTAGACCATTGATCACTAAAAAAGTCATTAGAGGTAGCCAGCAACTGCGGTCAGTGGTGGAAACCAACAATGACCGGTGGTACACTTCACATCCCTACACTTTGCACTAAATCTCACTTTGGTCCCTACATATAAAATCGTGACAGTCAACCCCCTATATTTTTGGTCAAATCTCACTTTAGTCCTTACATATAAAATCGTGATAGTTAACTCCCTGCACTATGAAATCGTGACAATCAACTCCTTGCACTTCTAATCAAGTGTCAATGTCTCTTTTTGTTATTCCATCTTATAAGTCTTTAACAAAAGTCAGTAATATGAGAAGCATATGACTATAAAATGATGGCAAAAGAAGAAAATCACACAAATTTCCCGTCTATACATATTTTGTTCCAAAATTTACATCAAATTTGGATTGTATTAAGTTAAAACAAAACGCAAATTGTGAACGATTAAAGAGATGAACTAGGGTTTGCAAAAATTAGAATAATAAAACTCTGTTTTTCCTAATAACAGAGTCTTTGATTTCTTTGCTGCCTTTTTTTTTTTTAATTTGAAAAGCTTTATTTTCTTACCTCTCCGTCCTAATTTTCAAAATATGAACACACATACACATACATACATATATTTTATATAACTCTAGCATACTTATAATGTGGGAAAAAGTGCATATTGGTGAGGAATAATAATGATTTTTCTCTCTTGCCCTCATTTCTATTAAAAAGTTAAACAATAGAGTAATAGAATGGCAAGCTAACACTTGACTAAAAGTGTAAAGGATTGATTGTCACAATTTTATGTATAAGAATCAAAGTGGGATTTGACCAAAAGTACTGGAGGTTGACTGTCACAATTTCATGTATAGAGACCAAAGTGAAATTTGGTACAAAGTGTAGGGATGTAAAATATAATTTACTCATAGATAAATGACATATGAATAAATAAGTGAATGATATGTAAATAGATAAGATCTTTCACCTTATTTACGATCTTTCCCTTTATTTACAATCTCTCTACTAGTGTAGGTCGTAAGGTTGTATCTTACTATCTCTTGAGATCTTATCAAAAGGATGAAACGCAAGGGGCATGGGCAATAATTTTTTTCGTTTAGATCGGAAACATGGGCAATAATCTTGAAGGAAAACAAATAAATAAAGGAGATTAGTTCAACTTATTTTTGTCATTTAATTCAAAAGTAGAGATATTTAAATATTATCCCATTATCTTTCTGTTCTATGTCTACACAATATATATTATAATTTTGGAAAAAAAAATTTAAGATTCTTGATATTAAAATTTTATAAGATAAAAGACATACAATATTTTTATAATAGTTAATGTCCCTCAACATTTCTATAGAGAAAATTCGACTCAGAGAAATTTCGCCCCAACTCAAAGAAATTTCAATTTTTACCGAGAAGAGAAATTTCTCTGATTTCACAGAGAAATTTTGAAATTTCTCTGAGTCGAGGCAGAAATTTCTCTGAGTCAGGTGAAATTTTTATGAGTCAAATTTTCTTTATGAAAATGTTAAGAAATCTAAGCTAATAAAAAAAAATATCTTGGACCTCTCCTACTATACAAGATTGAAAATGGATATTTCACTAATTTTCCCTATAATTTATGCATCAATTTATTATAATATTTCTTGAAGAAAGACCAATATTAAAGTTTTATAGCAATTGGGTGTTCCGTAAGTGATTAGATCTAACAAGACAAAAATTAGTTACATTCCTCAATTAAATTGTGTGTATAGAGTAAAAATCATAATTCACCACTCGTAAATGCCTTTATAAAAGAAAAATATATGTTTTATAACTTAGCATTGATGTAAAGAAAATAAAATTATACATATTTTGATGTTATTTATTTTTCACATAGAAATTAATTTGACTTTGAAGTCGTCATTATTTTCCCAAGGAGTAGGATGGCTTACCAACAAAGCAAATTAGACTTTTTATGGAAAGCTTTTTGTGTATATCATAGTTGAAAAAAGTTAGATCAATTTGATAATTCTAATAGGGATTGGACTATCTCTAGTTCACAATCAGACTGGACAGTCCAATATGGCCCAATGAGCCCATTTTTGGATCTCATTTTGATAATCTGAACTGTTCACATTTTAGGATTCGTCAAGTATATTATTCTTGCAAAAAATCAAGTCTAATGAAAACTACGTGCTCGAATCAATTTTGTATGAATCAGTTATTTTCTCACCGTCTATTTTTTTTTTCTATACAAATTGATCCAAACACATGGTTGTCGTTATCCGATTGACTTGATTTTTTACAATGATAATATACTCGACAAATCTTAAAATATGAACAATTCAAATTATCGAAATGAGACCCAAAAATAGGCCCACAATACCTAACAACACCTCTCCTATCCAATGAAAGACTGGAGAGAAGCCATGGCCTTCTAATATGTTAAAATTATCACGTTTGTCTCAAAAAAATAGACGATAAATGTGTTTTTAAAAATAGACAATCTATATTTTTTGTAATAAAGATGATAAATTGAACAAATTATAATTATTGGATCAATCTAATATTTTTTTGTGGATAAAATAGAGATTATTTCATTTTCACCCCTATACTTTGTCACGATTTTTAATGACCCTCCCAGACTACTCTTATTTTCACGCATACTCCCATACTATTTAAATTACTATCAATTTTGCCCCTGTCATCAGATTTGAAACAGAAAACATTAAAAAAATTACATTTTAGCCCCAAATTTCAAAATAAAGATGCAAACTCACCCTTTCCTACCAGCAAACCACCACCACCAACCACCATTTCAAGCCCTTCTATCTCCTTCGTCATAACTCCGTTTCATCTCATTTTTATGTCGTTGGATTCAACTTACGGTCTAGTTTTCGTATCACATCTCACACATTTCGTTCTTCCTCTTTTTGCATGCTATCGGAGCTCCAAAAGTTGATAAAAAAAAAAAATAGGACTTTTCTTCTCGTTTTCGACTTTTCTTCAAACCATTTTTCGAACTTCATATCTTTCTCGATTCTTGACGATTCTACTTCATTCTTTCGCCATTCTCTTTACCTCACTTCCTACTTCGCCCTACAATTCCTTGCTTCCTCACTTCCTCGTGTAATGGGCGGTTTTGGTATGCCGAAAGTTGTCTAAAAACTAATTTCAAAAATTCTGAAACATTCATCCTTTGTTTCTTTCTCCTCCATCTTCCTCATTCTTCTTTTTCTTCTTCACTTGTAACATGATGTAGAGCATGGTTCTAGGGGGTAACTGAGCACCCAAACCACCAACTTCACCAACATCACCACCCCGAACAAAACACACCAAACATGACTTTCAACGTACAACCCACCGAAGACTTGTCATCACAAAGATTTGTCGCAAATGAGGACCTAGTTTTTGTTGTGATTGTATTGTATGAAATTGGTATTATTGATTTAAAAGTGATGTTGTAATTGAAAGTCATGTATTTGTATTCAAGCTTTGAGAAAACTATTTTCTCTCTCATCTATGTATAGTTATATATGTTTTTTTTTTACTGTAATTTTTTTTTTCTAATTTTAAATGGTGATTGACTTGTTCATATATTTATTGACAATAGAGATAGTGATAAATTTTTAGTTGAAATTAGAAAAAATATGACATGTTCCCTAGATTTAACCCACACAGGTAGCTCAGTGATTAATAGCATTGAATGTGGTTTTCTAATAATAGATAATTTCTTGAGGTCTCTTGGTCCAATTTCATGAGGTGCAACACATTCGGACTTAATCACTGGTTGTATAAGATTTGGAGCACGTTTGGTATGTTGAAAATTGGAATGGAATGCCAATGCTTATTTTAGTTTTGTATTATCTTCTCATCACCATCCGAACCACCAACTTCACTACCACCATGAGCATCACCGTCACCACCACCTTTCAAACACAAAACCCACCTCTTTTACAAGCAAATTCCATTACTACTACCTTCAAACTCCACGACCACCATCATCGCGAGCGCCGTCGCCATCGCTAGACCGCCACCACCACCATCACCGGCTCTGTTACCACCTAGAACCATGTTTTACATCATTTTATAAGTGAAGAAGAAGAAGAATGAGGAAGATGGAGAAGAAAGAAACAAAAGATGAATGTTTTGAAATTTTTGAAATTAGTTTTCAAACAACTTTCGGCATACCAAAACCGCCCATTACACGAAGAAGTGAGAAAACGAGGTAATGTAGGATGAAGTAAAAAGTGAGGTGAGAAGAATGGCGAAAGAATGAAGTAGAGCCGTTAAGAATCGAGAAAGATATGAAGTCCGAAAGATGGCTCGAAGAAAAGTCGAAAATGAGAAGAAAAGTCTCATTTTTTTTATTAACTTTCAAAACTCCGATAGCAAATAAAAAGTGGAAGAACGAGACGTGTGAGATGTGATACGAAAACTAGACTGTGAGTTAAATCTAACGACGTAAAAATGAGGCAAAACGAAGTTATGAAGAAAAAGATAGAAGCGCTTGAAGTGGTGGTTTGTGGTGGTGGTGGTTTGCTGGTAGGAAAGGGTGAGTTTGCATCTTTATTTTGAAATTTGGGGCTAAAATGTAATTTTGTTAACGTTTTCCCTTTCAAATCTGACGGCATGAGCAAAATTAATAATAATCGAAGAAAAGTCAAAAATGAGAAGAAAAGTCTTATTTTTTTATTAACTTTCGGAACTTCGATAGCATGTAAAAAGCGAAAGAACGAGACGTGTGAGATGTGATACGAAAACTAGACCGTGAGTTAAATCCAACGACGTAAAAATGAGACGAAACGGAGTTATGAGGAAGGAGATAAAAGGGCTTGAAGTGGTGGTTGGTGGTGGTGGTGGTTTGTTAGTAGGAAAGAGTGAGTTTGCATCTTTATTTTGAAATTTAGGGCTAAAATGTAATTTTGTTAACGTTTTCCGTTTCAAATCTGACGACATGGGCAAAATTGATAATAATTTAAATAGTATGGGGATACGCATGAAAATAAGAATAGTTTAATGGGTCATTGAAAATCGTGTAAAAATATAAAGATAAAAATGAAATAATCTCCATAAAATATGTAAAGAACTCTGTAAAAAAAAACTATTTAAATAATAAAAAATGAGACCCATATAATGAACTTGAGCCTGACCCGTTAAGAGTCACTCAATTCGTCTAATATTTTTCAATACGAGGCCGATAGGTGATGTGGAGAGTATTTTTTTTTTTTTTTTTGGGGAGGGGGGGGGGGTCTACTTCAACCATGAACGGTTTTTCAACTCCACCCATGCATTTTTTATTATGTAAATTATAATTTTTTAGATTTGTAAGATATAATAATTCACATATATTATATTAATTCTTCTTTAAGTATGATTAAATCAAGTAGAGTTATTTTTTTTTTGTTAATCGCGTTAAATGTAAAAATTTGGCAACTGGTATTTGTAATTTTCATAACCACATCTGACACTTTATATTTTAAATAAGTCTCAAATGTTGTATTTGTAATTTATCCTGAATTAATAGTAAAATATATTTTTTTTTTTAATAGAGATTTTTTGGTTGTGATTGTGTTGGCTTATTTTTTTTACGAAGAAAAATATCATAAATGCAAGCGTGCCTATATGGATTAAAAAATTCTTACAGATTAATTTCAAGCCAATTATCAAGAAATTACATTGACAGTTGTTTTGCCTCAATGAAGAGAACTTCAAAATTGCCAAGTGTAAAGAAAAGAAAAATTAAAAGAAGAAAGAGAGAGACGGAAAAAGATAATTGAGTAAACAATCAAATTAACCATTAATTTATCTCTACTCCTATGCTTCGAAAATAAAGTACATAAAATTAAGTGCAAGAAATATAAATGATAAGAAAAATAGAAATTAATTGTCTTTGATTTGAATTATAGACTCTTTACAATGTAGCTATGAATGACTATTTATAGGTAAATATTTGTAGAAAAAAATTACCTAATAACTACCTAATTCTTCCATCTCCTCTATTTCATACTTCATGATCTTCCATAACTTCCTTCAGCCTTCACTTCATGCTCCATGTTCTCCACTTTGTTCTCCATCATCTTTTCATATTTTATAATTTCTAATAACCTCCAAATGAGTAGGAGACTGCCACATGTCCTGTAATTATATAAATAATAAATAATAATAAAATTACAATTTATGGTGCCAATAGATTGTCTCTTTCCCATTATTCTATTTGTTTCTGATTGTTTTAGTTCTTGTTTTTAATATTTAGAGTAAATTATATTGATCTCATCCGAGGTGTAGAGAAAATATAGCAAGTCTCATAAATTTGACATAATTATATTGGGCTCTCTTAAGGCGTTAATTCATGGAGGAGGATTTCCTCATGTCCATAATTTGGACTAAAAGGCGTCGTTTGGCTCATACAGCCTGCCACCAGTGGCAGAGCCAAAAAATTAAATTAGAAGGGGCACTTATTAATTACAATATAGAAAATTTTTACAAAAATATTTCACACAATTTTTACGATTGATTTCGAGAAACATCAAAAAAATAATATTATTTGTAACTAGTGTATCATGGACAATACAAAAAAAATATGGATAAAAGTCTTAAAATAAATTATATAATGATAAATTATTTTTTTATACAAAATTTGTTTAAAAATTCAATATAATGGTAATACCACGCCAGTCATCATTGGTATGTGATATCACCCACTAATAGTAAATAAACACATAGAGAGTGAACATCACATGTCAAATATAACTAACAATCCAATAAATTTCATATATTTATAATGAAATTACTTATACTTGCATGTCACTGATAATGACATCACCGTTACATTTAAAATTTTGTATAAAATTTTCATAGATAATATGATTTATAGTAGTCTCTTCATTTTCAATCAAAACAACCATTATTATTCTCATAACTTTTAAAATGTCATTGACATTTCACTCTAATAATATTTTTATAATTTTTTATTTAAAATATTTACTTTATTTATGCAAAATATAAAAAAAATATAAAAAAATCCCAAAATCCAGGGGGGCACGTGACCCCCCCGGTCCCTAACTCCCTCCGCCACTGCCCACCACGACCATGTTTTGATGATTTGAACCATTAATTTTGTCGAGCATTTCATATATTTCATTCACACAAAAAATAAAATCGATTTGAAAATTGTATATCGTTGTATGTTTTTCATTGTATATTGTTGTATTTTCATATGTTTTACATTAAAAATTGTCATAAGTTTTACATTAAAATATACATTTTGCATTGTATATCGTTGTGTTTTCATATTTGAATTAATTTTAGTCTTTTTAACTTCATTGAAAGATAAATATATGTTATTATGTTAAATTTATGAGATTTATAATATTTTTTCAAATCTTAAAAGAGATTAGTATAATTTATCCTAATTCTTGGATGTGACAATTATAACCATTATCAATTTTACTATGATTGATTTCTATAAAAAGTCTCCACACAACAATATGTAACTTAACTAATTCAGAAGTTTTAAATTAAGAAAAAGCTTTTCCAAGTTCTTTCACGTGAGAGGTGAATGGGATTGGAACCTTTTTTCTTCAATCAATTGTTTATGTATGTAGAGATTTGGTAGGTATAGCTAATAAATTCTTGTTAATACAATAAAATTTTACTATTTTAATATTATCATTTTATTATTTTAATAATTTTTTATTTAATATTTGTAGCTGTGGTAACAATGGTTATTTGTGTAATGGTTTATGTTCTACTTATAAAATTTTCCGTTACGTCATTTGTTTAAATCTTTAGGTAAGTAAAGTTGCATGATGTTTCAATAGTATCTAATAATTATCTGAATGGCATTTAATAGTTTAATGCTAGGACTAGACAATAAATTTTTATTGCTAATAGGTAAAATTTTACAATTAAAATTAGTTTAGAAAATGAAATTTTATTATGTATTTTTTTTATATAAAATTTTATAGTCGACATGAATCTTATAAACAATTTTTAAAAATAGATTGAGAAACTAAAGTGAAGTTTTGATAAAATTACAAATGTATTAAGAACTAAATTAAAATTTGAATAAAAGTATAAAAATACTAATTGTAATTAATATTATTACTTTAATATTGTCCGTTAGTTTTCGAAAAAGAATTATTTAAATAAGTCTAATAAAAACTTGACTAGAAATTTAAAGAGTTGATTAAGACAATTTAAAATTCAGGAAACAAAGTGAGATTATGAGTAAAATATAGGGATGCAAAGTGTACTTTGTCCCAATTTCTTCATTATTTTCACAGCTACCAAACAGAGCATTTTTTACTCAAAAAAAAAGGATAAATTAGAGCATCTCCAACCCTGAATCAAAGTTTTCATCAAATCTAAGTAAAAAAATGACTTTTTCCTCAATCTGATACCGAGTACTTCAACGGTTGATTTTCATCAAATCTGTGCCGGGATAACCGGTTGGTCGACCGGGTGGTCAAACGGTTAAGCCCAAAAAAAAAATTTTTTTTTGATTTTTTTTTTATTTTATTTTTTTTTGAACCTTTTAGTAACCGGCCGGTCGACCGGTAAGGCAAAAAAAAAAATTTTTTTTTTTCCAACTGTTTGAATTTTTTTTTGGAACTGTTTGAACTTTTTTGTGGTCGACCCAAACAGTCATGCACAGTGTTTTGATGAAATACGGAGTCTATTCTCATTTTGGTGAAACGTTTGGTGAAATTTCGATTTAATATCAATTTGGTGAAACTGTTGGAGTATGAAAAAATGTTTTTTTACCAAATTTTAAATTTGATGCCAGATTTGGTTCAGGTTTGGAGATGATCTTACACTTTGTATCCCTACACATTATACCAAATCTCAATTTGATCTCTACACATAAAATTATAATAGTTAACCCTATATAAACCTCCTACACTTATGAAATCATGACAAGCAACCCTACACTTCTAGTTAAGTGTCAATGTCCTCCTTTTGTTCTCCATTGTATAAGTCAGTAATATGACAAGGATATGACTATAAAATGAGAGTAAATGAGGAAAATCATTCAAATTTTTTATCTATACACATTTCATCCCAAATTTACATCAAATTTTGACTATATTTGGTTAAAATAAAACACAGATTAGAAATGATCAAAGAGATGAATAGGATTTTGTAAAAATTAGAATCATGAAACTCTATTTTCCATAGTAACGTAGTTTTATGTATATTCCTCTTTATTTCCCTTTAAATTTTTTGCCTTTTCTTATTTCAAAAATTCTATTTTCTTACCTCTTTATCTCAATTTTCAACATATAAACACATATATTGTAGAAAAAAGCTTGGGACTCTTAATTTCGGGACTCCCATGACCCCCCAAATGTGTGTGATTGGTCCAAATGTGTTTTTGTTTTTGTTTTTTTCCTCTCTCTCAATGTGGGGGTTGTGGGGGTTGAGTTTTTGTAGGGATCTCAATTATTACTTTGTATTGTATTATATAACTCTTACATGCTTATTATGTAAGACAAAGTGTATATTAGTGGAAAATAAAGATGATTTTCTTTTCTTACCTTCATTTCATAGTCACATATTTGTTACATAATTGAATTTTGTTAAAAAATTAAACAATAGAGTAATAAAAGAGAGAAGTTGATACTTGATTAGAAATGTAAGGGGTTGATTATCGCGATTTTATATGTAGCTACTAAAGTCAAACTAGAAGCGTAGAGAGTTAATTATAATAATTTCATGGACTTTTCTTAAGTGTGCAATTGCACACCATATGCCACTTATACAAAAAGTGTAAGTGTAAGGTGTAAGTATAAGTATAAGGTGTAAGTGTAAGGTGTAAGGTGTAAGTGGGTTGCATATGGTGTGCAACCTCAAAAAAGGTGTAAGTGTAAGGTTTATTTTTTTACAAAAGATATAAGTGTAAGGTGTAAGTGTAAGGTATAAGGTGTAAGGTGTAAGTTGCACACCATAACCAAACCCTAATTTCATACGTAGAGATTAAAGTGAAATTTGAAGGTAAGTGTAAGCAATAAAAAAAATAATAAATAATAAAAAAAACATACAGAGGATTTGTTTTTGGCCTTTTGCCTTTCCGTCCTCCGGCGAACACCGGTGTGTAAAGAGAGGACTTTAGGAGTCTCCAAAGCTCTCTCTGGTTCTCGACTCATCAAATTCTTCTCTCTCTCTCTCTCTCTCTCTCTCTCTCTCTGTACGTATATACAACTTATAGATACATACAATTATCTGTTAACCAAGGAAGAAGAAGCTTCAGAGGAGGAGTTTGACAGCGATGCGGGAGCTGTATTAGGGTTTCCCAAGCACTCCTCGATCCGATCTATTCTCTATTCGTTGCCTTAACAGAGTTGGAATCGCTGTTGCAATCGGTGATTTTCTCGTATTTGTTCTGAGAGTAAATTTTAAATGGGGAACTTATTCGTGAAGAAACCCAAGGTCACCGATGTCGACAAAGCAATCCTCTCTCTCAAGACCCAGAGGCGTAAGCTTGCCGATTATCAGCGAAAGGTACTGTATTCTGAAATTTGTTCACTTTTAATTTCTGGGTTTAATCTTGATTGAAGATCTCAACTGGCTATGAGGTCGAAACGTGGTTGGAATGAGGTAATTGTGTTGATTTCCATGGTGTTAGAATAGGAATTAATTGAGAGTTGCCCTGGTGAGGGATAATTTTGATCATTGTTGGAGAATTATGTACCTGAGCTAGTCCCATTTCTCTAGGTGGTTGATGTTGGTTAAAGAGGAAATGCGTAAAAAAATATGGGTTTTGTTCTGAAGTGAGATAAATACAATATTGGAGGAGAGGGGAGCCTGCTGGATTCAAGATATTTTGATTAGTTGTATTCATTTCTAAATTATTTAGAGGCATTATCATGATTTGCTTGCGCAGAGTGTGTGATATTAATATTTTTTGCGATTACATTTGAAGCGTTAGTTGAATGTAATGAACTGCGTATGCCTTGCAAGCTGAATTGGAGGAATTACCCTAGGTTAAGTAAGGCATGTATGTTTGGGATTTTAAAATGTAGAAGAAAAGGAGTATATATGTCAAGTGACCCTAGGATATTATAAAGAAATGGATTCTCGGCTACCTTTTTCAAGATAACTACCTCGTATAATGATCTCTGAATTTCCCTTTCCCTGAGGGTTTATTGTATAGGATTAGTGTAACACAGTAGCATCTGATGTTATTTGATGTATATGTATATATGTTTATTGACAATGATAAGTTAGTATTGTACTAGAAAAAGGGTGCCACAAGGGACACAACCTTTATACAAAAGCTAAGACGTCCGGCTCAACATTGAAATTGAAGCCACCTATAAAATCTACAAGAACAAATGAGGATTCAACCCAAAAAAAAAAAAAAATATGCAAAAAACTCATCTTTCGTTTTTGAATTGCTAACGCTGTTTCCTTTAAAATGTGCATATTGTTTTCTCTCTGCAAGCTCCACATAATGCTCCAATTCCTCTCATCTACTTCTTTCAGCTGGATGCTGTAATTGAAGCTGAAAAGCAAGCTGCAAGGGACTTGCTCCATGAAAAGAAGAAAGACAGAGCCTTACTAGCATTGAAGAAGAAGAAGGTGCAAGAGGAATTATTGAAACAAGTTGATGCCTACCTCATTAATGTTGAGCAGCAAGTAAGTAATTTATTTTATAATAAAATCAAGCCATTCCTTTTGTTCAGTTATTTATTTTGTAGTTATATCTGTATTTATTGTTTGATGCTTTACCCGTTGCACGATTTACGTATTGATGCAGTACACAATAAAGAAAGAGAAGAAGTAGTACCCAATAATAGAGAAAGAGAAGATAGAGAAGAAAAAGAGGGCAACTGCCCTAACACGGCTATAGTCTAAAACACTCTCAATTCATTAATACAAAGCTGGCTATTACATTGCAAAGATCTAATATATATAGGCCACAAGACCCTAAGTTAAAGTAGGAAACTAAATCATAATATTATTGGAAACTTAATCCCTACTTAAATAAGAAATTAAATATTCTATGATTCTAATTAAACTATAAATATAAATGAATAAAATAAAATAGTAAAGACATAAATAAAATTATAAAATTATAAATAAAATCTACACCAATAATCAGTGTATGGCCGTTCCGCGTAATGTATTTTCATAGAACAGGTACTTGATGTACAATTTGGTTTAGTTGGCAGATATTGAACTGGCAAGCAAGCAAAAGGCTGTTTTTGAGAGTTTGAAAGCAGGGAATAATGCAATGAAAGCAATACAAAGTGAGATCAATTTGGAGGATGTTCAGAAACTGATGGATGATACTGCTGAAGCTAAAGCCTATCAAGATGTGAGTGTGTCTTTCCTTTATATTTCCTCACTTATCTTTCACTTCGTAGAAGATCTTGTAATCTTGCTCAATTCATGATTTTTTGATCCACTAAAAAGTGAAATAAGTTTTTGGTAAGTTTACTTTTCTCCACTACTGGTGAGTGACCAAAGTTTGTGTATGCGAGGAGTATACAGTATATACTGCTGTTTTTTGTGTTTAATTCTTTTGAAGACCTTTTTTTTTTATATTCTTTTTGGGTGAACTTTTTTCCAAGATAAACTTTTGTTAGTATGTTGAAGTACAAAGTATATGTGCTTTCTGTTTAAGAAGTTTCTCATTATTAGACAAGCACCTATAGGTTGAACTAATTTCAGAAGCTTGAACAATGAAAGACCTTTACATTTGGTGAACCATTAAATGTAAACCATTGTTCTTCTGCTATTAATTTGCTCTTACAATTTGGGAGAGAAAGTATTGAACTAAAGGGTGTTCGCTTCACCTGCACCAACTCCTACAGACATGGTGCATGGAGCGGTCCTATTTTGGTTAGTGAAATGGATAGAGCTCGGATGACTTCTATTGTGACCCTTCCAGTGCAAAGTTGTGTTGTGTGAGAGTTTTGTATCTATGGAAAGAGTTGACTAGCATCTGACTTACCCAAAGAAAAAAGATAGAGAAAGAGAGAGAAGGAAATAAAAGTTGCCTAAGACTAGAGTTTTAGATTGATGGTGTATTTGCATTTCAAAAAGCTTAGATAAGTTGCGTAATCCAGGGTTTATCATGGATTAATCTGGAGCAATTTGGTGATTGTGCAAATCTTATCTCAGATTTTCATTGTAGGAATAACTAATGATGGTTTTACTTTTTTTTTCTTATTCTTTTTCTTTTTTTTCTCTCTCTCTCTCTTGATAACTAACAAATGATGCTTCTATATATGGTTATTTAACATATCACTCTCTTTTTTTCCACCCCTCTCTCTCTGTACCTTGTTCTTGTTTCTGGCATGTTTTTCATCTATTAATAATTGTCAACATGTTTATTCTTATCTGCTTTCCTTTCTTAGGATAAAATTGAGATTTTTAATTCTTTATGTCCTCTTTTATGCATCTTGAAGGAAATTAATGCAATTTTGGGTGAGAAACTTTCTGCGGAAGATGAAGAGGAAGTTTTAGCAGAGTTTGAGAACCTGGAAACTCAGGTATGTGTATTTGGTGCTCAAATAATTTGTTCCAATCTTTAGCATTTTTGTTGATATATTCTGCTTAACTCATTTTCACTTGTCACCAATAACATCTTTGCTCTTGTTATATTCGTTCGCAATACAAACTACCTATTAGAGTTGTGGGATTTTAAGGTTTTGTTCAGTTGAGTGGGCCATAATCAATAATCAATAATCAATATCAATACTGTATAGGGAATTTCACATTCTACTAAATTTATTATTGAGTTTTCATATTTGGGATCATGGAGGTGATTTAATTTGACATCTTGGCATTTGTCTACCAATACTGCCTCTTGAACGAAGGATTTGGCTGTAATCGAAATATACCACATGGATGAGGTGGCTAAATTGTGATTAATTTGTGTAGCTTATATAGAACACATGCCAATTGATAATTGCAAATTAAGGACTGGCTATAATCAAACAGCTAGTTAGAGTTGGCATGAGCACTTCTGTTTTATTCAATTTAGCCGTAATACCAACCAAACCAAGCCTTAAGTCCCATCAAATGGGGTCGGCTACATGAATCCTTCTTCTCCACGCGGCCCTATCAAAAATTTTTCAGTCAAAAAAAGTAGATTTCATATCTCTATATTAGCACTACTAGTCAACGCTAATCAGGACCCCCCCTCCCCCTACCATCTCTCTCTACCATCTCTTTAATCGCCTCTTCACACCTCTCCTCTCTGGGTCTCCGTTGAATATGACCCAAACCATCTCAAGCTCTTCTCTCTTTTCTCTCTCTATCTTCTTCTACCCCCCCATTCCCTCCATTCCTAATCTCCTAATGTCTAGTTGTCTAGTCACACACATCACATCCTCATCTCATCTCTCATCATCTCATCTTATCTACATGTTGTTCTTTGGTACACACTGTTTGTTCATACACAACCATACAACATATTTACACTTAATAAAACTTACCTTTTAGTCTAGTGTTAGTATAGTTTACGCTTTAAAATCGCACAAACCTCTAGTTCTGAGATTTAAGGCTTTGTTCAGTTGAGTGGGCCATAATCAATACTCAATACTGTATAGGGAATTTCACTTTGTACTAATTTGTTAGTGAGCTCTTATATCTGGGATAATGAAGTGTTGTATATTTGACATCATTGACATTTGTTGTTAAATCACTAATTGTCCCAAAAGCTTAAGTTAAGAAATGAACCCCAACAATGTATATCAAACTTTCCAACATCATCTGCCATGTACAATCCTGTCTTGCACGGTGGAGATGCAATGAACATATAGATTGAAGTGGAATGCAAACGGAGAACAAATGTAAACAGAGTCTTCGACCTAAGACTTTCCTGGCTTGAGTTTTGATACTATGTTAAGAAACCAATTGTCTCAAAAGTTTAAGTTGTTAGAAAATGGGATCAATGATATATTTAGGGTTCCAAATCAAGCAAGTAACTTAACATATAAGATAAGGTGTGCATTATTGCATTCAGAAGTCCGAATAACACAAGGATATTGGGTAACTAGCTTGTTGGATTTACACTTTCATACTGTTGCATGAACATTCTTTATTCATTATGTTGGATCTGTTGCATGCTAAATTTGATATGAACCAATGTGAAGTTCATGATGATTAGATCCCTTGTGCCCATTTGTATTTTGGTTGAAAGAGAATTGAAATAGACTCGTTGTTGGGAACATAACATGGCGACTAGTAGCCCCTCCACTTGTAACTCTTCCATTTTGATAAGTATTTTAACACACAATTACAAAAGTGCAGAAACTACATGTTACCATATTGAACTACCACACATTTGTTGCAATAAACTTTTTAAAGATGGGAGATTGTGTTGGGTCTTCTTCTTCTTCAGCTTTATCCATTGAAGTTTGATTTTTTCACTACAAGTTCTTCTATGATTGATTTAATGTTGTTTCCATCTTTTGTTTGCTTGCAATATGTATGCATCTTTTGTAGGTATTACGTTTCAGAATTTGTTATTTGCAAGGCCATCCTTTTGATTTTTGGTTTTTCGCATCTAATGGGGGAAACCTGGTTTCTTTTTGCCAGATGGCGCTCCAAGATCTGCCGGAAGTTCCTTCTAAGGAGCTTATTACGGAAGAGATTGAAGATAAGTTGGACCTTCCTGATGTACCAACAAAAGCACCGGTTGCTCCCAAGGTGGTTGCTGATGAAGCACAAGATGCTTCAGCTGAAGTTTCCGAAAAGAAAAGAGGTCTCTCTCTCTCTCTCTCTCTCATATCGTTTAACTTCTTTTTTCCTTAAATTTTGATTTGGTGTTTTGGTTTTAATTATACAGTCATGGAGGAACCTTTGCCTGCCTAATGTGAAGAAAACATGGCGTGATGGTTACTACTTTCCATTGGATATCTTCACTATAACCATTAAAAAAGCTACCATTTGACCGATTTTGAAATGCCAAACGGCCCTTTTGTTGGCCTGAATCTTCTCTTGTACTTCAGTGTTATTATGTACATCTTCTTGTTCGGCCTTCTTTTAATTGTTTTATTTTCTCTTTCAGTTTGTGTGGTTTATAGCAAATGTGTAGATCTTGACTTCTATGATATAATTTTCATGTCCTGTATTTGTACAGAATTGGTGTTAATTGCTTAGAAGATGGTGCGAATTAAGAAAGAAAAAATAAAATTTGAAGAATTCAAAATAGGTGTGGTGTGAACTTTGGATGGTGTTTGGGAACACCTAAAAGAGTCTTCTCTTCTTTCGAAAAATTTTTTTTTTTTTTTTTTTTTCTTAGTGACTTTTTTCAAAATTATGTCAATAAGTTAATACTTATCTTGTATAAACAAATTTTAAAAGTAAAAAATTTTAAAAATTCAGTTATCCAAAAAGCAACTTAAGAGAGGGGGTGAATTAAGTTTCTACAAATTAAAATTAATAATATCCTAATAAAATTAACTACCAGTACAACAAATTATTAACAAGTACAATGATGAACTTAACAGTAAATGATCAAGCAAAATAATAATGAAATATAACTAACATATAGGGTAAATCAAATGATTAACACATAAATGTTAGATAGCTATAGTAGTAGTAGGAAAGTAAAGAGATTAAGGAAGAGAAGACAAACAAATTTATAGTGGTTCGTTTTCAACCAAGTTTACATCCACTCTTCAAGTTTCACTTGAGATTTTCCATCATCTTCTACCTTAACAGGATAAACATGGAGCAATCCTTCATAAATTTTACACAGATTTTACAAGCCCAAACTCTTGCAAATCTTAGGTGATTCACAATCACTCTCAAGATTTCAAGAACACAGTATTTGCAACACTTTTACAAGATGAGATGGTATTTTTGCTTTCAAAGAAAACTTACAATAAATATCTCTCCCAGATGGATATACAAAATAAAGCTTTGGTTTTTCTGTAAACCTCACACTGGAAAGATAGGCTTAAAGCTATATGTTTCAGTGTATAATTTCTGAAAGAGAATGTAAACAAAAATTGAAGGACACTCCTCAGAGAATTTTTCAGAGAATAAATGTGAGTGATTATAGATCAAAAAATATTTTCTGATTTTTTTTGTCACTTGTTTACATTAGAGGCTTTGGTATATATAATGAAACTTATAACCGTTTATAGCCGTTGTATTCATTTGAATTTATAGCCGTTGTACTCCATCATTATTAATTTGAATATCTTTCATTCCATCATTACTAATTTAAATATCTTCCACTTGAACCTTTTGGCCTGCTGTTGTGCTGGGTTGTTTGAACCTTTTGGCTTGCTACTGTGTTGGACTGTTTGAACCTTTTGGCCTGCTGTTGTATTGGGCTGTTTGAATCTTTATTTTGGACTGTTTGAACTTATGATTTAATCAAATATTAAATACATTCTAACAACATTTAGGATAAAAGTTTTAGGTATGAAATAATGGAACAAAATAAATTTTAATTCTATTTTTCTCTTTCAAATAAATTAAAACATAATTTAAATAAATTATCAAAATAAATTTTGGATTATATTAAAACATAATTAAATAAATCATCAAAATAAAATTTAGATTCTATTTTTCTCTTTCAAATAAATTAAAACATAATTAAATAAATGATCAAAATAAATAAGTCTAACAATCTTCCATTTTTTTATGATAGCACACAATGATATTTTGATTTGATTTGGAAGTAAGAAAGGCTCCCTCTCAAGTCATGCTCCCATAATACATAATATCATATAATTTCTCCCCTTGTGACATTATCAAAAGGAAATCAGGAGTCAAAATCTGGAGGAAGAGGAGGAGAATGATAGTGATAAATGGCATCTATACAATTCAAAACATATATATACATATATGCATACACATACAACTCTCTCGCGTCTCTCTTTTCCTTCGATAAACGCATTTGACACGTGGCCTCACTTTTGCGTCATTGGTCGACAAAAGCAGGTCTCGATTTGTACTCGCCTTGGCTCTATCTCCCTCATTGTCTTTTTCTCTTTTGCCTTCTTCTGAATTACACACTCTTCCACTTTCTTCTTCACCATTCTCTTCTATCTCTTATTCACCACTCTCTTCTATTTCTTCACAACTCATTTCTTTTACACCTCTTACCTCTAAACCATGGCTTCTTTATCCCATCCCCTCACTCTATTTCTGAACCTGAACGATCCCATAAGCTCTGCTGGGTCGAGTGCCCTAGCTCCTACTCTTCCCAACCTTCCTATGATGTCAATTGAGCAAATAATGGCAGCTCAATCAGACATTGAAGCCAATCATTTCACACTAACGTTCTGTATGGAGACGGTGACTGCAGTCACAAAATTGGCTCACCGTCTGCAGAATAGGACGAGTGAGCTCCATCAGGTCAACGCCCAACTCTCTCTACTCCAGCGCATGTACAAGGATGCGCGAGCAGAAATAGGCACACTAAAGGCCGAAAATAAAGAGCTTAAATGAAAGACCACCTCTATGCCCCGATTTGGAGTAACGTCGTTCTTGGCCTTTGATAGTCGACGGGGAGTGCTCGCTCCCGACGAAAGCATAGGGTCAAGGACGTCAAGCGTCGCCCAAGGTGATAAAAAGAAGAAGAGAGCGGTGGAAGAGGTGAGTAAGTAAGATCGGCGTATGGCCGTAAAAAAATGAAGTTTTTTTTTTTTATGTAAATATTTGTATTTTGATTTGTTTTTGTTTTTATGTTTAAGCACTGAAAAATGAAATTAAAAAGAAAAAAAATAAGAAAATTAAGTCCAAACAAAAAATAATAATGAGAAAAAAATAAAAATAAAAGAAATTAAGCCTAATAGCAAAATAAAAAAATTAAAAAATTTTAAATAAAATAATATCAGCAGAAATTAAACTTAATGGGACGTTAGTGATTCCATATCAATGTAGCATCAAGTTTAGATAAAGGCCATGGGTGCAATAAGGAGAAGTTCCGAAGGTTAAGAATGAAACACACATGCTATTGTAGCAAGATAATATGGCAACAATGAATCAATGAGCTTATCCATTATGAAGAATTCATGCTATTTCAATCTATTTTCAAGCAAGAGCCAAGGAGATACCAAATTGTTAAAAGTATATGGGAAGCAGTTGAGCATGATCTAACAATCAATTTCTGGCAAGAGCATATAGATTTTATGCAAGATAATTAAAAAATAATAATATGTGAGGTGCAAGCTCATAAGTGTGATATCAAAAATAGAATAGAATCTGAGGGGATTTTTTTTTTTAAAAAAAAAACTAATCAAGTTTAAATTCTTCCCTTTATTTCATTTAGCAAAATCAATAGGAGATATGAACAATAAAAGCTCATAACTGAAATGTTCTCCTCAATAATATCAAATAGGATGCCAAATGTTACCAATAAGAATGCCAAAATGATACCAACATGCAATCTACTAAGGATACCAATATGTAATCTAGAAGATTTAATAATCATAGCTCAAGCATTATGTAGAATACCAAATATTGCTCATAATAGGTTAAACTCAATATAATCTCATGGAGCTAATGTAAATCCAAAAAATGAAGCATGTTTAAGGTATAGCAATCCATATGCCAAGAAAAATCATGAATTTCAATATATAGCATACATTTTAAGCATAGGCATGATTTTTAGGCAAGAATATCATCAAAGAGTATACATTGCAAATCATATAAAGCATAATCAATCTTTTTCATATCAAAGTAATAACAGTATTAGCTCAAAGGATATAAGACAGAATTTTTACCTCAAAAGCTTAAGAGAGTATATGAGACATACGTTAGGTTCAAGAGATAAAAACTTTTCAATCTTCAATTTTCTTTCATAAGGAGTTCATCTCAAAAGGGTTTAACAAGTATGTTAGCAAAATGATTTCTCCCCCCAAGTTGGTGCTACCCTTTTCTAATGTGATTTGTGTAAATATAGCATTCATAGAACAATTACTATTACTCAATAAAAATACAGCACAAATCACTTCTTATCACAAACTCAAAAAGTGAAAAATAATTCAATAATCAAACAAGAATTTGGAATGCTATTTTTCAAAATTTTCAAGTTGTAGCATATAGCATAATATGCATAAGAAAATAGTGTTACGCTCTTTGTTTTATTAAAAAATGATGCAACAATCTCATTTAATCACATAACATTATCAAGAGGCATTTTCATCAATTCAATCAACATACTTAAGTGTGATAAAACATTTTACTCAATGTGAAACACAACATGAATGCTATAAATAATTAATTCAACAACTTATCAATCAAAAGCATTTCATGAGATGTATGCCAATATAATCCATATTCAAAAGATATTCAATAGGATAGATGCAATGTCTCTACAAACGTATGATACTTCTTTTCATTTAGACATTGTTGATGGATCATAATCAACGAATTTCATAACTCATTCAAATATTCCAATGTAAAGCATATAGGCATGAAATTTTCATATTAAGCATATTCTTGAGATCATAAATGTACAATTCAAAATATAGATAGTATACATCTCAAAAATATGCTATGACATCAAAATTGATTCTACAAAGATATAACTAAAAAAGGAGTTAACATATTAGTATGAAGTCATATATAAGATGTGAAAAGTATGCTCACAAAAAATATTTATCACTTCTTATCTCTTTTTCATAGCAATGGATGACATTATATACAATGTTAATGAATACATGAATCATTCATATTCTAATAAGCATTCATCAAAATAATATAATTTTCATTTTTGAGTTCAATGAAGGTTTGAAAGAAACTAGCAGAACATGACTTAACAAACTTAGTATACTTAGGTTACATGGAAGCAATGATTAGACATGACCTATTGTACACAAATCACACTTTAAAGAATATAGAACTTTAAGTTTAAAGTGTGTTAGGAGTTATACCTTCATTTACTTCTTTGGAATCTTCACCCATACATTACCTCTATTGTTCATCTTGATGATTTTCATTTCATCATTCTTCTTCTTCTTGTAGGGGCTGATTTTGCTTTTTAGATTGAATACTCTTGTTGTGCATTTCCTTTCGAAGTCCTTGGTGTTTTTTAAGATTCCACCTACAAAATATCTTAATTTCTTTCTTGGTACCCATACTTTCTTGGGTCTATAGGGATTAGTCTTAAGAACATTTAGGCCAAGTTTGGCAAGTTGAAAAAAAGTCAAAAAGTCAAAAAGTTACACAAAAAGTTAAAAAGTTATCACTATTCATCAAAAGTCAAAAATTACGGCTGCACAACTCTCAATCCTAATTTTCCCCTACACATTAATTTATACAATTTTTTAATACACATTTTCTCATAAAAAGTCAAAAAGTTAACCCAAACAACCATATTTTTTTCCTCAACTTTTTAGTCTAAAAAGACAAAAAGTGCACTTATTTAGGACACCCTAAAAACCTCTTAATCTTATAAAAGGTTTAGGACGATCAAAATCAATGTCTACTTTGTCAAAAACACATTTTTTATTTCCAAGAAACTTGTTGAAGTTTTCTTTTCCTTTTACAAAATTTTCAAGAGTTTCGTTTAAATCCTCAACATTGTTTTTCAAAATGTTTTTCTCATTGGCAATAGACGTAAAGTCATTTTTCAAAGTAACATTTTCTATTTTTAAAACATCCACATCATTTGAAAGAGAAGTAACTAATTTCTTTAATTTAGAATTCTCAGCACAAACATTTCTAAATATGTCATGTAATTCATTGAAAATACTTTCAAGTTCTACATAATTAGAAATTTTCTCATTTTGAGTGAATTCTTCTTCTCCAAGAACCATGAGACACTGGTTGGCTAATCTATCATTTTCTCCCCAAATGGCTTTCTTTTCGCTGCCATCCATTATTAAAAGTTTATGAGCCATGAGTGAGCCTAGGAGTTCTTCAATGCCTAATTTTGTTAGGTCTTTTACTTCTTGGATAGCTGCAACCTTAGCTTCCCATTCGTTTGGCAAAGATCTAAATATTTTTCTCACAAGTTCACCATTAGTACCAGATTTACCAAGAGATTTTAGAGAATTAATAATATTGATAAATTTATAAAACATCTCAGAAATATATTCAAATGATTCCATAGTAAAGAGTTCATAATCATGAATAAGCATGTCAATCCGAGACTCTTTTATTTGGCTAGTTCCTTCATAGGTGATTTCAAGTTTATCCCAAATCTCTTTAGCAATAATACATCCAGAAATTCTATTGTACTCATTTGCATCTAGTCCACACACAAGAATAAGCTTGGCTTTAGCATTAGCTTGAAGGAGTTTATAATCACGCTCATCAAATTCATCCTCAAGTTTAAGCACACTGATATGGTCTACTACCTTGGAAAGGATTTTAAGACCTTTAGTGATAATGAGTCACAAAGCATAATTGGTAGCTTGAAGATACAAAGTCATTTTTTGTTTCTAATGAATGTAATTACTACCATCAAAGAGAGGTGGTAAGTAGAATACATGGTTGTTATGGATTAAAAACTCAAGATTGTTAAATCTAAACAAGAGCCCCAGGCTCTGATACCAATTATTATCTAAAAAGCAACCTAAGAGAGGGGGTGAATTAGGTTTCTACAAATTAAAATTAATAATACTCTAATAAAATTAACTACTAGTACAACAAATTATTAACAAGCACAATGATGAACTTAACAGTAAATGATCAAGCAAAATAACAATGAAGTATAACTAACATACATGGTAAATCAAATGATTAACACATAAATATTAGATAGCTATAGCAGTAGTAGGAAAGTAAAGAGATTAGGGAAGATGAGATAAACAGATTTACAGTGATTCGGCTTCAACCAAGCCTACATCCATTCCTCAAGTTTCACTTGAGATTTTCCAATATCTTCTAGCTTCACAGGGGTGCTAGCAACCTCATAAACATAGAGCAATCCTCCATAGATTTTACACAGATTTCACAAACCCAAACCCTTGCAAATCTTAGGTGATTCACAATCACTCTCAAGATTTCAAGAACATAGTATTTGCAACACTTTTATAAGATGAAATGGTATTTTTACTTTCAAAGAAAGCTTACAATAAATATCTCTCCCAGATGGATATACAAAATGAAGCTCTGATTTTTCTATAAACCTCACACAGGAAAGATAGGCTTAAAATTATACGTCTCGGTGTATAATTTTTGAAAGATAATGTAAACAAAAATTGAAGAACACTCCTTAGAGAATTTTTCAGAGAATAGATGTGAATAATTATAGATCAAAGAATATTTTTTTTGTCACTTGTTTACATTAGAGGCTTTGGTATATATAATGAAACTTATAGCCGTTTATAGCCGTTGTATTAATTTGAATTTATAGCCGTTTATAGCCGTTGTATCCATTTGAATTTATAGCCGTTGTACTTCATCATTACTAATTTGAATATCTTCCACTCCATCATTACTAATTTAAATATCTTCCACTTGAACCTTTTGGCTTGCTGTTGTGCTGGGTTGTTTGAACCTTTTAGCTTGTTGCTGTACTGTGCTGTTTGAACCTTTTGGCCTGCTGCTGTGCTGGGCTGTTTGAACATTTATTCTGGACTGTTTGAACATCTGATTTAATCAAATATTAAATACATTTTAATAACATTTAGGATAAAAGTTTTTGGTAAAAAAATAATGGGACAAAATAAATTTTGATTCTATTTTTTTCTTTCAAATAAATTAAAAACATAATTTAAATAAATCATCAAAATAAATTTTGGATTCTATTAAAACATAATTAAATAAATCATCAAAATAAATTTTAGATTCTATTTTTCTTTTTCAAATAAATTAAAACATAATTAAATAAATCATCAAAATAAATTTTGGATTTTATTTTTCTCTTTCAAATAAATTAAAACATAATTAAATAAATCATCAAAATAAATAAGTCTAACAAATTCTAAAAAAAATTTGAATAAGGCAAAGTATAAAAAGAAAGAACTATTTTTGGTTTATTTTTAACTTTCCAGACTCTTTTTGAAATTTTTTAATTTTTTTTTTGATTTTCTTGTTTGAATTTAGAAACTTAAATTTTTTTAAAAAAATAGTTAATGAATTCACCAAATAATCAGAATTACTCTATGATTTATTATAATCATTTCATTTCAAGTCAAATCACTGATAATTTAAATTTACCCCCCCTTTTTTCCAAAAAAATGTTGCTTTTATTATTTTGAACTAATGGTGGTACACACGTAATGTGTGTCTTACTCGAAAAAAATTGTAATATTCATATTTATTTTTAATTTTAATTTTAATTTTAATATCTTTTGGTGTCCTTTCTATTATTTATAAAAAAATTTATTTTATTTGCTTAACCAAATTTAAAATTATATTTGTACATAATTTTTCAAGATATCCTTATTCTATTTTTTTTAATTTAATATTTTTTAGAATCTTATTATTATTAGGGGTGTAAATTTGGCCTAGTCCATATTGGGCCTCATGGGCTCCATCTAAAATTTGGGCCGGTCTGGACCAGTCCACGGGCCAAAAAATTAGGCTCAGAGGTATTTGGGCCTTAGATGGGCCTCGGGCTTAGGCGGGTTTGACCATTTTAAAAAAAAAAAAAAAATTCTACCAAAATTATATTATTTTTCACTAAAAAAGATATCGAGCCTCGGGCGGGCTGGACCCACGAGCCGGGCTTCAAAATGATGGCCCAAGGGATCGGGCTAGGCTGGGCTGGGCGGGGCTTGGGCCCACTCTGGGCCGCAGGTGGGATTCGGGCCGCCGACTATTTTTACACTCCTAATTATTATCTACAAATAATAAACTACTAATCAATAAATATCAAAAATAAACAAATAAATTGAACCTTATCAACTATGACAAATAAATTTAAAATTTTGATTTATCTTCAATTATTTTTTTTAAGTTTCATTTTTTAATTTTTTAGGAACCATCCAAATATTTTTGTTATATAGATCATGGAAAAAATTAAATATTTATATATTTTTAATATCTTTTGGTGTCTTCCTTATTATTTATAATTTTTATTATTATTTATTTGTTTATCTCATCCTCAAACACTGCATAGAAACATTCCCAATTAATCTTTACAAATAGAAATTTCACTCCCACACAACAGATTCCACCAATACACAAAATAAGAAGTGATTTTGAAACTGTACCACAAAATAAGAAGTGATTTTGGAACTGAAAAGTAGGAATGTAGGAATGATAGGTTATGATTGGTTTATTGAGTTCGTATCTAAATGTCACATGACAAAAGTTTCAAAAAATCAAGTTAAGAATTCACTTTATATAATAATATAGATAAGTTTCATGTACAAATTTTTTGTTTATAAATTGTTTTCAATCCCTTAGTGATCATATGAGGTGAATGCTCATGTTGTATGGGATTTGAGATGTAAATGGTTTGGGTCAGTGTTGAGTTCAGTAATGCTATACACATAGAGAACTAAACATAGAAATTATTCATTCAAATGATCGGCTGGATGATCGGAAGACAAAATGATAGCCGCGATCAATAAGTTTTGGCCGGTTGTTTAGGCGGTCATTCGGATAAACAGTTTCTGTGTTTGGTTCTGTGTTTGGTCGTCTGTGTACACACCCATGAAGGGGTGTGTATCATATATATTCTATTATGAATTAACATAATTTTAGCATAAAATTTCATAACATTAATCACAAAATATATTATTTCGTCACAAATTAACATAACAAAAAATATCGTAAGTGATGATACAGTTCGTCCTGGTGAATGGGCTAGACCGATCCAAGCTCCTCAAGTCCACTGGATAACCTGCAAGCAAGTTCAATCGGGGAACGGGGTAGTCTCCCGGCGAACCCTCCGGTGTATGAATTAGAAAATGTGATGGACAAAATGTAGAGAGAGAGAGAGAGAGAGAGAGAGAGAGAGAGGATAGAAAACTTAACCTTCTTCTTGTCTTCCCACTTCGCTTATATCCTTTGGTAATCATTTCATTGTCTCTGTCGTTCTGACCTTCCCCGCCGAAAGCTTGTGTCGTGATTTGCCTTGTTTGGGGTGAGGAGGTGCCATTCCGGCTGTGAGGTGTTGTCGCAATAAATGCTGTGATGGGCTGCATTAATGGTGATGTGCTGTGGCAATAACTTTGCAGATCTTTGTCTGCTGACGTGGCCTGTTCTGCATCTGCCGTGTGTCCGAATATCATTGGCCTTCCCTGTCCAGTTGGCTTCCAGTGATGCTGGGTTTTACCAACCGGGTTATGCAATGGGGTTTAAATGGTGGGCCTGGGTTTACTCATGGTGGGCTGTGGCCCTTGTGGGCCTATCCATGTCAGTAGTCCCCCATTCCCGAGTGCAGCTTTAGTCCAACGAAGGGAATAATAATAAGGAAAATGAATCCGACCGGTAGGGGGAGACCGACCGTGAGGGTGACCGAGCGTGAGGGCGGCCGAGCGCGAGGGAGTTGGAGGTCGAGCGGGTGAGGCGATCGAGTGAGGCGATCGAGCGTGGCCGAGGCGGCGGAGGCCGTGAAAGCGACCGGCGGAGAGGTCGAACGTGAGGCGACCGAGCGGAGAGGCCGAACGTGAGGCGACCGAGCGGGGAGAGGCGTGAGGTGGCTGGCCGGCGGGAGAGGCGAGGGGTGGCCAGCGGGAGAGGCCGAAGCGGCGTGAGTGGCGAGGCAGCGTGAAGGCCGGCCGAGCGTGAGGCGGCCAGCGAGGCGAGCGAACATGAGGTGGCGCCGAGTGGGTGGCCGAGCGTGAGGCCGACCGAGTGGGTGGCTGGCGTGAGGCCGACCGGCGGCGTGAGGCCGAGCTAGTGAGGCCGACCGTGAGCGGCGGCGAGGCGGCCGAAGTGTGAGGCCGACCGTGAAGGTGGCCGAGTGGAAGGGCACGGGGCTCAAGGGGCGGCGTGTCATGTGATGATTTGAAGTGGAAAAGACAAGGTAAGGGCAGAAGTCAGCGCATCAGGACCATACACGTGGCAGAATTTCGGGGGAGGGGAAAGGGCAAGCGTTAGATCAGGGGTGAAACGTCAGGGGATTATTATGGGCATTGATGATACAGTTTTGGCGGATGATTTGAAAAGTTTTTAAACTGGCGAACATTAATTTGGATCCTTGGAATATGGGCAAACCGTGGGCTTTTGGTATCATACGATTCACCTACTTCTTTACAAAAACTCAAAACATTCGAAGTATCAGTTCCTTCGTTGCTCACGATACTCCGTTGAAACATTTCTTCGATTTTTTAGCACCTGCATCAGAAGCTATTCGCAAACACAGCCTAGAAATGGCCCACGAAGAGACTGCAATTGTCAGGGTAGATCCACTGGGGGAAGATGATGCAGAGGAACTAGCGATTCAGTATAGGTCCAACAGGGGGGGAGTCGGTGGAAACGGCACAGCCAATCAGCCAGGTGCAACCAGACCACTGGCATTCGAGGGCTGATAGATCTATTATTACAGCGGCGGAATTGGAGGCTATCCGCGAGAAGTACCAGATTCCGATGGAGGTGGAATTGCTGGTGCCAAAATCGACGGAGAGACCGTCTGACGTCAGGGCGGGAGAGTTTTCCCTGTACGAGGAAGCTCTAAAAGGTGGACTGAGGTTGCCTCTGCCGCAAATCGTGGTAGATGTGCTCAACCACCTGGAGGTAGCACCGGGGCAACTGATGCCCAATGCATGGAAAATCCTGTTGGCTTGCGCAAGTGCTTGGCCGAAGGCGAACGGAGGGGTGGCCATGACGGTGGAGGAGTTCTTTGGCTACTACAAGGCTTCAGGACAGCAGGAGACCTGGATCACCCTGCAGGCGGCGGTAGGGAAGGGTTTGGTGGCTGGTTTACCAACGTCCATCAAAGGTTGGAGGCCGCGGTGGTTCTATGTGTCCACCTCTGGAGGGGCCGGTGTGCGCACCGTGTGGAAGGTGCCAACCAAGTCTGTGGAGCTGAAGTTGGGGGCGGCGGCGGAGGAGAGGATAAAGAAGGTGAAGGAGTGGAATGGGAGGGAGAAAGTCAAGTGGGACGAGCTGGTTCAGCCGTCGGCGCTGTTTGAGGCTGGGTTGGGTCCACAACCGAGCAGCGGAGACCTCGACCGATCAGAGCTGGAGGCAAAAAGAAGGGCGCAGGAGGCAGAGGATCAAGCCCTCCTGGTGAAAGCCCAGAAATTTAAGGAGTCCCAAGTCGACCGACCGTCTCAGCCAGTGGCGAGGGAGAGGATCCGACCTCGTCCCAAACCCTTGGGAGAGAAGAATTTGGTCGAGTTCGTTCCACGATTGCTCCCAAAAGACCCTCTGAAGGAGAGGTCGTTGAGGAAGATGGAGGCGTTGGGCGTTGGGAAGAAAAAGAAGAGGTTGAGGCGGAGGGAAGAAGAGCCAGCCCAAAAAAGAAGAAAGGAGGTGAGGACGGAAGAGGCCAGTTTGGCCAAGCGAGTAGAGGGGGAAGAGGTGGAGCAGACCCCAGAAGGGGTGGGCGTCTCAGCGGGGGCAGAGGTCCTTGTGACAAAAGACACCCCAGAAGTGGTGATAGTCAGTCCAACGGTGGACGTTGTGGAGAAGACCCCAGCAGGACAAGTGGAAGCTGGGCTAGCTGGGGGTGAGCCAGGTGGGAGGTTAGAGAAGACCCCAGCGGTGCAAGTGGAAGCTGGGTTGGTTGGGGAGGAGCCAAGCGAAAGGGAGCAGACCCAAAGGGGCCCTGTGCCTCAGGAAAAAGGAGTTGGCCTGGGTGCCACAATTTACCACGCGCGTGCTGTGGCTGGGAGACTGGAGGGAGATGGAGGCCCAGCTAGGGCGGTGGAAGACCGCCTAGTGAGGATGGTGGAGGAGTCAGGTTTGCGCTCGGCCGCTGGATTTAATGAGGCCGACCTGTTCAGGGGGTTATGCTCCGCCCAAATGGAGGTAACTACCCTGGCAGGGGCCCTGCTGAGGAAAAGCTACTGACGGCGAATCAAAATTAGAAGAGGCCAAGGCGAATCGAAAGTCAAGAATGAGAGTCTGAGATGGAAGATTGCCCATATCAAGCTGTCATCAGTTAAGTTGGAGTTGGAGGACACGCGCCGCAGGGTTGTGTCGCTCGAATTCCAGTTGGCTGGTGAGCAGAAAAAGTTGGAGGAGTCCCAAAAGGCCTGTGCCATCGCGGTCGAGCGGCATGAGGAGGCCATGACCAATAACGAAAAGCTCGTCAGGCAGAGGGATGATGCAGATGCTAAGCTTGAGGCTCTGCAAAAAGAGGTGGAGGACGAGCGCGCCAGAGCGATGGAGCAGAGGGAGAGCCTGCGCAAGGAGTTGGAGGCAGAGCGAAGTAGGGTGGCTGTGGAGAGGGAGACCCTGCAGAAACAGTTTGAAGTAGAGAGGGGGAAGTTGACTGTTGAGGGGGAGGCCTGGAAGAGGGAGCTGGAGGCTGAGAGGGCCAAGGCTGCAGCTAAAAAGGAGGCCCTACAAAAAGAGCTGAACAAAGAGAAGGCGAAGGCGGCCTCGGAAAGGGCAGCTTACCCCGATCTTTATGTTGCAGCTGTTACTCAATTCAAAGGGTCTCCTGAGTTCCAAATGGCGATTGATCTTTGCAGCTTGCCAGACTTAGCAAGGAGGAGACTGGGCTGGCCCATCGAAGGCAGTTCTTTGGGAGAAGGAGTCTGAGGTGATTGCAAGTTTCCAGCAGTCGGACTTCTACAAGCATGAGATGTCAGAGTACTGGGACAGCGGGTGGAAAATGTTCAAACGCAAGGCTGAAGAGCTGTTCCCAGAGCTTGACTTTAGTAGAGTGACGATTGAAGAGGATGATGTAGCCCAGACCCCCCTGGATGAGGGTATAGAGGAGGCAGATCTCATTTCCAGTGAGGAGGGGGAGTGATCTGAAAATAAATGTACTTGAAAGATTTTTATTTCGTCCTTGTATACACATTTTTGTTTTGTTTTGTTTTTGAAGTATTGTAATAAACTGATGTATACATTTTGCGAATGAATAAAATGCCATTTATGTCTTGTTATTAACTGTGTTTATTTGTTTGGTGGGTTGGAAATGGAGAAATGCTTGTAATAAAAACGAGTAATGACCTTATGAAAAAATTCAACTTCATGACAGAGTGAACTTGAGCTAAGTAAGCCAGGTGAATTTGAACTTGTGAGATTGGACTGATAAAATTGGACTGATAAGTTGAAGAGGATGAACTTGTGAATTTGAATTGGAATTTGAACTTGTGAATTCGAACTTGTTAAATTAAAAATTCCATCACGCAGAGTAAGAGTGAACTGATAAAATTCCTTCATGCGGAGTGAGGTTGGGCTTGTGTAAAAATTCAATGAATGAGGGCAGGAAAGTAGGCTTTAAATTGTAACTAAAAGGGGGCAATAGTAAATGCAAAGTTTTGTGACCTCAACTTGTGACTAAGTGTTCTCCCAAGGCTATGTTGGTACTTGTTTCGCTGGGTCTTCTGATGTTCGAAAGTGCTCGGTCGGACGGAGGCTTTTGAAAGTGCTCAGGTCGGACTGAGGCTTTTGTGGGTGCTCAGGTCGAACTGAGGCTTTTGAAAGTGCTCGGTCTGGCCGAGGCTTTTGTAAGTGCTTAGGTCGGACTGAGGCTTTTGTAGGTGCTCAGGTCGGACTGAGGCTTTTGAAAGTGCTCAGGTCGGACTGAGGCTTTTGAAGGTGCTCAGGTCGGACTGAGGCTTTTAAAAGTGCTCAGGTCGGACTGAGGCTTTTGTAGGTGCTTAGGTCGGACTGAGGCTTTTGAAAGTGCTCAGGTCGGACTGAGGCTTTTGAAGGTGCTCAGGTCGGACTGAGGCTTTTGAAAGTGCTCAGGTCGGACTGAGGCTTTTGAAAGTGCTCGGTCTGGCCGAGGCTTTTGTAGGTGCTCAGGTCGGACTGAGGCTTTTGAAAGTGCTCAGGTTGGACTGAGGCTTTTGAAAGTGCTCAGGTTGGACTGAGGCTTTTGTAGGTGCTCAGGTCGGACTGAGGCTTTTGAAAGTGCTCAGGTCGGACTGAGGCTTTTGAAAGTGCTCGGTCTGGCCAAGGCTTTTGTAAAATGAAAGTTTCAGGGAAGCAACATTCAGACAATTGAGTTATATAAGGTTGGAACTCCAATCGATATTTGTATTATGTATTGAAAAAGGAAAATACAACAAGTTTGACAATACAAAAGTAAGGATTCATTGATAGTAACGCTTCAGATGTTCAGCATTCCAGGGATGGGGAAGGTCTCAGCCATCCATGTCTTGAAGTCGGTAAGTGCCTGGCCGTGGGCGGGCCTTCACAACGTAAGGTCCCTCCCACTTGGCTGCTAGTTTGCCCTCGGTCGGATTCTTGGTGGCAAGAGTTGCTTCTCTCAAGACAAGGTCCCCTACCGAAAACTCCCGTGGTCGGACTCTGCGGTTGTAGTGTGTTATCATTTTCTGCTATTACGAAGCCATTCTGACAGCAGCAGTCTCTCTGAGCTCTTCGATGAGGTCCAGGTCTGCTCGACGGAGTTCTTCAGTTGAGGCAAGGTCCGGATGTAAGACTCTGGGGGTGGGCAGACCGACTTCTACCGGAATGACCGCCTCAGCGCCATATGTTAAGCGAAAAGGGGTTTCCCCAGTAGGAGTCCGGGCAGTGGTTCGGTAAGCCCAGAGTACATGTGGTAGTTCCTCAGCCTAGAGGCCTTTAGCAGCTTCGAGCTTAGTTTTGATGATCTTCAGGAGAGAACGGTTGGTGACCTCAACTTGGCCATTTGCTTGGGGATGACCGGGGGAAGAGAAGCATGGTTGAATTTGGAGATCTGCACAAAATTTCCTGTATTTAGCATTGTCGAACTGTTTGCCGTTGTCGGAGACGATAGCCTGAGGGATGCCAAATCTGCAGACAATCGATTGCCAGATAAACTTGGTGGTGTTCCGCTTGGTGATTGTGGCGAGGGGTTCTGCCTCGACCCACTTGGTGAAGTAATCAATGGCAACAATTGCGAACTTGGTCTGGCCTCGACCAGTGGGAAGTGGACCAACCAAGTCGATACCCCATTTGGCGAACGGGTAAGAACGCGAGTGATCGGCTCGATTGGGAGGAGCATGGGGATGTTGGCGGTTACCGACACTTGTCGCATTTAAGCACGAAATCAGAGGCATCTTTGTTGAGGGTCGGCCAAAAGTAGCCTGTACGGAGTACTTTGTGTGCGAGAGACGTGCCACCCAAATGATTGCCACAGATTCCTTCATGGATATCTTGCATTACATAGGTTGCTTGGGCGGGGCTGAGACATCGCAGGTACAGTCGTAAGAAACCGCGCTTGTAAGGAGGCCGTCGACCAGAATGTAGTTAGCCGACCGAGCTCTGACCTTGGCAGCCTGCTGTTGGTCATCTGGGAGTCTCCAGTGGTCAAGAAGAGGAAGATGTCGGATGCCCAAGGGATGGGTTCCGTCTGGAGGAATTGCACTTCTTGCAGGTCAGGTGAGATAGCCGGGTGAGTTAGGTATTCGAGGCGAACTCCATGGCTGAGGTCGGATTGGTCGGCGGAGGCCAGCTGGGCCATCTCATCTGCTTTGGAGTTTTCCGCCCTAGGTATGTGTCTGATCTGGAAAGTGTTGAAGAGACGAACAATTGGCGCCATGTCCTGTAAGTCGCATTGTGGTATCCTTGGCATCGAATCCACCCGTGATCTGCCGACGATAAGTTGGGAGTCACTGAACACGCGGATGTGGCTAACACCAATGTCTTTGGCCAGACGAAGCCCTGCTATCAATGCCAGATTCGCCTCATTGTTCTTTGCCGCAAACAAGAAGGCGGAGAGCACATTTGAAATAACCCCCTTCGGGGGATGTGAGGATGAGGCCAGCTCCACTTCCTTCCTTGCGAGACGAGCCGTCAACATTGAGTGTCCAACAATGAGGATCTTCAGGCTCTGGTGGAGTTGGTGGGGGTGGAGGGTTAGTGGTTGGGGTTGGATTGGTGAATGCCAAGATGAAGTCGGCTACGGCTTGCCCTTTGATTCTTTGTCAGGCGATAAGAGATGTCGAATCGGCTTAGTTCTCTTGACCCTTTGCATTAGTCTTCCTGAGAGCTCTGGTTGCTGCATGACCTTCTTCAGGGGCTGGTCGGTGAGAACCACTATGGAATGGGCTTGGAAGTAGGGGCGGAGTCGTCTAGAGGCGGTGACCAAGGCCAGGGACAGCTTTTCTAATAGGGGGTAGTTCTGCTCCTCTCCCCTGAGAGCCCGACTGATGTAGTAGACCGGCCGTTGGACTGAGTCGTCCTCTCTGATGAAAGGGTGCACCGATTGATACTGCTAGGTAGAGGAAGAGGGGCTCACCGGTAATTGCCTGTGAGAGAAGGGGAGGATTGGCCATGCACTGTTTTAACTATTGAAAGGCTTCTTCGGATTCAGTTGTCCATTCAAAAGTCTGCCAAAGGACTTTGAAGAATGGTAGGCACTTATCCGTTGCGCGAGAGATGAAGCGGTTGAGGGTTGCCACTCTACCGGTGAGTCTTTGAACCTCTTTAACAGTTTTGGGTGACTGCATCTCAATCAAGGCCTTGATCTTCTCAGGGTTGGCCTCGATGCCGCGCTGACTGACCATAAAACCCAGGAACTTGCCAAATCCTACGCCAAAGGCGCACTTCTCTGGGTTGAGCTTCATCTGATATTTGCGAAGGGTGACAAAAGTCTCTCGTAGGTCGGTGAGGTGGTCAGTGGAGAGTTTGCTCTTAACTAGCATGTCATCCACATACACTTCCATGTTCTGTCCGATCTGATGGTGGAAGACTGTATTGACTAAACGTTGGTAGGTGGCCCCAGCATTCTTTAGTCCGAACGGCATGACACGGTAGTGGTAGGTGCCCCGGTCGGTGATGAAAGATGTGTGTTCCCGGTCGGATGAGTGCATCACAATTTGGTTGTACCCGGAAAAAGCATCCATGAAGCTGAGCATTTGATGACCGGCCGTGGCGTCGACCAGTAGATCAATGCGGGGGAGGGGATAGCTATCTTTGGGGCAAGCTCGGTTCAAGTCAGATGGTCGGCCGAGACGCCACTTGCCATTGTTTTTGCGAACCAGGACCACGTTCGACAGCCACTTAGGATAATCCACATTTCGGATAAACTGGGCCTCGAGGAGTTTGTCTACCTCTGCAGCTATGAGATTGTTGCGCTCTGGATGGAAAATACGCTGCCTTTGTCGGTAAGGTCGGAAATAAGGCTCGATACTGAGGCGGTGAGTTATGAAAGAGGGGTCGATGCCTGGCATGTCTGCATGAGTCCAGGCGAAGACGTCTCTGTGTTCGGTCAGGAGAGCGGTAAGGTCGGCCTTGGTTTGGGGAGGTAATTGACTGCCGATTTTGGCAGTTTTGAGTGGGTTGGTGGGATCAATGTTAACTTCGACGAGTTCCTCCTGACGTTTCGCCTCGATCGATTCGTCCTTATCTCGGACGTCAAGTCCTTCAATGCTCATTGCCTCCTTCAGTTTGACTTCTTTAAGTGAGGCCACATAACATTCTCTAGCGACGGTCTGTTCTCCTCTCGATTCAGACCGAAATCGATGGGAACTTGAGGGCAAGGTGCTAGGTGCATGTGATGGCTTGGTAGGCATTGAGGCGGTGCCGAGGATGATGTTATGTGAGAGGCGATCGACAACAAGGAAAGTAAGCAACTTCGTGGTCTGCCGTGGGTATTCTCCAATGGTGATGGGGAGATCAATGGAGCCGATAGAGGTCACCCGGTCGCCGGTGAAACCAACCAGAGGAGTTTGGAGTGGGGACAGGCTTTCTTCCCCGATCTTCAGTTGGCGGAAGCAGTTGAGGAAGATGATGTCCGACGAGCTGCCGTTGTCGATGAGAACTCGTCTGACCTTATAATTGGAGAGGACGGTGGAGATGACAAGGGGGTCATCGTGAGGATAACGGATGCCTGTACAGTCGGCGTCCGTGAAGATAATGGGCTCTGTCCACTGCTTGGGTTGCTTGGGGAAATCGGTCTCTAGTGGCGGTATCTTGTCTGAGCCCTGTCGTATTTTTCTAAGTTCTGCCCTCTGAGCGGAGCGAGATGGTCCCCCACAAGCAAGACCACCTGAAATAACTCTGATTTCACCAACTGGTGGAGGTGGATTACCTTGAGGCCGAGGTTGTTGGGGGGGTCGATCATGCCCTTGGTCTGGTTGAGCTAGTCGCCGTGGAGGGGTGTGCCTGTGATTGTCTCTGTGGGGCTCGGTCCTTTGCCTCTGCTGAGGGCGGGTGTCTGTGAATCGGCTTAGACGCCCCTGGCGAATGAGGGTCTCCACTTGATCCTTGAGGCTGATGCAGTCGTCGGTGTTATGGCCATGGTCCTAGTGGAAACGGCAATATTTGGACTGGTCTTTACGGTTGGAAGGGTTCCGTGGAGGAAGAGGCCACTTGAGGGGGTAGTCCCGTTGGATCTGGTTACGAACTTGTTCCATGGGAGTATTGAGGGGTGTATATCGCTCGAACCGACTGGGGGGTCTTACTGGTGCCGACCGGTCGGCGCGAGGGGGTCGGTCGGCGTAGCGGGATGTTTGATTTTGATGCCGGGTGTTACTGGGTTCTTGGTCTTTTCTCTTCTCTCTGGGGGTCAGATATTTAGTTGTTGAGTCCTGCCGAGCGGCTAGAGAATCCTCGGAGTTCATGTACTTTTGGGCTTTGGAGAGCAAGGCTGCCATGGATGTCGGGGGGTTCTTAGAGAGGGAGAAGAGGAAATCGGATGACCGCAGACCGGCCATGAAGGCTGTAAGGATGACTTTATCGTCATTTTCAGCAACTTGCAAGGCTTCGGTGTTGAAGCGAGTGACAAAGCTGCGCAGTGACTCCCCCTCGGTCTGACGGATGTTGAGGAGTTGGGTCGCCGGGCGTCGCTGGCGTTGGGCCCCGATGAAGTGGCTCAGGAAGGAGTCACTGAGATGCTGAAATGTGGAGACCGAATCTGGTGGCAACTGGCTGAACCATAGCCGAGCCGACCCCTTCAGTGTCACAGGAAAGGCTCGGCACATGATTTCGTCAGGAAAAGCATGAAGGATCATGAGTGTACGGTAGGTCTCCAGGTGGTCGACGGGGTCGGTTGTTCCGTCAAAGGGGTCGATGGTAGGCATTTTGCACTTAGGGGGTAGGGGTTTGTCTCGGATAGAGGCGACAAATGGGGAGTTTGCTATAGTGGAGGGCTTATGTTGGATATTCTGCATAACCCCTTGGAGTTGGAGTTTCATGGCTCGAAGTTCAGCGTCCCAAAGGGGAATGTTGTCACCGCCAGAGGGAGACAGATGTTGGATGCTGCTAGCTTCTCCCTCGGGAGCTGGAACTATGATTGACGGACGTGGGGGTGGAGGAGGTGGATGTATATGTGGGTGAGGGGGTTGCAAGCCCCCCGAGTTGGGAGGATTGGGTTGCGGGACAGTATGGCCCGGAACTTGTTCTGGATGGGGTGGAATATCTGGAGGTGGTAGAGGAATAGGGAGGTTCCGTTGGAGCAGAGCATTGATTAAGGCCTGGTTTTGTTCAGCCATACGGTTGATGCTGTTGGTGAGCTCGATGAAGTACTGTGGTGGGTTGTTTGGATTGGGAGGGTCGGTCTGGTGATCGGCAGCATTATGGTGGGAAGCCATGGATCTGGTCGTTACCATACACGTGACGGATAAGGTGAAAAGGTTGCTGGAAAAGGGTCCCCGGCGGCAATGAACACAACTGGCGCACGGACAAACCGATTCCCACAGACGGCGCCAACTGATGATACAGTTCGTCCTGGTGAATGGGCTAGACCGATTCAAGCTCCTCAAGTCCACTGGATAACCTGCAAGCAAGTTCAATCGGGGAACGGGGTAGTCCCCCGGCGAACCCCCCGGTGTATGAATTAGAAAAGGTGATGGACAAAATGTAGAGAGAGAGAGAGAGGGGATAGAAAACTTAACCTTCTTCTTGTCTTCCCACTTCGCTTATATCCTTTGGTAATCATTTCATTGTCTCTGTCGTTCTAACCTTCCCCGCCGAAAGCTTGTGTCGTGATTTGCCTTGTTCGGGGTGAGGAGGTGCCATTCCGGCTGTGAGGTGTTGTCGCAATAAATGCTGTGATGGGCTGCATTAATGGTGATGTGCTGTGGCAATAACTTTGCAGATCTTTGTCTGCTGACGTGGCCTGTCCTGCATCTGCGGTGTGTCCGAATATCATTGGCCTTCCCTACCCAGTTGGCTTCCAGTGATGCTGGGTTTTACCAACCGGGTTATGCAATGGGGTTTAAATGGTGGGCCTGGGTTTACTCATGGTGGGCTGTGGCCCTTGTGGGCCTATCCATGTCAGTAAGCAAGTCAAAAAAATTTATTACATAAATCACAAAATTTTAGACATTTTGTTACGATAAAATTATATATTTTATGATTAATATTACAAAATTTTATAATAAAATTACAAATTTTGTTTTAAGGTGCATGTTAGTCCACAAATGACTTCTTCGATGACATGTATCAGAAATCAGTTCTACTAGGTGCGTGTTTGGAAAGTTGGTTTTTTTAATTATAGGATATTATTGGAGAAATTTTTTTTTGTGTTTGGGAAGATAGTTAAGTTTTTTTGTGGTTGGATGTGATGTTTGTAAGCGGAAAAAGTGAAATGATTATGGAGTTTAATATGATATTTTATTTGGATTTGTTTTTTTTTTTTTGGTTTTATAACCAATTTATCTTTTAGTGAAAAAAAAAAATCCAAAAAATTTGTTCCTAAACAAAAATTGGTAACCCCGAATGGCTCTTGGCACCTTTTTTTTTTTTCCTTTATTTTTCCTTCCCTCTCTCTTTTCTCTCTCAAACACCAAACTCTAACAAACAGACAGGCAAGGTGACGGCGAGAGAAAGGGAGGAGAATGAGGAACACAGGAGGATAAGAAAGAGAGGACGTCGAAGATGGCTTTGCTGGCCGAATGGGAAGCTGCCATAGTGGGTTTGCAGTGTTGAATCTCAACTTCCTCTTCTTCTTCCTTTACTTTCTCTCTCTAAAAACTATCAAACTCTTTTCTCTTCAGCTTGCTCTTCTTTTTCATCTACTTTCTCTATCTAAAAACTATCAAACCCACCACAAAATTAAAGCAAACCCACTTTCTCTCTCTAAAAACCATCAAACCCGCCACAAGATGGTCACGGAGAGAGAGAGAGAGAGAGAGAGAGAGTAAAGCTGGGTATCTGCTAAAATGGACTAATGGAAGTGGTCACATGCACAGACACACAAAGTGGGTGTTTGGGAAGTGAGTTTTTATGTAGATTTTAGGAGATGTAGGTTTTTATGAGATAAAAAAATTTTAGTGTTTGGGAAGATAGTTGGGTTTTTATGTGGTTGGATGTGATGTTTGTGAGAGAAAAAGTGAAATGATTATGGGGTTGGATGTGATATTTTGTTTGGATGTATTTTTTTTAGTTTTGTAAAACTTTTGTCTTTTAGTGAAAAAAATGAGATAAAAAATTTGGGAAGTGGCTTCCCAAACACCACCAAAAGCTGGGCATCTGCTAAAATGGACTAATGGAAGTGGTCACACGTACACACACACATGCACACAGAGCTCATGCCACACAGAGAGAGAGAGAGAGAGAGAGAGAGAGAGAACCCTCACGCCTGTGAGTGACATAGAATGGAAGTTTTCTTTTCTTTTTCTTGTTTGGTAGAGAGTGCTAAAATTTGGGCCATTCGAGGTTGAAATTTCAAGCTACAAAACTTTATTAATATACAAAACAGTAAATTACACTGACTAACACCCTGATTCTTTTGAAATATCACTATCACCCTCTTTATTTTCTAAAATAGCATTAACATTGCTTATTTAGAATTTTATGGAACATATATAGACCCATTTAGGGGTTGTCAATGGAACCGGCTGAGCTTACATAACTCACAATTATTATGTCTAAATCCCATATTTTAAGGGGTGTTTAGAGTTTTGACCAGTCAACGGAATGGTACAAGTTAGGTCTATTTAAAAAACTAAAATCATATCCCACTCATAAGCTCAAATTTGACATGCCAAAATTAAACCGAACCGGGCTACACATTTTTCATTACATTTATATTATTAAGTTCTATATGTTTTTCATTCACATATTTTTAATATTTTCATTAATTATTTTTATTGTTTACTTTCTAACATAATTCAAGTATTTAATTTTTTTTTTTACATTTCATATAATAAAAAAAATCAGGTAACATATAATACCTACAAATGGAGAGAAGAAAAAAAAATCAAACATAATAACCAAAAAAAATAAAAAATAAAACCTAAACATTAGACGTAAAAAAAATCAAACGAAATATTAAACTTACCCATGTAGGTTCTTACGGGTCAAGTTTATGGGCAGGTTCGAATTATAAATCATTGTCTAAAATTCTAAATCATCTTTTATGAATTCAAATAAACTAGACACTCAAGCAGGTTAAGACATGCCATAAAACGAATTTAACAAGTTAAATAATATAGAGTATTTTGTCCTCGGGCCATTTTGAGACCCCCAAACCCATCTATTAGTTAACTGTGAGTTGACCTAACAAAAAGCTGATGTTACTACTTTAACATTTTAAAATGCCAAAAGTGCCCTTCTTCAATTGAAATAATTTAAATTTCATTTTTTAAAATAGCAAGAGAATTAATAATTACATACACCACACCATCTTTCTCTTCTCTTCTTCATTCTTTATTAACAGAGCAACCCACACTCGACCTCTACACAGCGAAACCACCACCCAATAATTTCACCTCCACAACCCCAAAAATAACAAACCCTTCAAACCACGAGTCTACCTCCATGGTCCCTCCACTGCCAAAAATAACAAGCCCCCTGCTAATTTGGATTTTATTATCATCGAGTTGACAGTTGTCAATTGCTTTCTTTTTGTATTATACGTTGGTTTGTTAGGTGACATTTATGTTGCTTAAATTATACAGAGGGTCCCATTTTATTGTAAATTTGTTTCAAATTCACGCAAGTTGTTCTTTGGTACAATTCAAATTCAATTCCAATGACAATTTCAGTAATTAGATTTGAGCTTTCTTTCTTATAATTATATCTGAGAGTATGAATTTATTATCCAATAAATTTTATGATAATTAATTATATTTTTCATCAAATATCATTAAAAAGCATCGCTGTTAATTTTCAACAATAGTTTGAAAATTTTGTCACAAAACATGTTACTAATTATAAGTTTTAGTGATAATTTAAAAAAATGTCACAAAAAAATCACTAATTTTCAACTTTCAGTGACAAATTCATCATAGAAAAATGTTACTAATTCTAAATTTTAGAGACAATTTATAAAAATTATAACAAAAAAGTCACTAACTGTCAAATTTTAGCAACATATGCAAAAAAATTGTCACAAAAAATTATTTTTAACGATGATTTTACTATGACTTATTTTCAATATAATTTGATAGAAATTAAGTTAAACTATTAGGATTTATTAGTAGTTTATCCTATATTTTAATATCTTATGCACTTGAAAAAGTAAATTATGTTTAGTTTCATGGGGTGGCGGTGTTAGAAATAAATCCCCCTTTATAAATAAGAACTCATGTGACAATGGAAGTAATCCTCAATAAAATATGCATACACAAAGAAATACTTAATATTTATCGTGGTTAAGCTTAAATGGTTATATTTACGGAATAGAGATAAATTCATTATAAAGATAAAACAGCAAGTACATGTGACATGGCCAAAAAAAATTCAAAATTCACGCTACTACTTGAATCTCATATCAAGATAGTTGAAACATTACTCAATGTCTTATAATATTTTTTTTTTGTCTCTCTATACGTCTCCATTCTGTCGTCTCACACCTTTTTTTTCCTCTCTATGTCAATTCAACCCCATAAACTCATATCTATACTATATATTAAGCAAAATGGAGTTTTTAACCCCAAAGTCTGTCGGAGCTCCAATATCCTAATCCTAATTTTTTAATTTTTTGATTTTAAAAAAAAAAAATCCCAGCATTTATTGACTTCTCCCAACCCAACCTTAGCATTTATTGACTTTTCCCAACCCACAATCCATTTTGACTTCTCTCATAATTATTGCAACATCCTTTTCAATTTTTCTCCTATAAACTATGGTTACACACAAAAATAAAAAATAAAAAAGATAAGAGTTTAGTTATAGATCTCAAAAAGATATAACATCTAAATTTGAATTATGAATTAATAATATAATTATGTATTTTTTTTATGTATATGTATCAAAATTTTAAATCACTTAATGGGACAAATTAATTAATTTTCCAAAATTATTGATTTTTAATTTACAAAATAGATTAAAAAAAACTATTGACTGATTTATTTATTTAATAACAAAAATATTTCATAATCACTCTCTCATAATCTCTCTCACAAATTTTTAAAAAAAAAATATTAAAACTTGCATTCATTTTCTCTTCCCCAAAAAATCAGATAGAAGCTCCAATCTCCTAATCCTAATTTTCTAATTTTTTGATTTAAAAAAAAAACCTCAGTATTTATTGACTTCTCCCAACCCAATTTCAGCATTTATTGATTTTTCTCAACCCACAATCCCTTTTGACTTCTCTCATAATTATTGCAACACCCTTTTCAATTTCTCCCATACACTATCTTTACACACAAAAATTTAAAAAAAAAAAAAAGATAAGAATTTAGCTATAGATCTTAAAAAGATATAACATCTAAATTTGAATTGTGATTTAATAATATAATTATGTATTTTTTTATGTATATCTATCAAAATTTTAAATTACTTAATGGGACAATTTAATCAATTTTCCAAAATTATTGATTTTTAATTTACAAAATAGATTAAAAAAACTATTGACTAATTTATTTATTTAATAACAAAAATATTTCATAATCTCTCATTCCTAATCTCTCTCACAAATTTTCAAAAAAAAAATATTAAAACTTCCATTCATTTTCTCTTCTCCAAAAAATCAGATAATATTTTCTATTAAAGTTGTAGATATCTACCTATATTTTATATATTATATTATAACATAACAAAAAAAACTAAAAAACTAAAAAAAAAATCTTTAAAGTTTATCTAAATAAATTTTAAATCAATAAAGCTCACATGTCTATCACATATCCAACTCATATCATAACTTACCTAAATAATAATAATTAAAAACAAATGGAAACCACATATAAATTAAATTTAAAAAAAAAAAGATACCCAGAGCTCCTTCTTAAATAAATTGAAAAAAAAATACCCGAATAGAAACCACACAAAAATAAAAATAAAAATAAAAAGATATATCTATCTATCTATCTATATCTATACTATATATTAAGCAAAATGGGGTTTTTAACCCCCAAGGCCTATGAAAGTTTCAATATCCCAATCTGAATTTTTTATTTTAAAAAAAAAAACTCAGCATTTATTGATTTAGTCAAAATCCCCTGATTAGCATTTATTAACTTTTTTCAATCCACATATCTTTCCACATGCCTGCAATTATTGATTTGGTCAAAATCCCCTGATCAACATTTAAAATCCCCTTATACAAATAATTATAGATACAATTCGTGTATAGTTACTGCAGTACCTTTTTCAACTTCTCCCATACACTATGGTTAGTGATAAGAAAAAAATCTTAAAAGACATAATTTATATATTAAAAAAAATCTAAAATAAATATAAATATCTATAATTATTCCGTACATAACGCGGCTGATAGGCTAATTTATACATAATACAAAAAGTAGTTGAGAAGATGCACAAAGTTGATACACGTTTGGTCTTCCCCATGATGCCAACCAAAAGTTTCCATCATGCAATGCCTTTCCATTACTCCATGCAATCTGCCACAAATCTATTTACATCCTTCAAGTGCAGCCCACCATTTGCAGCTTCCAATAAATCATGTATGTACCAAATTAATGCATCATTATTATAACATATAAGAGTTTTAGAGACTATTATTTTGATCTCTAAAAATGAAAATTTTGTTACAAAAGATATTTAGGGACTAATTTCTATCGTCATGAGAATAGTCGCCAAAAGGTCGTTCCGAAAAGTGTACAACAAAGCTTTTAGCGACAAAATTTTGAAAATGTCACTAATAAATAGACTTTTAGAGACAAAATAATTTGTTCTCAAAATATTTTATTTTTTGAGACAAAAAATTTGATATAATTCATCACTAATGTCTAATTTTCATTGCTAAAAATATAATAACAACAATTTTTGCAACAAAAATATTTCGTCCCTAAAAAATAATTTTGATCCTAAATTTTGATCCCTAAAATCTTAATTTTTTGTAGTGCATATATCTACCATATTAAATTTGTAGCACCAAGACCAGAAATAATTAACCATTTAATATTTTATAAAAGTATTTTTCGATTTCATATTGACAAAAAAATCCCAATACGCCGTGGAGTCCTCCTTGTTGCTCATGTTAAGGATGGGGTGAAGGTCACACAAGGGCCACATAGTAAAAACAATGGCAAGGGTATTGTTGTAAATTCATTATTTCAATAACCTGTGTTATCTGACAGGGGTGTGTAAGTGGTATTTCAAGAAAATTAAAGGGAATGACAGTGATAAAAAGTATACTTTTATGGTGGTTTCATTTATATCGGTAAAAATTGAAATTGAAACAGATTGTATATTAAATCTAAGAAAAAGAAAGAAAGAAAGAAACAGATTGTATATGTCATGAAAAATATACCAAAAATGGAAATCTGGATGACAAATTCTAGGTGCATGGGTAGCTCTCCATTTTGCTATTTTTTCTGGGCCATTAAGTGCTGCTCTGCTCACGATAGTATAAATAAGGTAAGTAGGTAGTTTTTTTGGTTTTTTTGGGTAGAAAAGGTGGCAGATAAAATAGAACTAGAAATAAAGTTTACAAAGTCTGGGTAATTAACACCCCTAACATCATCAAATAATTGATTGCAAACAGTGGGTGGGTGGGTGATTCAATGGGTAGCTCTCTATTTTGCTATTTTTTCTTGGCCATTAAGTGTTGCTTTGCTCACGAGAGTATGAGAGTGTATTGGGTGCACTATAAAAAGTGTTTTTTTTTTAGTTATATTATTTGTTTTATATATTTTTTAAAAAAATTTAAAATATTTTTATTTAGATAATTTCAAACAACACCATAATAAAAGGAAGTAGGTAGCTAATTTAAAGGGTTTACATCATATGCAATTTATTATAAAATGTATAATTTTATCATAAAATTTCATAATATTAATTACAAAATGCATAATTTGATCACAAATTAGTATAAAAAAATGTCATAACTAAGATACAAAATTTTAAACATTTTTATTACGTCAATTTATGATAAAATTATATATTTTTTAATTAATGTTACAAAATTTTATAATAAAATTATATATTTTTATGATAAGTACATATAGTACGCACTCTAGAGAGGTGTAGGATCTCTCTTGATTCATTTATTTATTATCATCGCCGGTGACTGGAATTGCCAAATCTCAACCTTCTTTGTTTCGTATGGGTATCATATATCTACCATATTAAATTTGTAGCACCAAGGCCAGAAATAATTAACCATTTAATATTTTATAAAAATATTTTCATATTGACAAAAAATCCCAATACGTTGTGGAGTCGTCCTTGTTGCTCATGTTAAGGATGGGGTGAAGGTCACACAAGGGCCACATAGTAAGAACAATGGCAAGGGTATTGTAGTAAATTCATTGTTTCAATAACCTGTGTTATCTGTGTAAGTGGTATTTCAAAAATTAAAGGGAATGACAGTGATAAAAAGTATATTTATGTAATATTTATGTTGGTTTCATTTATATCGGTAAAAATTGAAATTGAAACAGATTGTATATTAAATCTCAAAGAAAGAAAGAAAGAAAGAAAGAAACAGATTGTATATGTCATGAAAAATATACCAAAAATGGAAATTTGGATGACAAATTTTAGGTGCATGGGTAGCTCTCTATTTTGTTACTTTTTCTTGGCCATTTAGTGTTGCTCTGCTCATGATAGTACAAATAAGGTAAGTAGGTAGTTTTTTTGTTTTTTTGGGTAGAAAAGGAGGCATATAAAATAGAACTAGAGATAAAGTTTACAAAGTTTGGGTAATTAACACCCCTAACATCATCAAATAATTGATTGCAAAGGTGGGTGGGTGGGTGGTCGGTGATTCATCTCTCTATTTTGCTATTTTCTCTTGGCCATTAAGTGCTACTTTGCTCACGAGAGTATGAGAGTGTTTTGGTGCACTATAAAAGTTTTTTTTTTTTTTAGTTATATTATATTTTTATTTTTTTTATATCTTTTTTTAAAAAATTTAAAAATATTTTTATATAGATTATTTTAAACAACCTCATAAATAAAGCAAATAGGTAGCTAATGTAAGGGGCTTACGTCATATGCAATTTATTATAAAAATGTATAATTTTATCATAAAATTTTATAATATTAATTACAAAATGCATAATCTAGTCACAAATTAGTGTTAAAAAATATCATAACTAAGATACAAAATTTTAAACATTTTTATTACGTCAATTTATGACGAAATTATATATTTTTTTAATTAATATTACAAAATTTTATAATAAAATAAGTACATATAGTACGCACTCTGTAGTGGTGTATAGCATCTCTCCTAATTCATTTATTTATCAATAATGATATATCCTTTTAAAATTAGAGCTCTAATTGTGCTCTAGTGAGATAAAAAAAAAAAAAAAAAAAAAAAAACACAAGGCCTAAATATCATATTAGATGTGCCCCACATAAATATCAGAGCTATTAGAACTTCTAAATTAGAACTTCAAAACATTTTTGTTTATTTATCATTATCGCCGGTGACTGAAATTGCCAAATCTCAACCCTTCTTTGTTTCGTATGGGTATAGATATAGGTTAGCTATTTGTGTATATAGTTCTAAGGGGAATTACATTGAGTTGTGTCAGTCAAAAATTATATAAAAAACAAAAAAAAAAATGTTATGAATACTAATAATTGATAACATAAATTTTTGGGGGTAAATTTTACTTTATTTTCCTTTGGTTTGGGTTCTGTGCAGTTTATCCCCTTAATATTTGGAAATAACCACATAACCTCTATTTGATTTATAGACTAAATTGCACAGTTAAATACTGTTAAACATTCTGTTCAACTTAACAATAAGTGTGAAACACGTGGCAAACAGAAAGATTATATACTCATTTTCAAATTTGAAGGGGATAAAGCGCACATGAAATAAAGCACATCGGTCAAAGTGTATTTTGCCTTCTAAAGAAATGACAAAAATATAGGGGTATTTTAGTCTTTTTTATTAAATTGTTAACGGTCTTAACGGTACACTTCAGTTTACAAACCACAAAGGGTTATATTGTCATTTTCAAACATTAAGAGCATAAACTGCACAGAGTGATTCTACTTGCACCACTAGTTTACCTCTTTACAACTTCCATATGAGATTTTTTTAAAAAAATTTTATCCATTTGTGAGATTACTTTTAAGGACAAAAGACTACAATTAAGGCCTCGTTTGGCAAGAGGCTAAAATAGCCAATTAGCCAAAAAGTTACCTTTTTAGCCAAAAAGCCAAACACCCACCAAAAAAAAAGAAAGATTTTTCTCTCTTTTTTTTTTTTTTTTTTTTAAAATAGCCAAAAAAAGCCAAAAAAACACCCTTTTTTTTTTTCTTTTTTACCTTTTGTAGCCAAAAAAAAAGTAACTTATTAAATTTCCCAAGCGGCCTAAATATATTTTATTATCTCCTTACACTCATTGCTCTTCAATCCCTATTACTCCTATTCACTTCTCAGTTTTTCTTTTCTGCTACACATCTCTTTTCAAAAAGTAAAAATTATAGTGTTTTGATCATAAAAGAAAACAATAGATGAAGAAACAATGGTAAAGAATCATCAAAAAAGTGAAATGGTGATTTTTTATTTGTTCAGTGGATATTGTCGTTTGGTTGTTTGAGAGAGTATCTCGATTTTTGTTCGATGTGTCAAAATCGAACAAAATAAAATAGTCCAAAATCACATTGCCGAACAAAAAATATATGTCCAGTAACCAACTATTGAATAAAAGATATATTTCTGGTAACCTAAGGCCAAACGTTTTTAATTTGTTCAGCTACTCATTATCGTGCATTTTTCATTTCATTTCTTTGAATAGTTTTTGTTTTTTGGTTGGAAGAATTATACTTCTACTCATTGCAGTAATGCAAGTACAATTATTTGACTGTTGAACATCTTGAAGGGCATTAATTTGTTAGTAGATTATCTAAGGAAGAAATATCCTTATTAGTTGACATGTCAAAGAGTATGATGTGACCAAAAGAGATATTGATTACATTGAAATGAAGGGATGCCTTTAATGCGACAGCAATGAAGATAATTTACAATGCATGTAAAGCGATAGGTGACTGGACAAATTTATTTTAGTTCGACAATATGAGACTGGAGTAATTTGTAAACGTACAACGATAGGTGACTATACAAATATATTTTAGTTCAGTAACATGATATTGGAGTAATCTAATTTATATAATAATGTATCACTGAACATACACTTCACAATAAAGCTCCAACTAATTTCTTATTTAATAAAGTAAAATCATCCAATCAAACAATAACAAATAGTTAAAAAAAATTAGTTTGTGTGGGGATATATTTTTTGAGTACCAACACGTGGCAAGGTGACGCCGACGTGTCAGCCGAGGTGCCACGTGTCTTGGCCGTTGTGCCGAGGTCATCTCGGATAGGCCGAGGTTACCTCCGAAGATATCGGAATCCGAGATAAGCGGATAGGGGACAAGAGTCCTAGAATGAAGAGGGAACTCAACCTGGATATGGACAAGAGTCCTAGATTGGGAGAAGACTTCAGTTTGGGTAAAGATAAGACTCTTAGAGAGTTTATCCTAATCCCACTGGGAGTCCCAGATTAGCAGTAATCCTAAGTCCATTAGGGCCAGGCTCCTATTGGGACTAGGATTGTATTGGCTATAAAAGAGAGGCACCCCCATGGGTCTAAGGTATGTTTTTTATGCTTAAGCTTGTGAGTTGAATAGATGATTGATTATCTTTGAGAAATATTGAGTACTGACTTGATCGTTGGAGTACCCCCGGGTGGAAGAACCACCGCCGGAGCCTTCTCTTTCTTTTGCAGGTCAGTAAGGTGCCATCTATTCTGCCAGTGTTCTACAGATGAATTACTAAGCGGGCAGTGTGGTCAGAAAATCGCTCACACAATTTGGCACCGTCTGTGGGAAAGAAAGAAGAATAGATGGCCAATAACGGACAGAAGGATCAGATTGAAGAAAACACTCCTGCTGGGAGTAGGAGACCTATCGACCTTGATGTTGAAGGGGACGACCGCAACATAGAAACTCGTGACTAGAGTCACGGAGTGAAAGATGCCGGCCAGGAAGGTGACGCACCAAAGACAACAGATCGAAGCGGATACTACAACGAAGATGACCTCCAGGTATGGAAGGATAGATACCTGCGGAGGAACGAAGACCCTTCCAGAAGGGATGCAAACACAGGGGGCATGAGCGCTCCAAGGAGATAACATTCAAGTATAGAAGAACTCAACCTGAGTGAGCAGATCCTGGATCCGAGAAGACATGATCTCGGCCTAGATGAGTATGCCCGAAAAGACGAGAGCTCAGCCTGAGTGAGCAAATCCAAGATTCCAGCAGACAAGATCTCGGCGCTTAAGTCCGAGAATAGAGAGAGCACAACGAGCAGATCTAAGATCCCAGAGGATAAAAAGAAAACACACAAGATCAGACTAAAGCTGGCCGGGTTGAAAACCCCGGCTTGAATCCTAGAAGATGCTTAACCGAAGTTAAGCCGAGATTATTCCTTATCTTCACTTGTTGAAATTTGTAGCAATTTACAAGTTGAAGATAAGCTGAGATGGTTCCTTATCTTCACTTGTTGAAATTTGTAACAATTTACAAGTTGAAGTTAAGCTGAGATAGTTCTTTATCTTCACTTGTTGAAATTTGTAGCAATTTACAAGTTGGTTATACCAATACAAACTTTACCACTTGTTGAAATTTGTAGTAATTTACAAGTTGGTCAAACCGATACAAAGTTTACCACTTGTTGAAATTTGTAGCAATTTACAAGTGGGAGTTAAGCCGAGATTACTGTTTCTCTTCGTTTGTTGAAATTTGTAGCAATTTACAAGTTGAAGTGAAGCCGATGTTATTACTTACAGACTTATGGCAATCTACTGGTTGGCTAAACCAAAAAAGATGCTTAACACTTGTTAAAATTTGTAGCAATTTACAAGTTGAAGTTAAGCCGATATATGATCATCTGTTGAAATTTGCAGCAATTTACAGGTTGAGGTAAAAGTTAAGTATATTGTTTAAACCCTTGTTGAAATTTGTAGCAATTTACAAGTAGATAACTGTTTAACACTTGTTATAACTTGAGACAAGTTTACTGTATATGTTAGTCCTTGTTGAAATTTGTAGCAATTTACAAGTAGCTTAGAGTGAAATCACTGTTTACATATTTATTGCAACTTGAGAAAAGTTTGCAAAGTTTACATTGAAAAGTATATGTTTTATACTTGTTGAAATTTATGAAAAGATTGTAGGTCAGTATCTTGCCGAAGTAAAACTTGCAGTTATTATACCCGAGGTATGTAACCCCGAGAAGATTGTACAAAGGAAGAATTATGTAAATCACGCAAAATATTCTAAGTATAGAATCATGCAAAGGCAGTCAAGAAAAAACAAAGGCACAAGCATTCAGAGAAGGAAAGTTAAATTAGACATTCAAGAACAAGGAGGCACATCGGCCATATGCAGAGCTTACATTGTCTAAAAAACAAGAAGGTACAAGAGTACAAGCGACAAAAAAGGAAAAACCTCAAAAGCCGAGATGATGTTTAACCGAAGTTAAACTGAAGTGATGCTTAACTGAAGTTAAGTCGAGATGATGTTTAACCAAAGTTAAACGGAGATGATACTTAAACCGAAGTTAAGCCGAGATGATGTTTAACCGAAGTTAAAACGAATGATGTTAACACTTGTTGAAATTTTGGGAGAATTTACAAGTTAAAGAGTGCACAAAGTTAAATGTCGGCAAAAGATTCGCCGGAGTCAAATGTTGTTTTGATTAGAACAAAACCACTAAGTGCACGCCAGAAGTGGTGACCAGAATTGTGAAAGGAATAAATGCTTCAAGAAACAGCGATGATAGTTTGCAAAGGCCAAGAGAAAGAGGGTCTAAAGGGGGCGAATTAAATACCAGAAGTTTTAATACATCGGCGAAAGAAGAACACATCAGGTCTGTGACTACGGCACGAAGCCAACTTTCCTAATGTGATCCTAAGTGCAACTTATGTTCACATTAGGGGGCAGGGAGAAGATGCAGAGGGAAGGAATGATAATTAAGGAGCAAGGAATGTTTACATTTGTTGAAATTTTTGAGCAAATTACAAGATGAGTTAACCAAAGATTATGAAGTCTACCACTTGTTGAAATTTGAAGCAATTTACAAGTTTGGTATAGCCGAGATAACACGAAAAGCGTTTAGAGATATGATCATCGAGATGACCAACTAGCTTGTTAAGAGTGAGAAGGTTGGCGAATACAAAAATGAAGACCTTAAAGAACTAAGGATTTGAAAGCAAGAACGTCGGATGATCTGCCCGACGAGCAACGACGATGGTTCAAATTGATCGATTGGAGGAGCTTCTCTACCGTTACCTCGGCATCAATTTCACGAAGAAAGCAAACTACTCGGCATCAGCGGCAGGTTGCGTCTCACCCCCAGAAGACAGTTGGAAAGAACTTCTCAGCAGCCTTCTCAGCCACGAGCTCAGCATCAATCTCCTAAAGAGTTTGATCAAAGCTCTTCTCGGCGATTGGCACCTCGGAGTTTTGAAGGCAAGGATTGAAAGCAAAAATTTGAGAAAAGACACAGAAAACAGAAACAAGAAATGTAATTCGAAAATCAAAAATGGTGATGAAGCTAGAAATCAAGACAAAAAGATTGCATAGGTGTGTCAAGCCAAGAACAGTGACAGAAATCAACAGATATGTGAACAGTGTGTATTCAAGAAGATGATTTGAAACAACGGGTAAAACAACAATGGTGGTTAACAATGAAGCAGAGCTTCTTGGAAAGCAACAAGTAATAAAACCAGGAGGAACAGTAGCTTACCAGAAAGAGGGAAGTCAGAATGAGAATTGCCGAAATCTGACGACAATGACAAAATGACGTAAGCTTCACCGAAGGAGAGGAACGAAGACAGTTGCAGAAGCTTGAAAGCTTGGAACAATGACAGATTTAAGTAAAAGAGCTAAGAAAGAGAAAAAGCTAAAGGATTGAATGAAAAAAGAGAAAAATCAGAGTCAAGAAGACGACGAAGTTTAAAGATAAAGCCAAGTGCACAGGCGCTAAATAAGTATATGAAGAAACAAAAAAGTAATGACCCAGACACAATGCTAGCAACAGAAAGCGGATATGGCAAAAACAGTACCAGGCATTTAAAAATTTCAAAAAACTTGAAAACAGACGAAAAATAGAAGACAACAGAGGGCAAGTAAACGGATTCAGAAAAGTTATGAAAGATTGAGCTTAATAAAAGAGTTTATGAACCTACCAAGATAAGTGAACACCGATATGAAGATCGCCAAAGTCAAATAGATGACTGGAAATCAGGAGCCCACCAAAAAATGTGAATAAAGCGGATGCAAAGCTCTTGGAGTTTATGAATTAATGAAACTAGAAACCTCGGCTAGGAGATATGATCTCGAATAGCTTGAAAAAACATGAAGCTTGATACTTGACAGAAGTGGATAGTAAAGTCCAGGGAACTTTGAGGTCGGCGAGTTTGATCTCGAACAGAGGGGCACAGATGAACGAACAGTATAAGTTCCATCACCTTAGAATGCCGAGGTAATAGAACCTAGGGGCAGTTGTGGGGATATATTTTCTGAGTACCAACACGTGGCAAGGTGACGCCGATGTGTCAGCCGAGGTGCCACGTGTCTTGGCCGTTGTGCCGAGGTCATCTCGGATAGGCCGAGGTTACCTCCGAAGATATCGGAATCCGAGATAAGCGGATAGGGGACAAGAGTCCTAGAATGAAGAGGGAACTCAACCTGGATATGGACAAGAGTCCTAGATTGGGAGAAGACTTCAGTTTGGGTAAAGATAAGACTCTTAGAGAGTTTATCCTAATCCCACTGGGAGTCCCAGATTAGCAGTAATCCTAAGTCCATTAGGGCCAGGTTCCTATTGGGACTAGGATTGTATTGGCTATAAAAGAGAGGCACCCCTATGGGTCTAAGGTATGTTTTTAATGCTCAAGCTTGTGAGTTGAATAGATGATTGATTATCTTTGAGTGATATTGAGTACTGACTTGATCGTCAGAGTACCCCCGGGTGGAAGAACCACCGCCGGAGCCTTCTCTTTCTTTTGCAGGTCAGTAAGGTGCTATCTATTCTGCCAGTGTTCTACAGATGAATTACTAAGCGGGCAGTGTGGTCAGAAAATCGCTCACACAGTTTGTCTAATAACACGACACTTGAGTAATTCAAATTCTTTAATATTGTATTATCAAAAGTTATAGGTGTAAAGAGATAAAACTAAAAGGATTTTATAGAGTTTTTAATTTAGGATTAATTTTGGCACTATAACAAGTGTAATGAGAATTACATTTTTTTAGTGATATAATAAGATTAGAAGTGTAAGGAGATAAACTAGTAATGTAAGTGAAATCACTCGCCACACATGATTCAAATCACAGGAACAAAGTAAAATTTAGCCCCTTTTTTTTATTTATTAATATGTAATTATTTTTTTTAAAAAACTACTCTAAATAATAATTCTCCCTAGTTCCAAATTACAAGTTGTTCGGATCCTCCTCTGGATTGAAATGAGTGAGTGATCGTGAAGTGAAACGAGAGAGCGCGACATGTGTCCCACTAGAGGCATCAACAGTTGGGATTTTCCTTCACCAAAAGATATTTGTATATAAAAAATTAAATGGTAAATTTAATTTTAAGTATAAATTTTATTACAAACATAACTTCATAGATTAACTTAAATTATCATAAATATATTTTATTTGATATTTTTAATAAATAAATAATTTAAATTATTAAAATAAAATTCAAAAAATACTCTATTAACTACATGACAATTACTGATATGCATGATGTGATATGCAACAACTTTCCAGATCACTTATTATTTTTTCTTCCCAAATCTCTCTCTGTGTTAGCTGTTAAAAGTTGCTTTCAAACAAAATTTCCCTTTTTGAAATATTGTAGCCATCTCCTTTCGTTTTATTTATTTCTCTCTGCTGAATCTACTTTTCCAAATCCATCTCTATTTATTCTCTCTTACTCCTTTTCTTTCTATGTATTGCGTTCAAAATAACAGAGGGAGGGAAGGAAGGAAACAGATGTTTGTATCGTATCGTCCTCTCCAGACCTTCTCTCTCCCATTGAAGGTCTCTTTCTCTTCTTCCTTATTTGCTTATGAAAAGCTCTAATTCAAGACTCCAATAGACCCTAAAGCCGTGGACAGAACAGAAGAAGACCCACGCTCCTCTTTATCTCTCTCTCTCTCTCTCTCTCTCTCTTCTTCCCAACGTTCCTTTCTCTCTCATAACCCTCTCTCGCCCTCTCAATCTCGTTCTCTATCTCTCTCGATCCAGGAAGTGAGTTGTTGACGAACCAAAAGAGATCTAGATCTTTCCAATTCACTTCCTCAGATCGTGCATCTCAGGTCTCTCTGTATCACATTTCAATTTGCTGATTTGTTTTTGCGATTTTATGTCATTTTAGCTTGTTTTCGTGCTTAATTGTTGCTTCCTTTCGGTTCATCCTTTTGATTCCTTTGTGACTCTGTATGAATTCTTGGTGTTGTACAGTTCGTTTTTGTAATTTGTACATTTTAATGTTTTTATGGATCTGTGAACAAAAGTAGAAGCTAAGTAGTGATTAGTTCTATGCAGTGCCCGTTTCTAGACTGAAAATTCAGTGTAATGGTGATTAATTCAGTTTTTTTTATGTCATTTTGCTTACATTTCCTTTTCGGATTTTATGTGTGGCTGCTTAATTCTATTTTTCCTGATATGCCAAGATAGATTTGAGCTTGAACATTTAGATGCCATCACTAATTATGATGTTTAGAACTTGATTATGAAAAAAAATTAAATTAGGAACACAAATAGGAGGCCTTAGATTCGTGTCCAAATGTGTGCATTAATTTGTTTTGACAATGTGATTGCTCTTTTGTTTCGTCTAATCTTGTCTACTTTATATTCAAATGGTGTATCGATCCCACCTAAATTATCGACTTCATTGTTTGAAACTAATTAAAATTTATCCCAACATGAAGGCCTTACATATTTGGCCTTAAATTCAAAGTTTGTGCATGGGAAAGAAAACCAGCCAACTGCATGTCTACAAACCAGGGGAAGGAAAATGTCATACTTAAATATATTATACCTGTTTCTTTATATGGTTTTCTTTGTACATCCTACAATGAGAATACCCTTAAAGTACCTTTTTCAGCCCGTTGACTTAATTGTCCTTCAAAGCTATTGAGGAGTACTCAGAAGGCATGTGAACTTGTGTTGAATATTATGAATTGTGCTCATGAGGATATTATTATCAAAGCTATGAATTGTACCATACTGCCATTATGGAGCCACCAGTTGGCCAGGGCACCTGCGAGCCAACTCTGGCTTTTTGAGGATCTTGTAAGTGCTTGATCTACCTATTCAATCCTTGTTTGAAATCGACAATCAAATCTTCCTGCATGCTCCTTGTTTTTTTAAAAACTTATTTCAGATTTGAGAAACAAATTCAAAGGATAGATTTGTCGAAACAAAGCAAAATCTAATTCAAATCAAGGTAGTAATATGATAATTAGCATATAACCCAACCATGCAAAATGTTCCATTGACTATCTATGAAATGACAATACTTCTCCAAGACTTCAAAAGAAAACAATATGATGAAAAGCTATACAAATTTATTGTGGCCGTGGTAGTTTCCTTCACTAATTCTTCACTTTGATTCTTATGTTTATAAATTTATTTTTCTGCACTGCTAGTTATCTGTACTTGATACACTGTTGCCTCTTGTATTTTTCTGCACTTACTACGCACATTATCCCATCGTAATTAACTTTATGATATCTTGAATTGAATTGGCATCAGGGTTCTTCACAGTCTGCCATCCTCGGTGAAGCTACCATCAACCTACTGATTATGCTGATGCATTGAAGCCTTCTGTCATTGCATTGCCTCTACATGGATGTAAGTCTAGAACTATTTTACATGTGAGACACTTCTATCATTTCTTTAAGCTTTTAAACAGATACCTTTTTCAATTGTAACCAGTGGCCAAGTTGAATTTATTAGTTGAGCAGAAACATCAAAATTCAAATGAAGAAATTTGAATTTATTACACTTCTCATTACTTGGATTGGGATTTTTAAAGTTTCTGCTCAACTTAGCAGCCACCTAGAAGTAAACAGGATTATTTAATTGGATTCTTAACTCTATCTGCTTTTTGGGTTTTTGATTATACTCCATTTGGTTTCCGAGAAAATCTAGTAAAGAGAAGGAAAATTTTGAATTTATTAGGAAAATCTAGTAAAGAGAAGGAAAATCTAGTAAAGAGAAGGAAAATCTTGAATTGGGAATGTAAAAAGTTTTACTCAACTTAGCGTAGTAGAAGTAGATAGCGTTAGTTAATTGAATTCTTAATTTTGTTGTCTGTTTGGATTATGGGAAAATTGAAGCATTAGTTACTATCCTCTCTCTATGTACTTCTTGGGTTTTTGATTATACTCCGTTTGGTTGTTTAGTAAATGTAATGTAGTAAAGAGAAATGAAGGAAGAATTTGAACTTTTTAGTTTCTCAATACTTGGATTGGGAATTTAAAATTTGCTAGCTCAACTTAGCCTTCTAGAAGTAAATAGCATTAGTTAATTGAATTCTTAATTTTGTTGTCTGTTTGGATGATGAGAAAATGGAAGAAGGAATTGCAATTTTAAGATATATTTTGATTTTGAAACCTCAATTGAGCTTTAAAAAAAAAGTAGTACCTATGCTCATTTGAGCAGGGGTTATACTTTTTTTAGGCTTTTAGGTAATGACAAAGATAATGCAATGCTTATAAATGCAAGTTCTTTCCTTTTCTTATATTGCTTGAATTTTGAAGTTTTCATCGCTTTTTATTCTTTCTCTATATTTTTGTTCACACCCACATTTCCTGGCAATCAAATGCAGCAGTGATTCTGTTCTTGGGTTTTGTAACACACCGGTTGATTGATAGTTAAACTGTGCATTTGCCTGTATGATATTGAGTTTTGAAGTGCATTTGTCTGTGATTGGATTGAAATTTGTCAATTTCTTCAATTTTAATTTTAGTTTTTGTTGGTTTCACATTTATCTCAATTCACTGACAGTATCGGTACATTAGATTGATTTCTATGTTTTCTTTTAGTTCTAGGGTTTTTTTTGGTTCATTCACAATAGGACCTTGCTATCAGAGGATAAGTCAGAAAATCAAACATAAGAAAAAGAAAAATAAGAGAGAGAGAGAGAGAGAGAGAGAGAGAGAACAGAAGAAAGAATTTTGTATCTTTGTATCTTCTTCACGTTTTGAATTATGTAGTACAAGTACTTGAGTTACAAGCATTCCTGCAACTGTGCTTACTACAACTTTGTGCAGTAGAATTTTAGTTTTCTGAAAACCAATTACAAGATAAAACTCAAGATTTTCCTTTTTGCCCTTTTTTTTTTTTTTTTTCTTTTCTTTTCTTAGGAAGTTGTTGAGCATATGGTATATAGTTGTTCAAATAGTTTTTAATTACCTATCTAAATCTGAGAAATGAAGAACTCTATTGGCTATTTAGCTGATGGTTGGTGGTTATTGTGGCTGAATGGGCCACTTTGCAGTCTTCACAGAGGGTGCTAGCCATGGTTCTGAACATTGGCCATTTCATCGTGAACTGGCTAATGTGTATCTAGTTTTTAACTTGTAACTCCTGTCTAGATTATTTAGAGTGACGTGTAACAAGGCATTGTGGTTTCACTAGTAGATAGCTTTTGCTGGAAATTGAGTATCTTATCTGTTACTTTTTCCTGATTTTTGTTTGTCCTACATTTCCATTCATATGTTTTTTAAGAATCCAGCATTGATGACAAATTCCATGAATTGAAAAGCAAGGATGAGAGCATCAAGTAGATGGAGATTATCATACAGGAAAAGTCAGCCACCATTGTAGTATTTTATAAAATGTCACTGAAAACTATTTATGACGGTAACAAGATGGTTGCCAAAAAATGTTAGCATTTTTTTTTTGGTGACGGCAAAATAGCAGCCGCCATAAGTAGTTAAGGTGCTCACACATAATTTGTGATTGCTGCTTTGCTGTCACAAAAAGTATTTACCACTCCCACATTTGCGTCCTCCATTTGCCGTCGCAAGGGTGTCGCAAAAAGGTCTTTTGCGCCCACATTTCTATTATTTAGCGGTCACAAAAGTACTTTTTTTAGTAGTATCAAATCTAAGTGACGATGAGTCTCTCTCTATCGCTCCATCTATTTGCATGTTCAATAAATTTGTTTTAATCTCTTTATTTTATCTCTTCCACTCCATTTATACATGTTTGATTTGAGATTTGTTTGAATCACAACATGAGAGAAAGTTTGGAGTAGTTAAGTTGCATATGTATCCCACCGACTGAACCAACCACCAATCTAAATAATGTGTCACACTCAAACCGATCCATCGGCCATTTATGTATAGCTTTCAAACTAAATGTATTGTAATAAACATACATTCACACACAACTAATCATTTCTCGATTAAACCTAATTCACTTACTCTCTCTCATATCTCTCGTATCAGATTAGAGAAGATAGAAAGTGCCTCGCCTCCCCCTCTCCTCTTGCTGACTCGTTGCTCACATGCCGGATCGCAGCTGCTTGCCTCGCTGCCTCTCATCACCAATCGCCCCTAGTACTCTCTCTCTCTCTCTCTTAAATCTTTGGGTATTGTATAGATTTTAAACATCCCTACTTTGATTTGATTCAATCATTTTATAGTATTTTTCAACTTCTTTTTATGTCATATTTCTATTTTTTTTTTTTAGGGTTTAGTTATTTTTATTTTTATTTTTATTATACATAAATTGATAGTTTTTGCTAGTTTTTGTTTTTTCGCAATTTTTTCTTATTCACTCTCTTTGTTCATTCGCTATTTCTTCTTTTTTCTTGGCTGTTTATTTTGCTGATTTTGTTTGTTCAATGAATTTTTATCTAAAAAAAAAGAATGAACTGAGGCAAATTTATGTAATGTTCATAAATTAGGTATTGTTTTGCTAGAATTTTTTAGATACTATGGTTGGAATTTTTTAGGTAATGTGGTTGGAATTTTTTTAGTTAACTTCATTGTAAATTTGTATTTTAGTTTCAACTATTTTAGCTAATTTATAATCAGTATTTTTTTAAAATCTTTCATTCAAATTTTGTAATTTGAATTACAAAAAAGCTAGGGTCTTAGAATTTGGGACCCAAAATGTACCCAGAAATGGGTTGGGGTGGTGGAGATTGAATGAAGTGTGGGATCTGCATATGAAATAAATCTGAGCCATTGATGTGAAATTCTGGGTAATTTTTGAGTTTTTATGTCTGGGTCCGTAGCATTACTATTTGAATTAAGTTTTTTTCTAATCTGCCAATCCATCTGAACCACATTATTTGCATCTTTGTTACTTGATATATCCTTCGATATTGTATCTTAATTTGATGCATCAATAAACTTCTCTTTTGCTGATAATAAAAATATATAAATAAAAAAAAAAGTAGAAACTACCATTATTTGCCCGCTGTTCTGTCGATTTGTGATGAAAAAATGATGGTTTCTAATAGCAAATTTGTCAATTCACCACCAGTCGAACAATTTCTCTTTTAGCTTTAGATAGCTTGATATACATTGTTGGACCTATTTCCTAATAGCTTAGGCTTTTGGGAAAATTTGTAACTTAACATGGTATTAGAACTCTAGTTAAGAGAGGTCTTGGGTTCAAGTCTCTCCGTTAGTATTTGGTATTATGTCCCCGTTTGTTTGCTTCTCCTTCTATCTATATATTGTTGGGCCCATTTCCTAACAGCTTAGGCTTTTGGGAAAACTGGTTACTTTCCTAACAACTTAGGCTTTTGGGAAAATTGGTTACTTAACAACACACCCTTATCAAATTGAAGTTAATAGCAAAGTTAAAAACACATATATTAGGGGTATTCATGGGTCGGTTTGACACTAAATGTGGAACCAATCCAATCATGATCGGTTCCAAGTTTTTGGACCGAGAATTAAACCAATCATGCACTATAACCAACCCAACCCAATCTCGGGTTAGTTCGGGTAGGAACCAGAGTATCATTATATTAAAAATTAGTTAATCAATCAATAATAAATAATAAAAACAAACAAGTTTTTAACATCTAAACGTAACACAAAAAGAGTAAAATATTGTTTAATGCAAGCCAATACAAATTAAATCTATCTCAAGCTTAAATATAACTAACACAAATTAAATCCATTAATACAACCAATACAAATTAAATCAATTCCGAAATACAACTCAAGTTTCTAGCACTCCTTCCTTTATTCACCTAATAATTATCAATCAGTCCTATTAACTATATTTATTTACCTACAGGTTCTGATTGATAAATTTATCACCATAAATTATTCATAAAAACAAGAGAGACTGATAAATTTAGCACTTGATAAATTTATCAATAGGACTTAATGGATAATAAGCCCTAAAAGTATGACATATTGGTAATTTACCCTAAAATTATTAGGTGCATCAAATCCATTGTAATAGACCAATTATGTGAAGATATATCAAATATAAATAAAATTTCATATATATATATATATATAAATAGGTTCAATTCTTGGTTTGGTTCTGTTTAGGAACCAACCCAATCCTATTAATTTGATGATTTGAAGATCCAGAACCAAACCAATGCATTCAAAGACCAAACCAAACCAATCCAAAGAGGTCGGTTTGGTTTGGTTCGGTTCTTTTGTTCACTGGGTAATTTGAACACCCCTAATCAATATACTTGCCTTTCTTATGTATAAATTTTTTTGATAAATACCTTCCTAAATGAACACTTTCTCCTAGTATTGCTAGTCTAAATAATATCCCTAGAACCATTGACAAGGGGCTAAAGGCTGTTGCAAATACAAGGCCCTTACTCTTCATCAACATATTCTGAACATATGTAGACATAGCAAATACAACAAGGCCTGAAATTATCAATAAATAATGTCGCCAAAAAAATTAGTTTGTAACAAATAAAAAATGTGGACTCATAACGTATTAAACAAATAGATTACTAGTGGTACTACTTACAACATTGAAGTAACAAAGTAGTTCTATGTCCCACATAATACTCCATGAAACTTTACGTTTTGTTTCCAAAGTTAGTGTGACCCCAGTGTCAATAATGGCTCTGGTCATGCAGATGAAGGTCGTGCCATAAGGGCAAGAGGCGCAGGGTACTTCATGACAACTTTGCCCTAAAATTAAAAAATAAAAACATGCAAACATTTAGAAGTCAATAGACATGAAGATATTAATTTGCTCCAAAGAAAATATATTAGCTAATAAATTTTGTTCATAAACCAACAATTATATGTTATTAATATTTTTTATATCTTATCAAATCAGCAATGTTAAAAAAAATTCAACCTAACCAATAGGCAATCTAACCACTCTAGCAAATTCTACACCTATCGAATCTTGATAATATCCATTAAACTCATGAAATCAATTTATAAATATTTCTTAGGTCTAAACTAATAGATTATTAAGAAAGTTCAACTCACATTGAATCTTGATAATATCTATTAAAATTACGAAACTAATTTGTGAATATTTTTTAGGTCTAAACAACTAGATTATTGAGAAAATTTTATCTCCAGCTTGGATTGTGGATATTAAAGAACATTCATATAGCAAAAATTTTTTTTTTTGTGTCGGATTTGAGTTGTATTAATGAAGAGGGACAAATGGTAAAAGAAATAAACAATGTCAACATCAATAAACAAAGAAGTTGTAGGAATAAAATGAAATAAATAAATAAATAAAAATTTTATCGATAAAATGACGTAGAAAACGAATGAGAATCATGCAATGAAGACATATGTAGAACCCTTGATCTAGTCTTCTTTAAGCTCGAATCCAAGTTCACGAATATCCGAATGGGAGGATGAATATAGATCAATAGTAGGGCTATTATAAAGTATTATAATTATGGTGTCCCTGCCATGATTATTGTACCTACCTAACAATTTTTCCTAGCTTCACCTTTGATTAAATGTGACTATCTAAGTTGAATCTTAGTTCCCCAAAACAAAAAAAAAAACACATCTACAAGAGGGGAAAAAAAATGGTAAGAAAGTTGTTTGTTTGCATTATTTTGGCAAACAAAACTAAACATAATATGTGAATTTAGAATTAATATTTGCAAATTTTAATAAAGTTACAAAAAAATCCAAAAATCTAAGCAGTAATGAAGGTCAATACAGGACGGACACAAAAGTTGTTTAAAACATTAGTGTGTTGTTCATCCAAATAGTCAATGTTAAGAATACATTAATCACCAAAAACACCACTTTATCACATGGCATTCTATGCTAGCATGTTTCAAAAAATATAATAGCATCCATGGACTAACTGTGATAAACGCTTTTGGTGATTATTGCATTTCCAATATTGACTATCTGGATGAGCAACACACTAATCCATGGCGGTGCCTTAAACAACTTTTGTGTCCGTCCCACATTGATGTTCATTGTTGCTTGGATTTTTGGGTATGTTTTGTAACTTTATTAACATTTGCACATATCAATTTCAAATTCACATATATTATGTTTAGTTTTGTCTGTCAAAATAATGCAAACAAACAACTTTCTTATGTTTTGTTCTCTTCTGGTTGTGTTTTCTTTTTTGTTGGGAATTAAGATTGAGCTTAGAGACAGTCACACTTAATTAGAAGCCAAGCTAGACAAAACTGTTAAGCACAATAATTATGGTTGGGGCACCATAATTATAAAATTTTCTAGTGACCCTACTATTGCTGTTTCTTCATCCTTCCATTTGAATATCCGAGAACTCGGATCCAAGCTTAAAGAGGACTGGATTGAGGGTTCTACATACGTCTTTATTGCAGTGTTCTCATTCGGTTCTACATCATTTTATTGGTAAAATTTTCATTTATTTATTTATTTTATTTTATTGCAACAACTCCTTTGTTTATTGATGTTGACATTGTTTGTTACTTTTAACATTTGTTACTCTTCATAAATACAACTCAAACCAAACAAAGAAAATTGCTATATGAATGTTCTTTAATATCCACAACTTTGGTGTTATTCCAAGTTGGAAATAAAATTTTCTCGATAATCTAGTTGTTTAGACCTAAGAAATATTCATAAATTAGTTCAGTGAGTTTAATAGATAGAAAAATGTTTTAGAGCTCTGAAAGAAGAGCTCTAAAGTAGCATTAATTTGTCTTCTTCCTCTTTGTGTTTTGTTTTTTTCCTCTTTTCTTTCCTTTTTTTTTTTTTTTTTTTTTGGAGGTGTGCCAGCTCAGTAGAGCTGCTTTTAGAGCAGCTCTACTAGAGCTCTCAATCAAAGTTGTTAATAGATATTAACAAGATTCAATGAGAGTTGAACTTTCTCAATAATCTACTTGCTTTGGGCCTACGAAATATTCATAAATTAATTTCGTGACTTTAGTGGATATTATCAAGATTCGATGTGAGTTGAATTTGCTAGAGTGGTTAGATTCCCTATTGGTTAGATTGAATTTTTTTTAAGACTACTGATTTGATAAGATATATAAAATATTAATAACATAACTAAATAGATTTAATTGTTGGTTTAGGAGCAAAATTTATTAGTTAATATATTTTCTATGGAACGAATTAATATCTTCATGGCTATTGACTTCTAAATGTTAGTGTGTTTTATTTTTTAATTTTAGGGCAAAGTTGTCCTAAAGTACCCTACGACTCTTGCCCTTATGGCACGACATTTGTTTGCATGACCAGAGCCATTATTGACACTGGGGTCGCCCTGACTTTAGAAGCAAGGAGTAAAGTTTCATATAGAGTATTTTGTGGGACATAGAATTACTTTGTCACTTCAATGCTGGTAGTAGTACTACTAGTAATTTATTTGTTCAATACGTTGTCCCTTTTTTTTGTTACAAATTAACTTTTCTGATGACATTTTTTATTGATAATTACAGGACTTTGTTGTATTTGCTATGTTTACATACGTTTAGAATATGTTGATGAAGAGCAAGGGCCCTGTATTTGTCACCGCTTTCTGCTCCTTGTGTTCTAGGATATTATTTGGATTAATAATACTAGGAGAAAGCGTGCATTTAGGAAGGCATTTACTAAAAATTTCTATACATATAAAATATTTAGCTACGAAGTATACATGTGTGTTTTTAACATTGCTATTAACTTCAATGTGATAGGAGCAATTTTGGTCATAGGTGGATTGTGCACTTCAAGAATGGATCTAGAGGGGGTGATCGTCTGCTCTACGATTTCAAAAACACCCTTTATTATAGTAGTATTAGTTACAAATATCTACATACTATAGAAACTCGTCCTCTCTAAGTTTTTCTTCTTTTAGAAATTTTAAGTGGATTTCACTCTATATCTATGAACATAAGATCAAAATAGTGTTTTAAAAGGCGCACTTAGGCGCAATGTGGCGCAGCCTTGCGCTTCAAACAGGTCAAGGCGAGGTGCAAGTTGCAACTTAGGTGTTGAGGCGAGGGCTTTTTTTCGAGGTGCAAGGCGTGGGTTTCATGGGCTTTACCTATTTTTCTACTCTAACTGTTGATTAAGTGCTTTTTTTGTGTGCATATCAATAGGGATTCAAAACTCTTCAATATAAAATGACAAACGTGGTCAAAAGAGAGCAAAAAGTGATAGAAGATTGAATGTCATGCTTTATATCTTTTGTTGGATATTATATTTCTAGTTTTTAGAAGATCGAATGTTATGTTTAAAGATTATTGGAAATAGTTATGATTTTTTAAAATTCTATATATATTTGTTATGTTGAAAAGTTTGCCTATTTTATAATTTTGCTTTTCTTTTACTACTTGCGCTTCACTGTGGTGAGGCGTGCTTCGCGCCTCGCGCTTAGGCTACAAGAGACCTTATCAACTTAGTGCGCCTAGAGCCTTTTAGAACACTGGATCAAAATATAATGTAAATTTTTTTTAAAAAAAAAAATTAATTTCTTATGACTAGCGCTAATTAGAAGTCTAATTTTCTGAAGAATAGAACAAGGTATCAACTAATTACTTACTCACATTCATCGAGAAAGATATTGTGTAAGATTTTAATATCAATTCTATCATAAACATTTTTAATGATACGAAATAATGTCAAATCACAATAACTCAAGATGCCTCACTTTAATATATAGATTGTTTTATGTTTGCTATTTTTTGTAATTGAATGTAGATACAAAAAACATGCTATTTATATATTTTTTTCATCTTATTTTCACTTTTTATACTGGCAAAAATTGATATTATAATTCATACTTTCTTTTTAAAAATTTGCTGGTACATATATGTTCGCGCCCCTTATATGAAAATCTTGGATTGGTCTCTATTTATTATGGGGCAAAAGCTTTAGAGAAGAAGTGTAGGTTTCTTAACTTGTTTGGAAACATGCGTCATCATCTTTCGCAATTCTATTATGGATAAGCCAATTTTGTTGATAATGGCTTAGTGTCACGGGCCGACTCCTTAAGAGGCGCAGCGGATCAATTTTTGCCCGTGTGGCGCTCAAACTTCACCAAGTTTAAGCCCGCCATAGCTCATTGACAAATCGAGTGTTGATGATCTCACCCGTTTGAACATTCGGTCCCAATGCTTTGTCTAGCAAAACAACTTCACAAAGAAGCTCCGTCTTCACCCGGATGCCACAAGTAGGCCTGACGCCTCAAGTGCACCAAGCACGGCATAAGTCGCTTCATAGCGCCAAGCTCACCACAAGCAAGGTGCTCGCCCAACTTAGGTTTATGTCGTCAAGGTGCCTAGCCACACAACAATGTGTTAGCGAAGGTCCTCAACTTAGCCGACAAGCCAACGTTGCATGCTGGGTCTTTAATAGCATCTCGAAGTGTCGCAGGGTCAAGCATGCCTCAATAGATGCATATTGGATGTCCACTTGGTCATGCGAAGCCCACAAGCCACCGAGGGACAATCTCTCGCCCACGGCGCAATCCTCGTGCCAACACGTGTGCTAGATTCCGCCTAAGGCCATTGCGCACCTTAGCGTTGCACCAACGTGTAGCATGAGTAAGGCAACAACTCAATCCGTAGCTTGCTCGTAGCATAATGTAGTCCCTCAATGGACGTAGTCATTGTATAGCTTGATGCCTTCATTCGATAGCCCACATATGCGGTGTTGCCTTCCGACCGCTTAGCTTAAGCCACGGGATCCCCTCGTGCAAGGTTGAACCCAAACCAAGCACTTGAGTTGGCACACGAGGCCTTTAGTGGTGCCTCGATAGCCCATTCGGTCCAAAACGAGTACCAAAGATGCCATATTGCGTGACATAGTGGAAACTACGTAGTGGACCTCTCACCCGGGAGGGCTGCGCAGTGCCTACATCATAGCACCGTCCACGGGGCTCCCAAACCCACATGGAGACTCTAGACACCCCTCTGGATACCTAAAGCCCGCCCTTGGGTTGCCCCAAGGTTGCTCACTTCAAGCCCAGTTTGGGCGGGGAGGTTGGTAGGTAGCACACCATACCCCCTTATAGTAGCTTGTTAAGCCCTTTTTCATCTGGCAGGAGGAAACATCATACATGTCCGAGGAGTCATAATGATTTTTCATTAATTCCACAAATTGAGAAAAGTCACGAAACTTGGTCGGGAACACACTTCCCCCAAGGGCTCTTTACCATAAAAATTTGGGCTACTTGGGGCCAATGTTAGGCCACGTTGGGGCACTTCCAACGGCCACTCTTGAGCACTCAAATGGCCACACCACCGCGAGCGAAACGTCACGGAGTTGGCCTTGCAAGGCAACCCGTGACACTTAGCCAAGTTGCATGTACCCTTTTAAACACTATATTATAGAATAGGCCATGTAATAATATTTCTAATCTTTATATCACCATTGTAAATGTATAATTGATGAGAAAGCCTATGGTGTGCACCCCTTTAAAGGTACATATTATATGCATCTTATCATAAATTGGTGTAATTTTATCATAAAATTTCGTAATATCAATCACAAAATATGTAACCTTGCCACAAATTAGTGTAACAAAATGTCTAAAATTTTGTGGTTGATGTTGCAAAAGTTGTGGCTTGGTTACGAAATTTTTTATTACGCCAATTTGTAACAAAATTATGCATTTTGTGATTGATGTTAAGAAATTTTATGACAAAATTATGCTAATTTGTGGTAGGATGTATATGGTATGTACCCTAAGGGGGTGCACACTATAGACTTTCCCATAATTTAATGAAAACTCAAATATATGCTACCTAATTCCTTGCCTTGATGAGGCCTCTCAAACATTTGTTATAGCGACCCCGGTCTTTTCCCATTTGAGTATTGTATCCGGACTTATGTTCCGTGGATTCCGTTGCCATATTATTGTCGTTGTTGTCCTTGATTCCTTATTCTTTGGTTATAAGATGTTTTGGGCAGGTTGATTACAGGTTGGTTGAATCTAGAAACCAATTCTTGATGTTCAGTTTTTAGCTTGGTCGCTCGAGCGAGCTTCTCTTCGCTCGAGCGAGGTCCTTCTTTTTGGTTCGTCGCTCGAGCGAACCTTTCTTGGCTCGAGCGAGGGTTGCGTCGATGCTAGACCCGAGGCGTGTTGTTGGCTCGAGCGAGCTTTCCTTCGCTCGAGCGAGATGGTTTGACTTTGGCTCGGCGAGCTTCTTTTTCGCCGAGAGGTCTACGTATGCAGTCGCTCGAGCGACCGGGTCTTCGCTCGAGCAAGCCTGTCCAGTATTTAAACGCAGCAACGGGATTTTTAGGGCAGTTTTTCATTCTTTTTGATCCCAAACCCTAAAGCCCGACTTTTCTTCTTCTCTAAACACCTTTTCCTCTAGGTTTGATCTAGTTAGGGTGTGTTTCTACCCTAGTTCTTTTGCAAATAAGATAGAGGAGAGCGAGGGCTTTCATTTAATCGGAGCAGTTATTGATTTGGAGCATTTTGGGGTTTCGGGCATCCTCTTCGTCTTCTTCTTTTGCGATCTTCGGTTTAAGGTAGGGATTTCCTACTCCTTGTATACGTTTTAATCCTAAGTGTTGGTGTTTTGGTATGTGGGAGGTAGTTTGGTAATTTTGGGAAAACCTTAGGGTTTTGTTATAGATTAATTCATGTAATTAATTAAAGGGGGAATTGTGTATTGGTTAAATTCATGAGATTTGGGGAAATTGAGATTTTGGTGATGTAGTTGAATATTTAATCACTCATCTGTGAAATTGATAATATATATATTGTGATAATTATTTCTTGCTTAGAAATAATGGTTTGGGGCTATCGGTGGAGGATAGCCAGTGATTGTTGTAGACCTTGCATGTGGCTTAGGTATAACTGGAATTTAATCATTTATACTGACCCTTGAATTAATACAGAACATTACTTGTATTAACTATGTGTTGTATATGGCAAGTATTATTTATGTTGCATATGCATTTGGTTTTGGAGGAGATAGGGGATGAACTCCACGGTTTAGGGGAAGATAGGGGATGGACCTCTAAACCGGATTTTATTGGGAGGAGATAGGGGATGGACTCCAGTAGCATCACTTATGTGGGTGCTTATCTTTATTTGTTGTTGATACGATACATCACCACCATGTGTATCAGTTGGGAAGTATGGAAGTGAAGTTGATTGTGAGTAATGTAACACCAGTATGTGTGTTTATTGTGTTGTAACAGAGGTTAACCTGATTTGATATCCTTGTTGAGTTGTTTGGCCAGGTTCTGAGCCATGTCGGTATTAATGGAAAGTGAATTGTGTCATAGACCATGTGTCATAGACAATGTAGGCATTCATGTCCTAAAATTGGGAATTTATTACCTTGTGCTAACCATATATCGGATACTAATGCTTTAGTTAATTCTTATGCCTGGTTTAGTATTTCTCTACTGGGCTGTGGCTCACCCTATATGGGAACTTCTTTTTCAGGTTTAGGCGGTTCACTACCTCCAAGGACTTAGCTTGTGAGGATTTGGACTTGAAGATTTATTCTTAGTTTATTTGCTTTTATATGTAAAACATTCAAGCCTAGGGCTTTATTTGTTTTTGAGTTAGAACTCATGAATTTGTGTCCAAGTATTGGCTTGGCAAGATGTAAGCCCGTGGGGCATTTATTTGGGTATTTTATTTCTTAATACTTTGATGAATGGGATTATATTCTTGTTTTTTGGTATATTAATGCATGTTAATATTATATATTATGGGTTAATTTTTGAGGGCGTTACATTTGTCCTTGCATGTTGTGGCTAACAGTTTATGGACACTACTTGAAATTTTAATTTTTGCTATGAAGAAAAATTGCAATAAAAAAATATTAAAAATTTTGTTCAAATATAATTTTTGTCACTAAAATTAGTCATGAAAACAACTACTTAATTTTTTTTTTGCAACAAAAATCCCTATTTGTCGCCTATAGTAACTAATTTGCAACAAAAATATAAAAGGGATTAGTTTTTTTTTTTTTAGATAGCATAAAAGGGATTAGTTGAAATTGAAATCTTTAGCAACCAAAAATTTCATCATATCTAATTAATGGTTTATGTCGCAAAAAAAAAAAAAAAAATAATAATAATAATAATAATTATGCTCATAAATGTGCTTCATCGCAAATTGCTTCTACACAAGGAGAGATTTGGAAAGGGAAAGGGAAAGGGAAAGGGAAAAAGTGTGAAAATAGGTGAAATATAAGCATATTTTATTCACATTTCATCTATCTTTTCCCTTTCCCTCTTCAAATCCTTAGCTGTGTTTGGTTCATGGATTTGGGGAGGGATTTAAAAAGGGAAAGGAAAAAGGTATGTAAAACTAGGTTCATATTTCACCGTCCTATTCTCTTTCTCTTTCCAAATCCCTCCCTAAATCTTTCAATCAAACACAGCCTAAACCAAACATACTAGTGAAGAAACCCAAGGTCTCCGATGTCGACAAAGCAATTCTCTCACTCAAGACCCAGAGGCATAAGATTGTCGATTACCAGCAAAAGGTACTATATTTTGAAATTTGTTGAAGTTTTATTTCTGGGTTTAATGTTAATTGAAGATCTCAACTTGTTATGAGGTTAAAATTTTTCAGGAATGAGGTAATTGTGTTGATTTCCATGGTGTTAGGATAGGAATTAATTGACAGTTGCACTGGTGAGGGATAATTTTGATCATTGTTGGAGGATTGGTTACTTGGGCTACAACCAATTCTGTAGGTGGTTTATGTTGGTTAAAGAGGAAATGCATAAAAATAAAAAATAAAAATATGGGTTTTGTTCCAAAGTGCGATAATTAGAATATTGGAGGAGAGGAGAACCTGCTGGATTCAAGATATTTGGTTGGTTGTAGTCATTTATAAACTATTTAGAGGCATTCCCAATATTTGATATTTTTGGCGATTATGTTTGGAGTGTTAGTTGAATGAACTGTGTATTCCTTGCAATTTGAATTAGAGGAATCACTTAATGAGAACGTGAACTTCGTTTTGTTTTCTTTATATTGGTGTATACAATGCTGATAAATATGTGGTTACCCTAGGTTAAGCAAGGCATGTATGTTTGGGATTTTAAAATGTAGAAGAAAGGGAGTATGTATGTTAAGTAACCCTAAGATATTCTAAAGAAATGGATTCTCTGCTACCTTTTTCAAGATAACTACTTCGTATAATGATCTATGAATTTCCCTTTCTTTGAGGGTTTATTATATAGTGTAACACAGTAGCATCCTCTGATGTTATTTGATGAATATGTACGTATATATGTATATTGACAAGTTAATATTGTATTAGGAAAAGAGTGCCGGAAGGGACACAACCTTTGTACAAAAACTAAGAAGTCAGGCTCAACATTAAATTTGAAGCCACCTATAAAATCTACAATAACAAATGTGGATTCACACACAAAAAAAATCCTTTAAGCAAAAAAGTAAAATAAAACAATGCAAAAAAACATGTCTTTTGTTTTTGAATCGTTAACTCTGTCTCTTTTAAAATGGGCAAATTGTTTTCTCTCCACAAGCACCACATAATGCTCCAATTCCTCTCATCTACTTCTTTCAGCTGGATGCTGTAATTGAAGCTGAAAAGCAAGCTGCAAGGGACTTGCTCCATGAAAAGAATAAAGACAGAGCCTTCTAGCGTTAAAGAGGAAGAAGGTGCAAGAGGAATTATTGAAACAAGTCAATGCCTGCCTCATTAATGTTGAGCAGCAAGTAATTTATTTTATAATCAAGTCATTCCTTTTGTTCAGTTATTTCTTTTGTATTTATATCTGTGTTTAATGTTTGATGCTCTGTTTACAACCTTTGCACAATTTACCTATTGATGTAGTACACAATAGAGAAGGAGAATATGGATGATACTGCTGCTGAAGCTAAATTTGTGTTGTGTCTCTCCTTTATATTTCCTCACTCATCTTTCACTTTATAGATCTTATAATCCTGCTCAATTTGTGTTGCTGTTAAACACTTGTAATGTTTTTGATCTACTAAAAGGTGAAATAAGTTTTTGGTAAGTTTGTTTTTGTCCACTACTGGTGAGTGACCAAAGTTTGTTTATGCGAGGAGTATACAGTATATACTGCTGTTTTTTGTGTTTAATTCTTTTGAAGACCATTTTTTTCATTCTTTTATGGTGAATTTTTTTCCAAGATGAACTTTTGTTAGTATGTTGAAGTACAAAGTATATGTGCTTTCTGTTTAAGGAGTTTCTCATTATTAGAAAACCACATATAGGTTGAACTAATTTCATAAGGTTGAACAATGAAAAGACCTTTACGCTTGGTGAACCATTGTTCTTCTGCTATTAATTTGCTCTTATAATTTGGGGGAGAAAGCATTGAACTAAAGGTTGTTCGCTTCACCTGCACCAACTCCTACAGGCATGGTGCATGGAGCGGTCCTATGTTGGTTAGTGAAATGGATAGAGCTCAGGTGACTTCTATTGTGACCCTTCCAGTGAAAGTTGTGCGACAGTTTTGTATCTATGAAAAGAGTTGACTAGCATCTGACTTACCTAAAGAAAAAAGATAGAGAAAGAGAGAGAAGGAAATATAAGTTGCCTAAGATTTCAGTTTTAGATTGATAGTGTATTTGCATGTCAAAATGCTTAGATAAGTTGCTTAATCCAGGGTTTATCATGAATTAATCTGGAGCAATTTGGTGATTATGCAAATCTTGTCAGATTCTATCAGATTTTCATTGTAGGAATAACAAATGATGATTTTACGTTTCTTTTTTTTTTTTTTTCCTTTCTCTGAGAACTAACAAATGATGCTTCTATATACGGTTATTTAACATATCACTCCTCTCTCTTTTTTTCCTCCCTTCTCTCTCTTTGTACCTTGTTCTTGTTTTTGACATGTTGTCATCTGTTAATAATTGTCAACATGTTTATTCTTATTTGCTTTCCTTTCTTAGGATAAAATTGAGATTTTTAATCCTTTACGTCCTCTTTTATGCATCTTGAAGGAAATTAATGCAATTTTGGGTGAGAAACTTTCTGTGGAAGATGAAGAGGAAGTTTTAGCAGAGTTTGAGAACCTGGAAACTCAGGTATGTGTATTTGGTGCTCAAATAATTTGTTCCAATCTGCAGCATTTTTGTTGACAAATATTCTGCTTAACTCATTTTCACTTGTCGCCGATAACATCATTGCTCTTGTTATATTCGTTCCCAATACAAACTGCCCATTAGAGTTGTGGGATTTATGGTTTTGTTCAGTAGTGGGATTTAATGTTCTCATTGTCAATGTTGAAAAATCTAGAAAACACCTAGATGTTGATTTGTGATTATGTATCAATTTTAAGCAGAATATAACAATCCCAATCAAACAATCAAGAGAAAGAGACACAGATTTTACGTGGAAAAACCACAATTGGACACCTTCCAATTGTGATAAAAAAAACCACGGGCAACAGCCACAAGAACAATCCACTAAGAAGATATAAAGGAATTACACAGGTATCACTCTCAATTATCTTGAGAATTCACAACGCCTAATTGAACCAACCTCTATGTGCCTCTTCCAACCCCATCTTCAGCACGGAATTGTCTTTCTGATGAGCCACTCCGGATTCCCTCTAAAGCTTCAGGCTCGAATTCTTCAGAATTCACAACTGAAGAACAACTCTCTCTTTTGTGTATAACAAACAAACCTTTGATGTACTATCTTTAAACCATGAGTTGAATACTCAATAAAACATCAAAGAAAAATAACAAAATATCCCCAGATATAAACCTTTAAGAACCAAAAAGAAGATCTGGGGGACCTTAATCAATTACTTAGTTTTGGGAGAAAACCAAGTATTTATAGAGAACCAAAAGTAATCCAAGATTGGGAAGAAAACAAACTTCTTGAGAAATCCGGATTCTGAGGCTCGCTCGAGCGAAGCTTTCCTGGCTCGAGCGAGGAGAGTAATTTTCATGATTTCTACTAGTGCCTTGGCTCGAGCGACGGATCCTTGGCTCGAGCGAGGAATACACTTCTTCAGGTTTTTGTATGGACGCAATCCTTGGCTCGAGCGAGCATTCCTTGGCTCGAGCGAGAAAGTCTTAGCTCGAGCGAGCACTCCTTGGCTCGAGCGAGCAACGGCTGACATGCAATTTTGAATGCAATTTTGAATTTTGCTTCGGCCGCGAGCTGACCGGGCAGCTCGACCCCCGTAATAATCAGCGAAGTGGCAATCTTGAAAGCATTAACATCACAAACTTCTCTGCATGGCTCGATTCGGATTTGGATTTGCATCTAATAAACTCATAGCCTCACTGAAATAAACGGCGAAAATAAATACATCTGAAAGGAGTTTTGTCAAACGGGGTTGCCAAGAATAAAAACCTAACAAATGTGAACATTCACACTGTAAAATATGAATGTTCATATCACCAAATTGTTAAGTGTTCAAAAAATAGTTGTAAGGATAAAATTGTCCATAAAATTCCTTAAGTATGAGAATTAAAATTTGGTAGATCAAATGTCCAAATAATGGGACTTATTGGAATACAAAAATATGTTATGGACTAATTGAGATACAATACAAGTACTTGAAAAAAGATTTCCTAATAAATCCCCCAACAAAATATAACCAAAGACAAGGAAAAAAAAACTTAAAACTAAATAATTCACTTCTCAACAACTATTTCATCATTTTTTTTATTTTTTGGAAAATTGTGTGTGCTATAATAATTAAAGAATAAAGAAGATTTATGAGATTTTTTGGCTTAGAAAAATGAAAGATCTTAGAGAATAATAAGAGAACAAAAAATGACACAAATTTAATGAGTTGGACATATATTTATAAGGAGACAATAAATAAGAAAGTAGAATAATTAAAAGATAGAGTGTGAGCATATGTACTTATAAAAGGACATGTGGCAAAGAATACATGGACACATGACACTTTTTGAAACCTTCTAATATAAGTTTCTACTTCGCTTATATATATAAGATATGATTAGCTGAAAATAGGTTTATCATGAACCCGTTGGAGTATTTATCTGCTCCTCTATTTTTTGTTTAGTTTGGTTTTGCTCACTGTTGTGTCTGTTGTGTTTTTGAAGGTTGTATCTTTACTATTACTTTATTTAAATAATATTGCTGAAAATAAAAATAAAATTATTCAAGAATTTTTTTTTTTGTTGATGAACGGGCGTTGGGGCCAGCTTACGTGCGCCTCAACTAATTCCGGGATTCATGCAAAGTGCCCTCTCCATGTGAATCGGGCAAATCTCAGGTAGAGCCCGCGTGTGTGGCCCTAAGGGGCAAATTGCTCCTAATGGGAGTTGGGGATTCACACAAAGTGCCCTCTTTATGTGGATCAGGCAAATCTCAGACAGAGCCCGTGGGTGTGGCCTCAAGGAGTGGATTGCTTCTAATGGGAGTATACCTGAGACCTAGAGGGAGCACACCCCTAAGTCCCAAGTTGCACCCACTAGGCCAATCCCTTGGGTTTAAATTATTCTAGAATTAATGGAGACAGATAGAACTATATACCTATGTATTAAGACAATCGGTAACAAGGCAATCGATGCTATTATGTTTCTAAACATGATAGTACAGAGAAATGCATGCCATGTGATAAATCGGCTTTGGTGATGATTGTATTCCTCACATTGACTATCTGGAGGAATAGAACACCAATCCATGGTAGTGTCTTCAATGGGTTTTTTGTCCATGTCGTTGCCATTTCGCACCCAACTCTGAAATGCAAATGACAATGAGAGAATCAATAAAAAACTATAGAAACTAGTTTTGTTAGCAAATAATGAAATTAAATGCTTTAGTAACACAAATTATCAATGTTAAGCATTATCATTACACTTGATGAATATCAATACCTAGAATAGAACAAATTTGCAATGTTGGATCATAGTAGTGAGAAATCCAGCAACCCTTAAAGAGAGAGCAATCAGCTAGGAATATATAGGAGTATATATAGAAGAAGAAGGTTAGGAAAATAAAGATTAGCGTGATGGTACAGGATCCTCTAGAGTGAAAATTGTTGAAATGATTGTGGAGTGCTTTTGCTAGCTAAACGACATGTGGTGAACTAGCAAAGCAAATGCTAGGATTGAAATGGAGTTAAAAAAATAACTATGTTTTGCAGCTGAAAAAAAAAATTGAAACCAGAGAGGACAGAGAAAGAAAGAGAAAGAGAAGTAGGACATGATAGAGAGAGAAAAACACCTCTCACCGTAATCCTCCATGCTGTCCTCCACCATCCTCCGCAGCCGTCTGCCGAAGCTCAGATGCAGGCTTTTAAAAAACCAAAGTAAAAGAAAAGGAAAGAAAGAAGAGAGAATAGGGAAACAATAATGAAATCTTTAAAAACACATGGTGAGGGAAACAATGATAACTCTAATAAGGATTTTCTGGACTGGAATAAATCACAAATCATGAGATTTCAACTCTAGAAATCTACACCCTCTGTCCCATTTTGATAGTCCCTTTTGAAAAATTTCAACTTTTTAAGGAGACAAGTAATCATTACACTTGAATTCAAATTTTAAAGTGTTAATTCCAAAAATACCCTTCTCTTTTCATTTTGAAATTTATTTATAATTATTTATAAGGGACAATTTTGGAAACTTTTAAATTTTAAAGTATTGACTTTTCAAAAATGGACATTTATTTTGAAACAACAAAAAAATTAGATAATGGACAAATAAAACGGGACGGAGGAAGTATTATTTTCTATATGGTTGAAATTTTCTTTGGGCTGGGAACTCCTTTAGAAATCTATTATGGATCTGATTCCACAAATTGTATGTTTTAAATAGCCAAGATACTAATATGGTCTTCCTCCCTTCAAACCTAACTTCTGAGTCAAAAATAATATGGTTTTAGAAAGGAGGGAGTGTTGAGAGAGCTTCGACGAACAGCTATGGCTTCGTTGTCGAGAACGGTGGATAGTGGATGACTTCGGCGAGCTGAGGACTCCAGCGAGAGGCTCTTTCTCTATCCTATCGTTGTTCTCTGGTTTCACACTCTTTTTTTTTTTTTCCTTTTTTTTTTTTTCAGTTGCAAAACGCAGTGTTTTGTATCTTTATTTCAATCCTGGCCCTTGCTTTGTTAGTTTGCCATGTGTCGTCCAGCCAGCGAAGCACTCCACGATCACTTCAATGATTTTTCACTCTAGAGGATCCCATACCATCACAATGTCGTCGATCTTTATCTATTCTATATATACTCCCATGTGTTCCTAGCTCTCTCACCACACTCCTTCATTGATTGCTCTCTCTCTCTTTAGGGCTGCTGCATTTCTCACTATTGTGATCCAACATTACAAATTTATTCTATTCTAGGTATTGATATTCATCAAGTGTAATGATAATGCTTAACATTGATAATTTGTGTTACTGAATCATTTAATTTCATTATTTGCTAACACAACTAGTTTGTATAGCCTTTTGTTGATTCTCTTATTGTCATTTGCATTTAGAGTTGGGTGCAAAATGGCAACCACATGGACAAAAAAGCTATTGAAGGCACTGCCATGGATTGGTGTTCTATTCCTCCAGATAGTCAATGTGGGAATACGATCATCAACAAGGCCGGTTTATCACATGACATGCATTTCTCTGTACTATCGTGTTTTAAAAACATAATAGTATCCATTGCCTTGTTATCCATTATCTTAATACATAGGTATATGGTTCTATATGTCTCTTCTTTATTCTATAATAATTTTATTTTTGTTATTAGCAATTATTTTATAAATAAAGTAATAGTAAATACAACCTTAAAAAACACAACAGTGAGCAATTACAAACAAACTAAACAAGAAACTTAGGAACAGATAAACACATCAACGGGTTTGTGATAAACCTGCTTTCAGCTAATCATATAAAATAAGCTTTAAAAGAGTGTCATATCTCTATGTAATTCTTTGCCACATGTCTTTTTATAAAAGAGTGCTGCTACATCCTCCTAATATATCACCCCTATTTTGACCTCTAATGAGGTGGAATAGAGAGAGGAAGGGTGAGGAGTGGGTTCCATTCCACATTTAGGGGTGTCCAATTAGAGCTCCCAAGCATTTTTCTTTATAAAATATGCTTACATGTTATGTTTTAATTCTTCCATTATCTTATTTTATCTCCTTATAAATATATGCCCAACTCATTAAATTTGTGTCATTTTAGCTTCTCTTATTATTCTCTAAGATCTTTCATTTTTCTAAGCCAAAAAATCTCATAAATCTTTTTTATTCTTTAATTATTATAGCAAACACAATTTTCTAAAAAATATTTAAAAAAATGATGAAATAATTGGTTAGATGTGAATTATGTAATTGAAGTTGTTTCTTTTTTCTGTCTCTAGTTATTTTTTTTGTTTCTATCAAAATCTTTCAAATTTTTAGTTCAAATGCAAATAAAAATAAAAAAATAACCAACTTTCTACCGGTTTTTATTTATTTATTTTAATTTCCTTCAAATTATTTTTTTATTTCTAGGTTTAGAAGTGAATTATTCAATTGAAGTTTTTTTTTCTGTCTTTAGTTTTTTTTTTTCCTATCAAAATCTTTCAAATTTTTATTCTAAATGCAATTGAAAACAAAAAACAAAACCAACTTTCTACCAGTGTTTTTTTGTTCATCTTTTAATTTCCACAAATTGCTTTTTTATTTCTAGGTGCTTTATAAAAATAAAAAGAGAATTTTAGCAATTTTTTGTGTTTACTGGATTTTATTTATTTATTTATAACTTTTATGCATTTCAAATTTTGAAGGCTTTTTGACTAAAAGTTCCTAAGAGAAAAAAAAAATTACACTAATTTTTTTAAAAAAAAATTCCATTGAAAAATTCGTGTTAAAAAAGTTATTATTCTACAACATTACTAAACCAATTCATTCATATTTAGTTGGAAGCGGATGAATTATTTCTTGTCAAACAATGTTGTAATTTATATTACAAAAGTGGCTTTGTATTATTTTCTCCAAAAAATAAAAAAAATACAAATGTTCACTTACGGAACTCTAATATTTTATTTCCATTCCATTGTTTTCTATAATTATTATTGGCTCTCCCTTCTTAGTTTCCTTTTCTTTCTTAAGTATTTTTCACATTCAGAATTTTTGTTTAAAAAACCACTGTTTTACATAAATATGAAATAACTTATCAAAATTTGAGTGAAATGTTACTGTTTTATGATCAATGAATATTTGCTTATTCGTTATTGGGTAAATTACACTGACACCCCCTGAGGTTTAGGTTTATTACAGTTCCCCCTTCACGTTTTGGAAATTATATCTCTCTCCCTGAGGTTTAAAGTTTCATTACAGATTCCCCCTCGGCAATTTAATTTTTTTAAGTACCAATTTTGCCCTCACTAGATAAATTACATTGACACCTCTCACATTTTAGAAATTACGATTCCCTCCCTAAGGTTTAAAGTAGCATTACCAATTGCCCCCTCGGTTAGTATTAGTTGGAAAAAAAATTAATTGAAAAAAAATTTTTGTTAGTAAAATTTTTAAATTTCTGATTAAAAACCAACGTAAACTCATTTTTTGAATTTACATTTTTTCTTCAAATTTACAAATTGAGACAACCATTTATAAACCAAAAAAATTATCAAACAAATTTTTATGACAACTTTTAAATTTTTTGTAAATATAAATTGAAAACTGAAAACGAAATGGTTACCAAATAGGCTTTAGATGGTAAAAATGTCGTAAAATTAACAAATAATTAAATAAGTTATCAACGTAAGAAATGACTTATCAAAAGATTCTTAGGCTATGTATAGTTTGATTTTTAGAAATGTTTTTTAAAAATTAAAAATTAATTTGGTTAAGAAATAAAAAATAAAATATAATTATCATTTTTTTATAATTTTTATCTTTCGAGTGGTTAGAAATAATTTTTTACAAATTAAATTGAAACAGCCATACGTATGCATATAACTTGCCCAAAAGTTAAAATGATAATTATTTTTTATTTTTTATTTCTTAACCAAATTAATTTTTAATTTTTAAAAAAATTTTCTAAAAATCAAATTGTACATAGCCTAATAATCTTTTGATAAGTCATTTCTTACGTTGGTAACTTATTTAATTATTTGTTAATTTTACGACATTTTTTTCCATCTAAAGCTTGTTTGGTAACCATTTCGTTTTCATTTTTCAATTTATATTTACAAAAATTTTAAAAACTGTCATAAAAACTTGTTTGATGATTTTTTTGGTTTATAAATGATTGTCTCAGTTTGTAAATTTGAGGAAAAAACGTAAATTCAAAAAATGAGTTTACGTTGGTTTTTAAACAGAAATTTAAAAATTTTACTAACAAAATTTTTTTCCAATTAATTTTTTTTTCAAATAATTTTTTTTCCAATGAATTTTTTTTCCAACTAGTACTAACCAAGGGGGCAATTGGTAATGCTACTTTAAACCTTAGGGAGGGGTTTGTAATTTCTAAAATGTGAGGGGTGTCAATGTAATTTATCTAGTGAGGGTGAAATTGGTATTTAAAAAAATTAAATTGCTAAGGGGGAATCTATATGCTGTGTTTGGTTTGGGGATTTGGGGAGGGATTTGGAAAGGTAAAGGGAAAAGGTGTGTGAAATTAGGTGAAATTTAGGTATGTTTTATTCACATTTCACTTACTTTTTCCATTTCCCTTTCCAAATCCCTCCTTAAATCCCCCAACCAAACAACCAATAATGAAACTTTAAACCTCAGAGAGGGAGATGTAATTTCCAAAACGTGAGGGGCGAACTGTAATCAACATAAATCTCAGGGGATGTCATTGTAATTTACCCTTTGTTATTTGTCAATCTAATTGTGGGATGTTAGTTACTATCTCATTCAATGATATGGACCCAACATATATAAAAAAGATTAATTTTTATTTTTTGTATTGAACTGTGAGATGGAGCCATATTTCCTATCATTCAAAAGTAGAAACATCATAATTTATCATTTATATGTAGACCTTAGGGATTCATTCATGAAAATGAAAATGGGAACATCTAGATGATAAAATACAAAGATCATTAAAATTTATGGTCATATGTAAACAATGGAATTTGAGTTATTTAATAGATCATTAAAGTCTTAATTTGAGTATTTTTATGTAATGCGCTAATTTATGTATGCACATATTATTATAATTTTTGTTATGTAAAAGATTATCGTGAAAATATTTTTCAAAAGTAGCATGAGTAGGAAATTGATAACTCTAAAAATATGTCATCTATATGACCTAAATCACTCTATATGTCACTTTATTAGGAAATTGATAATTCTCATTTACGTCAACTGTAAAGTGCATGTGCAATTGCTTAGAAAATATATATCATAATTATTATGAAAAATAAATTAGAATCGATTGACTCACTAATATAATATTTTCAAATTAAATTTATCAACTAACATTTTTAGTGATTTGTAGAAAAAAAAAATTGGCACATTCAAACAATATTTACATAAAGTTAAATTTCAAGTACAATCCGTGCATAGCACGGGTCAAAAACTAGTTCTAAGTAAATCTCTCTCATTCTTCACATTTTTTTTTCTTCTTCTTCTTCTTCGATTAGCAAAGAAGAAGAGTACAATGCCAGAGCAGAACTAGCCAGAGGCAGTGAAAAAGACAAAACAAAAAAAATCACAGCACCAAGGCACACTGCACCAAATCAGATGTTGGAAACACACCAATAGAACAAAAAATACTCATCAAAGCAAAATACAAGAAAACAGAAAAATACTCGCTCCCTTAATCAATTTTTGTGTTTCTTATCATCAATGCAATGCACAAACAAATTAGAACTCTGATTTTCCCTCAGATCTTCATTAGCTTTAACCCAACTAGATGTTCTGAACTCTATGAAGCATGGATTTTTCTACAAATATATCGTACCTGTATTAGATATATATTGGGTACACAAAACCAAACCAAACCAAACCAAGCCTTAAGTCCCATCAAATGGGGTTGGCTACATGAATCCTTCTTCTCCACGCAGCCCTATTAAAGGCCATTTCGTTAGTCAAATTAAGTAGATCCATATCTCAATTTACAACGCTAGCTAACGTTAATCTAGGTCTACCCTATCCCCTAACACTTCTATCTACCATTGCAGCATCGTATCTCTTCACTACTGCCTCTGTTGGTCTCCGTTGAATATGACCAAACCATCTCAATTGATTTTCTCTCAACTTATCTTCTATCGGTGCTACTCCTACCCATTCATGAATACACTCATTCCTAATTCTGTCTTGTCTAGTCTTACCACACATCCACCTTAGCATCCTCATCTTATCTACATGTTGTTTCTTGGTTGCCCAACACTCCGTCCCATACAATATCGCTGGTCTAATAGCCGTTCTATAGAACTTACTTTTTAGTCTAGTAGGTATTTGTTTATCGCACAGTACCCTAGACGCACTTCTCCACTTGCACCATCCCGCCTTAATCCTATGGGCCACATCCGCATCAATCTCCCCCGCTGTATAACGAAAATGTTCACTTTTAGGCAGTTCTTGGTTTTCAATCTTCACTTCTCTGTTTTCATTGTTACTGTAACTAAATTTATACTCCATGTACTCTGTTTTAGTTATGCTTATCCGGAATCCTTTAGATTTAAGAGATTTTATCTAAATCTCCAACTTTGTGTTAACTCTTTCTCTAGTCTTATCCACTAGCACGATATCGTCTGCAAAAAGTATACACTGGATACACAAAAACACATCTAAATTTTTGTTGTACCCCAGACATACTTAGTATATACTCAAGTTGTACCTCAACCGGAATAGTAAGCTTTTCGTAGAATTTTTTTTATGGCTAGCATTATTTTAAAATCAAGTTTTTGCTTGTAAGTTAATCAACATAATGACATTTAATTTTAGTTTATACTTTACTTTTTGCTCTAAATGTGAGTTGTAGATTTGATCTCAACAAACTAAAATATTTACCTAATTTTACATTATTTTAAATTAAAAATAAATTATTTTTTTATGAACATACCTTGTCGTACCCATACTCTACTCTTTTTCTTTTCTTTTCTTTTCTTTTTTTACTGTTGATACCATGTTGGAAACGGTTTTGAAATTTTGGCCTACTTTGAACCAATATTGAGGTAGGACCCCCCACATACCTATAGAGTTTGGTCTGAGTAGTTATGTGTATTATGTTGTGTGGTGATTAGTGCTGTGTAATTGGTTCGATAAAATCATTTATGAGCGAATGAAAAATTGACACCAAAGTAACCTCCACAAGGAAGTGTTGGTGGGAGCGTATTATAGGAAAACTATGAAAGCTAGATGAGTTTATAAGCTCTAGGATTGGATTTGGGTTTGGATTCCAAGTGACACCCAATTTTGTGAAGGAGAGGAGTTACGAACCAAGTGGGTTAGATAAAAAGACACACATATGCGCCACCACTGCCCCACCTGCTCAAACGTGAGGTCAGGGTTACTTTGTATCTAATTATTTGAATTTCAAATCTGAATTGTTGCGTTGCTTCCCTTGCTTCTCTGTGATAATGTCTATTTGTTGCTGGCTATGTCTATTTTTGCTGCAAACAGCCACTTTGATGGCTATAAATACCCTCCTCCTCCAGCTGACTCTTTGATTTTTTTTTTTTTTTTCTATTGCACTGTAAGTTTGTATTTAAAATTGTTACGTGCTGTTCAAATTTCTAGTGTGGCATATCTGCTATTATTTTTTATATTCTGAAATTCTAAAACTTGAAAGTTTTGTTAAAATCTTGACTTTGTTTTCTCCAAATTATTTTCTGTACACTTTGAGAAGCATATGATTCAGTGAATTGGAACTACATGCTGCAAATGTTAGACAATTTTGGATTTGGAAACACTTGGATTAATTGGATGAGGAGCTGCATCTCTTCTGTCAGAGTGTCAGTGCTAGTAAATGGATCCCCAGCTGCTGAGTTTTGTCCTCAAAAAGGATTAAGACAAGGAGACCCAATTTCACCATTTCTTTTTAATGTAGCAGCTGAAGGACTCAACATACTTCTATCAAGAGCCAAGGAGCTGGGCATTTTTAAGGGTGTGACGGTTATAATGGTTTGAACATTTCCCATCTTCAGTTTGCTGATGATACAGTAATCTTTTATGAAGCTGATTGGTCAGAAGTAGTAGCTGTTAAAAGAGTCCTTAGATGTTTTGAAGTGGTGTTTGGTCTAAAGATTAACTTCCACCAGAGTGTGGTGTGTGGGGTGGGAGTGGCAAAGGACATTGTTGCAGATTTTGCCTAAAAATTAAACTGTATAAGTCAGAATCTACCTCTAAAGTACCTAGGTATGCCATTGGGTGCCAATCCCAATAGGAAAGTGACATGGAGGCCTGTGATAGACAAATTTAAGAAGTTAGCAGGTTGGAAGAGAAGAATCCTCTCTTTTGCTGGTATAATAACTTTAATTAAATCTGGTCTATCCTGTTTACCCGTGTACAACATGTCTTTGTTCATGATGCCAAAGCGTGTTGCCAAGGAATTAGAAATGATTCAAGCAGCTTTTTTATGGGGGGTTAATGAGCTAAAAAGAAAGGTTCATCTTGTAAGCTGGAAAGAAGCAACAAAGAGTAGAAAGCAAGGGGGTTTTGGGATTAGAAACATCAGATTGGTGAATGATAGCTTGATAATGAAATGGTGGTATAGATTGTGAGAATATTAGGTTAGGCAGTGTTTCCTTTTCTGAGAGATTGTATAGGTGTATATATATGGTAGTGTTTTAGGTGTATATATATGGCAGTGTTTCCTTTAGGTTAGGTTTATATAGATGGCAATGTTTTAGATGTATATATATGGCCGTGTTTCCTTTAGTCTTGGGGTTAGGTTAACTATATAATCAGATGTATTCTTTGTATTATTACACAATTGAATATACAAAAAATATTTAGGAATCTTACATGGTATCAAAGCTAGGTTCGAAACCCTAGCAACCATTGTCCAAGTTTCTCTACTTCGTTGAGTTCTTTGGTTCAACTTTCTGAATACGTGCAACCCATCTGGTTCGAGATTGGGTTTGGTTCGTCTGGTCCTTTGTTTGAGTCATCGTCTGATTTGCGTAGGTTCTCCAGTTTGGTTTGTAACTCCTCTACGGTCGGCATCTCTGGATCGTCCGGCATCTCTAGACCTCGCAATTTCTAGCTCTAGTTCGTCGCCATCGTGGTTCGTCTTCGCTAGTTGAAAGGCCATCCGTCTTGACCCCTCTTTGGTTCGTGACCTTCAGTCAGAACTCCTGTCACTACTGGTCTTCTCTCTCCTTTGATTTCGTCGGCGTAGGGTTCATCGATTGGTTCTCACAGGTGATCCTTGTTCGTTGATCCTCTGAGCATCGAAGTTCTTTCTTTCTTTTACTTTGGTATCGCGACCCATCGCAAGCTCTTTGGTTCAATCTGGTTTCGGAATTGCGACACTAGGCTGCTCTCTCTCTCTCTCTCTCTCTCTCTTGTTCGGCTGGTTCGTCGGGTCATCTAGGTTATTGGGTCATCTGATCTTGATTTGGTTATTTTGGTCTATTTTGGGTTCATTACACTTGAACCCCTAGTTTAGCTATTTTGTTTGATTGCACTTGAACCCCCTAGTTTTCTGGTTACTATGATGCCTATGGCTTCTAATGAGTGTGCCTTTTGCTATCAAAGGGGTCATTGAAAGTATCATTGTCTCAAGAAGGGATGTCTGTTTGCCTCGTCTTTACAGCAGTTTCCGATCTAGTTCTGTGCCCCTCCTTTGAATATTTTTTAGCCTCTCGCTGGTTCTATTGCATCTGCTCTGGGTTCTGATCCTGACTTGGCTTCCTTGAGTGCTCAGATTAGTCAGCTTCAGCATATACTATCTACCTCCCAACCATCCTCGTCTGCTTCCATTGTTTCGTCTCCTCATTCGGGTTTGCTTGGGTCTTTTTCAGGTATCTCTTCATCTGTCTGGATTTTTGACTCTGGTGCCTCTCATTATATGACTTCCCATTTCTTCTTACTTCAAAATTGTACTCCCCCTTCCCTTCTTATTACTGTTAATGCTGCTAATGGGTCTGGTATGTCTGTTATATCTGTTGAGTCTGTCTTACCGATTGCTATGTCTGCTGTCTCTATTCCATTTGTCATTTATGTTCCTCAGTTACCTGTCAGTTTATTATCTATCAATCAGCTTGATGCCTCTGGTTTTGATGTTATCTTTTCTTCTTCTATCTATTCTGTGCAGGATCGGATGTCTAAGCAACAGATTGGGACTGGCCGTAGAATTGGAGACCTGTATGTGGTGGAGAGCTTGCATCTGCCTATGACAACCTCTCCGACTGCCTTTTCCTCTTTTCATTTAGATTCTTTGTCCAGTCCTTTCTACTTGTGGCATTCTTGATTAGGACATTTGTCTACTGACTGTTTACGGTCTTTAGCTCAATAAGGTATATTAGGTAAAGTTTCTCATAGTAAACTTGCCAAAATGACAGTCTTTCCTTTTCGTAAAAGTACTTCTATATCTGATACACTGTTTTCTTTAGTTTATACTGATGTTTGGGGTCCTTCTCCTGTTCTTACCAAAGGGGGTTCTACATACTATGTGTCATTTGTTGACGACTGCACTCATTATACTTCGGTTTATCTTATGACTCATAAGTCCTATTTCTATCAGATATACTGTACCTTTCTGTCTATGATTACTAATCAATTTGGGTCTACAATTAAAGTGTTACGGTTTGACTTAGGTGGAGAATATTTTAAAAATGAGTTCTGTGAGTATTTGGTCAATTTGGGTACCATTCACCAAACTTCCTGTATAGATACACCTGCCCAAAATGGTCGAGCCAAGCGTAAACACCGTCATCTCCTTGAGACAATTAGGTTTCTTCTTCTCTCTGTCTTAGTTTTGGCTTCGTTTTTGGGGGAAGGCAGTTCTTATTGCTGCTTTTCTTCTTAACTGCATGTCTACTCCCCTTGTTTCTGGTAGGTCTCCTTATGAGGCTTTGTTCTCCCAAATTCCTAATTACTCCCTCCTTCGTGTGTTTGGATCTGTCTGTTTTGTCTTTCTTCTCCGCAAAGATCGGACCAAACTTAGTGCTCGGTCTGTCCTCTGTATCTTTTTGGGTTATAGTCTTACTCAGATAGGCTATCTGTGTTACAACTCTGTTTCCTGTCGTCTTTATGTCTCCCGTTATGTTTCTTTTCTCGAACGTCTGCCTTACTTTCAGCTTCCTTCTATCACTGTTTCGATTCCAAAGAGGATTTGATTCATATTGATCCATTTCCTTTTGAGGTCGCTCTTGATGAGTACATCTCTATTGTTCCCCCTGAACTTGTTCTCTCTTCTCCTCCTACCACCCTTCCTGTTGAGTCTTTTTCCACTGAACCCCATGAATCTGCTCCTGTTTCTCCTCCTTCTCCCTATCCTTTTCCTCATCCTCCTCCGTTATTAGTTTATTCTCATCGCCAAGTTGTCTCTGCCCCTACTGCTGATCCTCCTGCTTCTGACAACTCTGATCTTGCTGCACACCGATATTCTACTCGAGCGAGTCATCCTCCAAACAGGTTGGGTTGGTCTAATATATCTTTTTCTGCTTCCTATCGTTCTTTTTTGTCTGCTATTCATTCTTTTTCAAAACCTCAATCTTACAAGGAGGCCTGTCAGGATCCCAATTGGGTTCGAGCTATGGAGGATGAGTTTACCTTGCAGAAGACTAACACTTAGGCGTTGGTTCTGTTGCCTACTGGCAAGCATCTAGTTGGTTGCAAATAGGTCTATAAAGTCAAAACTCATTCTAATGGTTCTCTCAAGCGATACAAAGATCGCCCGGTTGCCAAGGGTTTCTCGTAGGAGTATGGTATTGATTATGAGGAGACCTTTACTCCTGTTGTCAAGATGACTATTGTCCGTACCTAGATTTCTGTTACCGCTATTCGACATTAGCCTCTATCAGATGGACGTTAAGAATGCTTTTCTTAATGGTCATCTCACTCTGGAGGTCTACATGCGTCCACCCCCTGGCCTTCTCCACTCCTCTAGGCAAGTTTGTCATCTTCAGCGTGCTCTGTATGGTTTGAAGCAATCTCCTCGTGCTTAGTATGATCGCTTTTAGACTGCTGTTACTGAGCTTGGATTTCATCATTTTGCTTCCGACTCTGCTTTGTTTATGAGACATCTCCGTTGGTTTTGTTGCTCTCTTACTATATGTGGATGATATGATCATCACTGGCTCTGGCTATAACTCTTCTGCTATCTCTAAGGTCAAGTAGTATCTCTTTCACACCTTCGAGATGAAGGATCTCGGTCCATTGCTATATTTTCTTGGTATTGAGGTTGCTTCTTCTCCCAAGGGCTATTTTATGTCTCAGGCTAAGTATGGTAATGAGGTCATTCACCGTGCTGGTCTTACTGATACTAAGATTTCTGATATACCGAGTTTAATGTGAAGCTTAACTCTAGTGATGGTGTTCCTCCGGATGATCCTACTTTTTATCCTGAGTTTGTGGGTTGCTTAGTCTATCTGATGGTTATTTGTCCTGATCTTGCCTATGTTGTTCATTTAGTTAGCCAGTTTGTTTCTGCTTCTTGCTCCACACATTGGGCTGCCTTGGTTCGAATTCTTCACTATCTTCGAGGTACTATATTTCAGGGTTTACTATTATCCTCTACTTCCTCTCTAGATTTGGTGGCCTATACTGATTCTGATTGGGTTGGTGATGTTAATGATTTCAAGTCCGCGTTTGGTTTCTAAATGTTTCTTGGCGAAGCCTTGATTTCTTAGAAAAGCAAAAAACAAACTATTGTTGCTTGCTCTACTGCCAAGTTGAGTACTGTGCTATGGCTCATGCTACTGCTGAGATTGTTTGGCTTCGTTGTCTCTTATTTGATTTGGGTATCCTTCAGTCTTCTCTGACCTCCCTCTACTGTGACAACCGAAGTGCCATTCAAATTGCCCATAACACTGTCTTCCATGAGTGGACCAAATACATTGAGATTGATTGTTACTTTGTTCGTCAGCATCTGCAATCTGGCTCTCACTTCCTTTCGTCTCTTCAGCTCTACAACATGCTGACTTTTTTACCAAAACTCGCACCACTGCTCGGTTTCAGTTTCTTCTTGGCAAACTCTCAGTGTTTTCTACTACAACACATTGAGTTTGAGCGGGGGTGTGAGAATATTAGGTTAGTCAATATTTCCTTTTCTGAGAGATTGTATAAGGGTATATATATGGCAGTGCTTTAGGTGTATATATACGACAGTATTTCCTGTAAAGCCCCAAACAAAATACACATGATGATAACATAACATTCATTACTCCTTATGACGAACCGAAATAATTCCCAACACTTACACTACTTGATCATGAGATTAATACAAAATAGTTCCACATGCGGTTATACATTCAATGATTTCTAGTACTTGAATCTATAGCATGTAGAACTTTCAATCAAAAATAAATAAATAAATGCCCTCAAGGGCATACAAGTTCCAAGGCTTAAGCTCGGTTGCGCAAAAGATGGTTTTTCGAACCCATACATGTATAGCCCTTGGCTTGCAAAAATACAATCACAACAAAATAGAGCTTTGTGCTCCCAATACATACATCCCCGCCCTAGTTTGGCGGGTTCACCACGTCTTTTCCTGCACCAAAATCCCATAGGGTGAGCATAAAACCTAGTAGAAAATTCTTGACAAAGTATATATATTTTATACAAGCCTCATAAAATGGAATGCATATGCCATGCAATGCTTTTGACCAGAAAATCACATCTTCATCCTTTGAAAACCATTATGCTCAATGATATCTTGAAATTTCAACAGTTCAAAATTTATCAATTTTAACTCAAGGGGCGGTAAATACAACTTAGGTGATCCCTAGCTTGGTGTCTGTAAGTAGGCATAACTAGCACTACCAAAACCTCACTTTACCGGTTGCTAACCGGAAGGGAAATGGTATCTCCTCCGGGCGTGTTTTCGGTTTTTCACCCCAGAAACTCAGGCCAACTTAATATGCAAAAAATATTCAAAATTTATTCACAAATTCCTTTTCTCAATGCAAAAGTTTCCAAACTCAATTCAAAATGTGTAATGACCAATTGAATGAATATGCAATGCAATAATTATCAATGCCATATAACATCTCTTCATTTTCAAATATCTCAACGATGATTCCATGACAACCAAAATTCCATTTCTCCTTTCAATGCTATTTCACAAGATAGCCACATATTCAATGAATTCTATCAATTAATAACAACATTTCCATACTTTGTACTTTTCTCAACAATTTAGTCATTTCAAGACTATATTAACATCTTAGAATAACATCCAAAATCACCACTTCTTATATTTCATGAAATTCATCATTTACATATATATATAATTAAGAAATTTTCCCATCTTTTATTCATTTTGGCACACAAAATAATATATCAACAATGTCAGCCAAGTGTTCTCAACATTCATTTAAAACTCCCAATTTCTAGGTTTTTTTCACCACACTACACACACACAAATCTTTTGAAAGAATTTCTTCAAAAGCTTTTCTCCTTAATCAATGTAATTCAAAACCCTTAAGAAAATTATTTCAAGAGGAACAAGGAGCAAATCCCCTCCTAAACTACCCATATTGTTGAGCCAACCATCAAGTTTCAACATTAACAAGAAATTTTCGAAAAATCTTGTAAAAATATATATATAACTCTAAGAAAGTCCTTATCTCAAGTTTGGAGAAGAAATGAGATGAAACTCCCAAAATCAACAGTGCCAAAACCCAATCTCCACTTCACACAATGTAGCCCTTGCTTAGCTCTCCAATATTTGTGAAGGATGTTGGGTCAAAACCCCAATGAATTGCAAGAGATCAAGAGTTTTAAGAGATTTGGTATAGGAAATGTAGAGAGGAGGAGGATATGGTTTTTAGAGAGAGAGATATGTAAAAAGTGATACATACACAGTCCAAGAAGAAAAGAAAAAGCAGATTTTCAGAGTCTGTAGACTCCCGCACGTGCGGCGCCCATTCCCGCACGTGCGGCGTGTACCTTCCGCACGTGCGGTTCTCACCCCGCACGTGCGGCCCATGCCCCACACCTCCAACCGCAGGTGCATATAATGCAGTGTGCACCTTGGCAAACCCCCTTAGTTTCCCGCATGTGCGGCCTCACTTCCCGCACGTGCGGCCCCTCTTTTGCACGTGCGGCCAAGGCCTCCGCATGTGCGACTCTGCCCTCAGCCTAGAAAATTTTTCAGTTCAACCCAATACACACCAAACCCGACCTCACACCCTCCGAAATACATGAAACTCACGATAGCAATAAAAAAGAAAATTTTAACGAATAAGTTTTCCAGACAACAACCCAACAATTAATCTAAAACCTTGCACTAAAACCCAACACCATAACAACGAAAGACCTAAGGTTAAGCAAAGAGGACGAAACGAATAACATACCGGGTCATCACATTTCCTTTAGATTAGGTTTATATGTATGGCAGTGTTTCCTTTATACTGTGTTTGGTTGAGGGATTTAAGGAAGGATTTGGAAAGGAAAATAGAAATGGTAGGTGAAATATGAATAAAATATATCTACATTTCACCTAATTTCACACCTTTTCCCCTTCCTTTTTCAAATCCCTTTCCAAATCTCTCAACCAAACACAACGTTAGTCTTGGGGTTAGGTTTACTATATAATCAGATGTATTCTTTGTATTATTACACAATTAAATATGCAAGAAATATTAAGAAATCTTACATATGGTCAAGAAGATGATGCATTATGGAAGCAAGTTATATGTGGCAAATTTGGTTCTGTGGGTGGAAGGTGGCGCTACCTTTCACTGAAGAGCCTAATTGTATATTTAGAATTTGGAAAGATATTTTAGCTGTGAGTCGTACGAATGCCAGACTGTATCAGTTCTTCATGCATATGATTGAGATAAGAATAGGTGATGGTAACAAAATTAAATTCTGGGTGGATACCTGATTGGGAAGCTCAAGCCTTATGATCCAGTTTCCAAGGTTAAATCAGTTGAGTGATGAAAAGGAAGCTGCAAGCATCCAGGAAAAATAGCCAAAATAGATGGGCTTTAACATTTAGAAGATTTCTTTTTGCTTGGGAAGAGGAGGTTGAAAGATTGCAAATAGTTCTGGGTATTGGGCCAGTATTGAGTGAGTGTAATGTTGATTGCCTCAGATGGAAGTTTGATCAAACAGGGGTGTATAAAGCTAATCATGTTTACAGATGGGGTGAAGCTATAAATGGGCCTTTATCAGATTCAGCTGAGTTGATTTGGAATAATATTTCCCCTCCCAAAGTTAAGTTCATTACCTGGTTAACTTGGAAAGGCAGATTGAAGACTACAGAGCTGCTACATAGACTTGGAACTCTGGGCGATAATGTTGATTTAAACTGTGCATTCTGTCATGAGGAGATGGAATCTTTGAATCATATTATGATCCACTGCCCTTTTACATGGAAAGTCTGGTCTGCTATAATTAGTTGGTGGGGTTCACTATGGGCTATTCCTGGCTCAATTGATTGCCAACTTCAACGGTGGTTAGGTTGGAAGGGCAGTAAAAAGGAAAGACAGATTTGGAGGGTAATCCCAGTGGCAGTATTTTGGTCTGTTTGGATTTTCAGGAATGATTGTATCTTTAATAATCTTCAACCAAAGATTGAGGAGCTGTGTGACCTTATCAAAATTAGAGTGGCTATTTGGGTGAAGTCTCAATCAAAAGGGTATTTCTATTCAGTCAGTGAGATGGTGCACAATCTGCAGCAGGTGAGAAGGAGCATTGAATCCTCATAAGAGTTCAGTCAGGCTATGGAAGATGCCTCAGCTGGGAGTGAGCTAGCTGGAGTGTGATTTGGCTTTGTGGTCTGTTACGCTTTTGTGTTTGCTCTGTTCTGCTTTGTAGTGTGTTTTTTGGGTGCAGCATGCTCATTGGTGATGGCTGTCTAAATTGCTTGTGTTTGGATGGGCCATCCTTTTTGACTTCTTGTTTGCTGTTTTTCTTTTGTTTTGATTAGTTTCTCACAACTCTTGATGGTGCGCCACCATAAGATTGAGTGTGCTTATCAGTGTCAATCTAGTTAGGATTGATTTGTTTCACTATGATGTTTTTTGCACTCATCCCTTCTCTTTATTGATGTATTCTCTTTGTTTTTCATTAATAAAGTTCCCTTCTTTTGTTGATAAAAAAAATTAAAAATTTCAGTGTTTGGTTTGAGTTTTTTGGATTAAATTTTTTGAAAACTAAGTTTTTTGGTTTGTTTTTTTTTTTTTTAGTGAATATTTTTTAAATTTTAAACTTTTTTTTTTTTTACTTTTTTAGATGCATTTTACTTAGATGTATGGGCAAATTACAAACACCCCCTCGAGGTTTAGTAAAAATACAGATTCCCCCCTGAGGTTTGAGAAATTACAAATTCCCCCCTGAGGGTCAAATTTTCATAATAAATTAGGAAAAATTAGGGCTATTTTTCAATAGATGGGCTTTAAAAAATTATGTATCTAAAAAGTAAAAAATTTGTGAAAAAATATTTTAAAAAATTAATAAATACATAAAAATACAAATAATGTATTGAATTCTCTTCTTCTTTTTTTTTTTTTTTTTTTTTTTGTAATTTTGGTATTTAATGAATTTTTAAAAGGTTTTTTCGCAAATTTTTTACTTTTTAGATATATTTATGTTAGGTATGTCTAAAATTTAAAAAAATTACTTAAAATATTAAAAAAATTCAGTAAAAATGAAAAAAAATACGAAAAATAAGAAAGTAAAATTTTTTAAATAGTATTTTTAGAAAACTCTAACCAAGTAATCTGTTCACGCACAAGTACACTAGTTTCTATCACCCATACTCGTACACCTGCTTCAAACCCCACCACTTTATAACCTCTAACCAGACTTTCCAAGAAAAATTGGAGTGTAAAAGGTGGTCTGCTCTTTCTTCGCATCATTGATTGCATCTCTTCTGATTTTCTTGGCTAGCAGTTTAAGATTGTAGCTGAACCCTTCAAATTTTCATTGCATAAAATAAAATTAAAAAGATTAATGTTATGTTTTTTTATTCTGTTGTATTTAGGGGTGGTTTGGAATGTTCTAAATAAGTGCACTTTTTAACTTTTTATAAAAAGATGTGTAGAAAAGTAAAGAGGAGATGTTGATTGATGTGACTCAAAAAAGATAAAAAGATGGACTAAAATAATATATGCCAAACAACCCCTTAGTTTTCAGTAAACAATAGGAAAACTGACATATTCACAATTGCCTCATAACACACCCATTATTTTTTTATTGTATTTGTGTCTAAAAAATGAACGATAAATATATTTTTGAAATAGGTCATTCATTTTTTAAAAAAATACAATAAAATTAAAAAAAAATTATGATTATCAAATCGGTGTAATTTTTTTCAAACATGATATACAATGAAGACTTTACAAAATAAATGATTTAAATCATTAAAACAGGACCTTTGGTGGGTCCCATGGACCCCTCAAGTTATCTTAATTTAAAATATGAATATGAAAGAATCCTAATCCTAATTTCCTAGATCAAACTAACACCAAATTTTGTTAACTTTTCATTGTTTTAATAGTATCTTTTTATTGTTTTAATCGTAAACTCATCAAATGTCCATACACGACTAACATATATAATGTGAACATTGAAGTTTTATAATTTTAATAATAAACTCATCAAATGTGCATACGCAACTAACATATATAATGTGAACATTGAAGTTTATGCGAACAGCATGTCATTTTTATTACTAATTTTGCCGTTACAAATAACAGATTTGGTTCACAAACTCTGTGGGCAAAATGTAAAAATTAAAATTTTGCATTAAATACACAACTCAAAAATTATGTCAATTTTCATATTTAAAAACTGTTTCAGTTTACAGATTTTTACAATTTTTTTGTTTGTTTGTTTTTGGTAACAGAATTTCACAACCTTAACAAATAAATATCACACTAAGAGTGAGGATTTGTGACACGATATGATAATATAACTCGAACCATACACAAAATTAGTAGATTAGATTTGACCATTTTCTGATACGGATACATAGATGATATGACCTAATAACATGAATATTAAACAGGTTGAGTTAAGGTCAAATTTGTATAATACGAAATTAACATGAATAACTCATATAATGAAGACTTAGATACACATTTTAATATTATTTCACTAAAGAGTATCATGACATTTTTTAATATCTTACATAATTACATCCAATTATTAAAAATTATTTTTTAAATATAATTTTAAATTAAATATAGATTTTGTTTTTACTTTTAATTGAACTTAATGTATATTTTGTCTATTATTTGAGTCAATCTAGTAAAAAATATAATAATAAAATATAATTTTTTATAAATTAAGAAAATAGAATTAAGTTAAAATTAAATATTTTTATAAATAATTTCATTTAATAGGGATTAGTTTCATTAAATTGAACTTGTCAAGAAAATTTCAATTTTTTTTCATACATTTGATATTTTTAGTTAATAGCGAAATTTTTTGGCATGACACATTAACACGACACGAATCGGATACAGACCGAAATGACACAACACAATAAAACGAAAGAATAAACAAGTTGGGTTAGAGTTGAGATAATTTTGATACGAATCCAAAATGACACGACACGAATACGATCCAACAGGACACAATGCGCACCCCTACATCACACCACCATGCATGCATGATATGCTGTTGATAGATATCTCAAATCAAATAGTGACGCTTTAGTTATAATCTGTGGCGGAACCAAGAATTCAGTAAAGGGGGGTACAAATTAATGATAATATTGATTTTTTTTTTCTCATAATAAACAATAATGAGATATTACTAAATTTAAATATTAACAATCCCTTTGGATAAATGTCAATTTTAAATTAAAGGGTTTGAGGTTAAATTTTCTACAACTATTGGGGCATAACTATTCTAGGTGGATTGAAAAATTAAAAAAGAAGATAAGTTAAGTTTGAAATAATATATTTTAATAGAGAAATTCAATAAGGGTTGGGCTTCTCTCCAGTTCGTGATCGAACTGGAAGATATGGAAGATACTGTTGGGCTTGTGGGGGCCTACCACGGGTCCCATTTCGATAATTCGAACCGTTAATATGTAGAACTCGTTGAGTATTATATATTTATAAAAAATCACATTGATCGGATATCAATAGCTATCTTATCGAATTAGATTTCTATCAACCGTTTATTTTTTCACAATCTATTTTTTTTATTATACAAAACTAATTTGATTACGTAATTATCGATATCCAATCAACGTAATTTTTATACAAGCATATAGTACTCGACGAGTTCTACACATTGAACGATTCATATTATCGAAATGGGACACGTAGCGAGCCCTCACGAGCCCAACAGTACCCTCCAATCCGATCACGGATTGGAGGGAAGCTAGCCCCATTCTATAAAACACATCGCCAAAAAAGTGTCTATCATATGCCATAGTTGTGATCTTTGTGGTCTTTAGTTATGATACAGTGTAATGGATATAATTTAGTTATAACTTCTTGTGGTTATTATTTTGATTATGACTAAGAGGTCTTTGGTTATGCATAAAGTAATGGTTAGTTATGACTTATTCTGATATTAGTTATGACCTATTATGATATATATACATATGTGTGTGTGTGTGTGTGTTGCTTAGTTATAATTTATATAGTGGTCATTTTAGTTATTAATGTAAATAATTTGATTATGACACTTTATAATATCAATAACACAAAGTCATAACTAATATATGGTATGCCTCTTTTGAAGATGTATAATAGGACTTATTTTAGTAGCTTCCTTGTAATTAGAAGGAAAATTCATAATAGAGAGACATTAGTACAATTTAAAGAAGGGATACTATTGTAATTTTATAGAGGATATATATGATATAATCTATATATATATATATGGGTATTAATATAATTATCAAAACTTCAGGGGCATGTGCCCCGGCTCTGTCTTTACTAATAAACTAACATCTTACAATCTTGGCCGAAGAAAAAAGGGACACTTATTAATCAGTCTTATTAACTAAATTTATTTACTTAAAAATTCTAATTGATAAATTTATCACAGTAAATATATTCATAAAAACAAGAGTGATTAATAAATTTATCAATAGAACTTAATAGGTAATAAGTCTACAAGTAGGATAATTTATCCAAAAAAACATAAGAAAAATGTCTAGTTTCAACAACACCCACATTCTTACTCATGGCCTCGTGTTTTGTCTCTCTTCTTAGGTTTTTTCCATTGACGAGAAGTCTCTTTGGTTTTAGGAATACTATTACATAGAGTCCATGTCAATCTAAGGAGCCAACTGGAGCCCAGAAAGACTCTGAGCATTCACTGCAAGTCCAAAGATGGTGATCTCGGACCCCATCAAGTGCCCCACAACCAAATCTATGAATGGGACTTTCGAAACAACATTTGGGGCACAACCCTATTCTGGTGCAACATGAATTGGCAGAGATCGGCTGCCCAAAATGTTTCGGGCAACTTTGACATATATAGGGCAGATAGTGATAGGAGACGGTGCGGTAAGAGTGGCTCATGGAAGATCGAAGAGTCCATTATATTTCTTTACGCTGTGTTTGGTTGGAAGATTTGAGAAGGGATTAAAAAAAAAAAGATAGGTAAAATATAAATAATTTTGCACACTTTTTCCCTTTCTTTTTTCAAATCCCTTCCCAAATTTCTCAACTAAACACAACGTTAAAGAAATCATCAGCCATTGAAAATTTAGCCCCAAATTTAGGATGTGTTTGGTGGAGATTTCAAAACTCAATTTCACCCCTTGATTTGAGTGTGGTGTTCGGTTAGAGTTTTTAAAAATTGATTTCACACCCATTTTTAAAAACACGTCTACTTGATCATTCTCCCGGACGCCTGGCCGGTTGACCGGCCTGTTGACCGAAATAGTGCTTGTGTGTGTGTATTTTTTTTTTGGCACCTGTTATTTTTATATTTTAAATAAAAAATATTTTAAGAATTTTTTATGAGTTTTGAATATAATTTTGGATTGTGTGTTTGTTTATGAATTGTAAATTTTTGAATCAAATATTATATATCACATTAAAAATTTCAAACTCAATTCAAAACTTATAACCAAACAATTTTTTCACTCTCAAAATCATAATTCTAAAACTCACAAACTCAAAATACAGTTCTATTCTCAAATCATAATTCTAATACTCTACCAAATACTACCTTAAACTTTAAAAATAATTTTCATCTTAACGACAAGGGAAAATTACGAAGGGGTGGTTTGAAGTTTGCTTATTTAGTAAGTTTTTTTTTTTAATTTTTTTATGAAAAAATGTACAAAAAAATAAAAAGATGATATGACAATTTGTAACAAATAAGTTTCTTATTTAGATTGTTGCCAAACCATCCCTAAATATTCATATAAGAAATTATTTGATTCAACAATAATATTATCATGATCACATTTCTTAATTTTTGTGTATCATCTCATAAATCAACATTGAAATGGCAATAGAAATAGCTTCAAAATCTACTAGTGGCCTTGGATGCAATGAGAGCCTATATTAATGATCCAGCATTTGGGTAATCTTACGAGTATGAATGAACCACAATTTGGGTAATCTCAAGCAGGAAGATTCGACGTGTTTGACTCTTAGCTTAGTTGGCCATCATAGCCAGCTAAATAATTTATGATCTAAAACAATAATTAAAAGGAAAATGTTTTGTTCCTCGAATTTTTCTTCCCCAAATCCCTCGATTGCTTAAAACGATGTCGTTTTGGACAGTTTTTTTTTTTTTTTTTTTGCTGCTTATGTCTGAAACAAGAGAGCAAAGAGAAGAAAGAGAGAGAGGAAGAGGGAGAGAAAGAGAAAGAGAAGAGAGGGGATCGCTGCCTCCGCCTCCACCTCGCCTCTGATTTTTTTTTTCCAGCCCGGCTTTTTTTTTTTTTTGATGATGATGATGGTGATGTGTGGGTTTGATTTTTGTGTTTGATTTTGATTTTTGTGGGTTTGATTTTTTTTTGGATCTGATGGTTGATGATGAAGATGAATGGTTGCGTCTTGGTCTCTCTCTCTCTCTCTCCTTCTTCTTTTTTGATTTTCTTCTTCTGAAAAAAAAAAAAATCAAAACGACGAAACGACGCCATTTTGATTTCGGGGGGATTCGGGGAAGGAAAGATTCGAGCTATATAGCACAACTGTAATTAAAAATAAGGCCTTTTCTATAATAATTGTTTTAATAAAATTTGTATTGAAAATTTATTTTTCTAGCTTTTTGAGATGCAAAAATATTAATTAAAATTTTATATTTAAGTTTTGCTAACAAATCTTTTTCAATTGATATAGAATTTTCGTCTAAATTTTTTGTTATATTTTTATTAGTTGCAATGAATTTATTAAGAGCTCCTTTTTGAGATTGGATAAGATTTTCTATTTTTCTTAAGTTTTTCATATCAGATTCATATTTTCTACTAGAGATATTTGTTTTCTCTAAAAATAAAAATAAAAACACATGTCCTATTATATTATATCTAAAAATTGGGCCCTTTTGTTTTGTTTTGGGTCTTTTTATTTAAAAAATAAATAATGAATCACATAGGCCTATTATATTATGTCTAATATTTGTTTTTTCTAAAAATAAAAATTAAAACACATGGCCTATTATATTATATCTAAAAATTGGGCTCTTTTGTTTTGTTTTGGGTCTTTCTATTTAAAAAATAAATAATGAATCACATAGGCCTATTACATTATATCAAAAAATCATGTCTTTCTAAATTTGGGAGCTAAAGCCTGGACTTGACTGGCCTTATGATCCAGTCCGCCTTGATTATGACTTTTCTAAGAGTTTAGTCTCAAAGAAGACGTCATGAGTTCAACTATCCATAAGGAGAGTTGAATTAGGAAGTAAGCACTTAGTGCTTTATAAAGGTGGATGGACTAACTATCATAAGTACTAACAACTAATAATTGACTTCGCCATTCAAAAAAAAAAAAAAAGTAGCATCATTCTCTGTTTTGTAGATCTAAGAGAATCTTGGCACCAACGCCACAAACTCAGGATTATAAGGCAATGGAAATTTCTCAACCACTTCAAAGTTTTGCTAGGAAAAAACGAAAAAGGGTGTGTTATTGAGGACAGGTGTTCTTACCTGTATCACTTCGGAGCAAATCAACGTCGCACTATCCTTTAGCAACTCTCCATTAGTGTTCCAAGTTTGTTTTCTTGACTGCTTTTCTTTCATGGCTTGTGTTGTTTTCTCTATGCAGGTTGGTGCTAGCTTATGGATGTTTGCAACTTTGGGGATGATGAAGGGTTTTGGTGTTCAATTTTAGTTGTTGCCAACTCAGGGAGGTTCCGTCCATTTATGTTCCAGTTATTATTGTTTTCATCTATAAAAGCTTACTCATATCGGGGTTGATCCGTTTGCTTTTGTATGCATCTCCCCTTACATACTCTTTTTTATGTCAATGAAGTTCTTCATTTTGCCCAAAAAAAGAAGTATGATTATATATTATGATCATAAATTGAACCACAATTTTTGTCATTCTATCATATGAAGAGTTAATACATTTTGTGCTTGGTTGGAGGATTTGGAGAAGGATTTGAAAAAGAAAATGAAAAAAGTATGTGAAATTAGGTGAAATATAAGTATATGTTATTCACATTTCACCTATCTTTTCCATTTTCCTTTTTAAATCCCTAAAATCTCCCAATCAAATACAGCATTAGTCAAATTAACTGAACTTATTTTACTACTACATTTCACATTAGTTTAGATCTTTCTCTCTTAAAACCGGGATTTTAAAATGAATAGTTAAGAAAGATTATTTTTTAATGCATACCAATTTGTAAATGACTAACATTTTTGAAAAGTATATACAAAATTAATTACACAAAACAAAGAAATTAAAATATTGTTAAAAATATAAAGAATATACCATGGACAACTTAGTAGGAGACACTTTGCACCTCATTAAAAAGAAGAGAGAGAAGAAACTAAAATATTGTTAAAAATATAAAGAATATACGATGGACAATTTAGAGCATATCTAATTATTGTTGTTATAATGCCATTGTTATTGCTATAATTTGACAATGAATAGTGTTATTTTGCCAAATTATAGCAGTGGTGCTCCAATAGTCATTTGCTATTTTGACAAATCTCAACCAACTTTCCCTCCAAGTTTGTAGGTATTGTTTGGATATAGGTTTATTTGTAATTTTATTTTTGTTTATTTTTTGTCTTTTGTGACTTTTTTTTAACTGTTTGTAAAAAAAAACTATATATTTATATTATTCTCGACTAGACAAATAAAAAAATTGAAAAATTGGGAAAAAAAATATATATATATATATAATTCACCCCACCCAAAAACATATCACTATATATTTAATAAATTATATATTGCAAAAATAATATTACATTTAGTTGTAGAAAATACTAAAAAAAAAAAAAATCATTATAAAAAAAAATGACATTGGAAATAAAGACTAAATAAATCACATTACAAAATTTAAAAATACATTATCCCGTAATTATTCATCAGGAGACAAGGGGAAATAGTAATTTGGACTGCTGATATTTGAGGACCACTTGGCGAAAATCTCATTTTTTCGCATTGTGTAATACGCTTTCATTTGAGGGTCCAAATGAGAAATATCCGTAGTCATTATCATATGTTTTTCCTTTTATATCTCATGTTCTTGTCTTCTGATATCAAAATCATGTTTTTTCATCTCAAGTTCTTTCAACTCCTATAGTACTTGAATCATTTTTTCTTCTCTTTCATCTTTTTTCTTTTCCTTCTCAACAAGGTATTGGTTAAATTTGTCCAATTATATGCTCATGTTTTGGACTTCAGCTTGAACGACTTGATTTCTCCGAAATAATTCTTTTGCAGCTTTCTTAACCATAGGCCTTTTACCTTTTTCAAAGACACCGCCCTCACCAACAGTTGGATTGTTATCAACACTTGGACTGATGTCATCTTTAAGAGAAATGCAGTTATCCATAGGGGAATCGGTGGTTGAATTAGGGGAAAACGGTGTATGTATCCTTAACTTCACTGTGTTCGTAGAAGTTACATCTTGCCACCTGATATTGTTTTGCAAGATTGGCCAACAATGTTCAAAATCAAAATGTTTGTTTTTATCTTGATGGTATAACAGTTTTGATTGAAGCATCAATATCAATAAAATATTAAATTAATTAATTAGTTAATTTTTATATAAGACAAAATAAAAAAACTAACATAATAAATGAAAATGAAATCTTACTATATCAACTTGTGACGCCCCACTTGAATGTAGATTTTCGACTTGCGCTAGACACCCATGAAATTTGTTGTAACATTTCATGATTACATCCCATCGAGATGAGATATACACTTGTATTCTTGAGTGATCATTCTGCAGCAAACACTAATTTTCAAAAATTCTTCCCCAAAAATGAACATGCGATTGCGAATTTCCAACAATTGGGTCTTCAGTAATATAACACCGAGCTCTACAAATTGCCACATCATCTTGAGTAGTGAATTCTGATTTCGGGTAAAGTGGTAAAATGTTGTATTATTCAAAAAAAAAAATTGATGAATTCTAAAACATACAAATGGTGAAACAGTTGCTGGGGGGGGGGGGGGGGAGGGAAGGAAAGAGGGAAACAGTTGATTTTGGCTGAGTTGGTATAAATGACCGCTGCCAAAGCTTGTGTCAAATTTGACACAAGCTTTAGCATTTCTCAAATTTGGCAAGTGCTATGTTTTGTCATTAGAATATCAAAATTCAATACAGCTGCTATATTATAAAAATGATAGCTCCAATAACAAATCATTGGAGATGCTCTTAGTAGGAGAAACTTTGCACCTCATTAAAAAGAAAAGGAGAGAGAGAGAGAGAAAGGGAGGGTTTTATATCATAAAACGCGGTAGTTGGTGGATCATGCAATGTCAGTAAATAGAACAAAGAGAAACTAAAATCTTAGAATTAACTTCCAGAAGCGAAAAGTTGGGCAAAAATTGTCCCCAAATGAGGAGAGAGATTCTGGAACACCTTGGAAGAAAAAAAAAGAAAGGAAAAAGTTGAACAAGAGCTTTGTAATTACTGTACAACTAGGATTTTAAAAAAAGGGAGAAGAAATCAACACATAAATAAGAGGAAAAAAAAAATATTAAGACATCAAAAAGTATGAAACAGTAAATAAATAGATGTCAGGTTATTTGATTAAATGGAGAAAGAGAGAAAAAAAGAAAAAACAGTAGTCAAATGGTACATTATTTTAAGAGTAATGTTAGGAATTTTAAATGTTTTATTAATATTTTTATCAAATGTCTCACATGATCTTGTTAAACATTTGGTAAAAATATTAACAAAAATATTTGGATCTTTAGCATTTTCCTTATTTTAATGAAAGATATATATGGCATTGAAGATCCCTTTTATTTTTCTTTTTTATCAGCGAAAAGAAATCTTTATTAATGAATAGAAAAATTCATCAAGAACAAGAGTGAAAAATTGACTATGCATAACTGGAGAGAGTTGTCTAGGACAGATGGATATGCTCAGAATTACAATAATGTACAAACACCTTCAAACTGCAACATTGTTTGAATCTCTATAAGCTTAATATCTAGTTTGGACAAAACTGTAAAACGTGTATTTTAAGCCACAAACACAAACACATACAAACAAAAATTCACATACAAAACTGAACAAGGCTTATACATTGGATTGAACAGGATCGTGATTGCAAATTTAACTCACAAATCTGAATGCAAATCGTGTGCATCAGGGCTATAGCTCTTCAAGTTTGATGAACTTGATTTGACTTGACCAGAGGATCTTGATAGGATGAGTCGTGCTACATTCTCGGCTGCAACAGCACTTGTTTCCATGGTACTGGCTGCATTCTCAAAAGAATTCACATAGTACAAATGCCGGCCATCCAAAATAAATGGTGCAAACCTTTCCGGAGCCTTGTAATGAGGATAAGCTCCCCAATTTATTCTAATTGTCTCCGTCTGCACACTACAATGGCAAGAATTAACAAACCATCAAACATTTTGAACATTCAGATAAATTCAGTTATCTGAATGGCCTATGAAAATTGATGAAATATCTGCTAATTAGGCACTCTATTTATTATGCGATGCTTGCTCACATCTTCAAACTATCTAGTCTAATTTTCCCACTTTTAACAGTTCCTTTTAAAACTTTAGGATGTGTAATTGCCACATTGGCACATATTAAATAAATCTTCCCACGATGCAAAGAAACTACTAAAATGAAAAAAAGTAAGTAATAGCTGAGTCTTTCCTGCAACAATTAAATGAGATTTACGGCTTACCTAAAAATGCGATCGAGCAATACGTCTGCTACTGTTTCACTTGAGAATATCTTGTAGCTGATATCATTCTTACTGTATTGCTTGAGAACAGAAATGTTTGTGAATGGAATATCAGAATTCTCTACAGTGCCCACCAGTTCTGGAATTGCTGATACAGAATGCAGGCCAAAATATGCCTTGGCAACAGCAAACCGGCAATAGTTAGAATATTGAAAGATGATATACATTAGGGGAAAAACAGCGTAACTAAGCATATGAGTAATGAATTTTTGAATGCTAGAAGTAACTGTTAGAATACTCACTGGATTCAAGAATCCCCTCACAAAAGTTGCATGGGTATGTTGTAATTGCCTATTAGGAATTAAAAATGTAGGCGTAAAACGAATATTTATCTCATCTAGGGGTGTAGCAACCACAGTGATATCACGTGTAACTATTTCCATTGGTTGAGTTAAGCTCATAATAATCTCCAAGGTAAGAAATTGTTGCTATTTCTTCATTGAGGTGCAATTCAACATCTGAAGTATTAATTAATCCAGCAGCCATCTGCCAGTTCCCTCCTTCAACTGCCCACAACCCTCCCCCAGATCCTGCCAACGAAACCGCACCAGCAAATCCACTGATGCTGACACTTTGGCCATAATTGATTCTCGTGATTACCTGAAAAAGTAAATAGAATTTTGAATTCTGATGAATTATCAAAATATTAATGCAGTCGAACTCTAAGCCAGGTTGAAAGTTGACATCTCACACCTTCAACAAATTCCGAAGTATTTTAAAAGATTGGCATAAATATGACAGGAAAGACTAATGCAAAGTGTGATCTTTCAATAACATCCAATTAACAGAAATTTATGTCTAGTGTTAAAAATAATCACTGCCTCATAACCAGCAAATGGCATGTCCTTGTATCCAGCAAATCCCACAAATATTTGGAAAATGAAATGATGAATGCTACACCTATTCTTTAATTGTCTCTTGCTACATATTGAGAGAGGAGTTGTTGTACCCGTTTTCTTTTTTCTTTTTTGTTGGTGAGGGGTTGGAGTTTAAATATAAGCAGCCAGCTCACAAGATTTATACTCTTGGTCACATCAAGCATCAGATTAAAACACAATTTAAGATCTTTGGACCCAACTTGTGCAGATTTATTGGAAGTATACCCACAATCACAAAATATAGCATACAAACTTGAGTTTATTTTGTTAGCTGCAATTACACAAACTTACTGCAACAAATGCAATCAAATCACATCCAAGATCCCCATTAAGTGTCGAAAAATTTATTAATTACTTCAGAAAACAAGGTAGAGACAACATAGTTTTTAATCTTCTTTAAAGCTCTAGCCTCTTAAGTGGAGACCTTTGGATCACAGACAACTTGCACAAACCTTCTTTTTATCCCGACAAGAAAAAATTATTTTCAAAACACTCTGGTCTCACATTCATCTATAATGCAAGACCATGATAACAAACAAACTCTTTTTGTTGCAACCATATGCTTCCTGGAATATCAATGCCCAACATTTATTAATTTATTAGATCATAACTCACACACAGCACCCTCTCTGCATTAAAAGGTTATTATTACACATAATTTCTTATTTATTAGGAAAGGGTCTAATATAAACCCATGAGGTTCTATTAAGGCCACAGCCATAGGCACTTATAACTATGTATCTAATGTTCTTTCACTTTGGAATCTCTCTTATTCCATTGCTTCTCCTATATTAGTGTTTTTTTTTTTTTTTAATTTTTTTTTATTATAAATCAGCTGTATTATTATGTTACCAACAAAGAATTATTTTTTTATGAACTACATGGAATTGTAAGGGGTTGTAAATTGCCATGTATAAAAACTCCACTGGTATGACACACAGACCAGCAAATTTAGTATGTAACTCCAAAGATTTTATTAGATGTGGAAAGGGATGTCAACTCAACTTTAACAGCCAACCAGTGTAAACTTCTTTGCTGAGTAACATTTTTGAGGAGATTATGTTATTAGTGTGACGACTAAAATAGGTTAGCAATTTCATGACTAGTACGTGCAACCTTAGGTAGAACCAAAGCCACTACCGTGAGAAGAGCATATTGGATTACCTACGAGTATAGAAAAGGGTTGAAATTTATAAATAAAAATTTAGGTTGTCCTACGAAGTATAGGACATTCATATTTGAGGCAAAGAATACATACAAACAAACAAACAGTTTTACATGTGTATTATACAAGTCTATGCACTTACAAAAGCATTCAAAAAATAAGAGCCATCCAATAAGAACATTCTGAACATAGAATTTATTTTCCCCTACCCATATTTATATAAATCAAAACTTATGTGCTTACTACAACCATTCTAGAAAAGAACAAAGAAACTTCAATTATAAGTTATGTTCTTTAATAAGAATTTCAAAGCCCTTCAGACATTATTACTCTACTTCTAAACATCATCAAAGGGTGGAATAGCATTTCATTCCCACCACCTCACCCAAAGAAAAAACCTCCAAAACCACTTTTCAACAGCCATACAGACTACAAAAAATATCAAAGAGCATATGAATTCTCTGCAAAATCCAAAAAAATGAAATGTAACAAGGGCCAAATCACCCTCACTGTTACTGAACTATCAAGCAAAACCAACAAATTATTCTATGGATTGACACCCTGCACCATTGAAAGGCCACCATTTTTTTTCCCACATACAACAAGTCAAGCATAAAGGAGCCACATTCTAAAAACTTTTACTTCTTTCCAAATTATTCTACTAGCTCTCCAGCCAACAATCATGTCAACCTAAAGCAAAAAACAAGGAGTTTTTAACTCACATTGTAAACCAACATTAAGGAGGTTTGGTACTGAAATAGAAAAATCTTGGCTTGGCTTGGCTGATCCAGTTCAGACATTCAGAAATAGTCCCCATAGTTTCTTTGAAAATATAGATTTCTTGTGTTTTCACATTATAGAATTCAACTATGCTACATTAACACTTTAAAATAAATCAAGTACCCATGTGCGACACTTGAACACCAAATAGATAAAGGTATGGGATGTGTCAAATATCCATCAACACGGTCAGTTAGTGATTTTACCACACACAACGCATAAATAAACTATGCAAATAGACAACGATAAATGATACACGGTTGGATGGCAACCATGCTCATAATTGTCACCTCACCAGGTTTAGTTCTTGTTCTTATTCATCTAAACTTTTAAGCCCTTGAAGAGTAATGCACTTCTTAAGACCTTTTTATTTTGAAAACATTTTATCCCATTAAAATTTTATGCTTAAAAGCCAAAAGAAAAATATTTAAGAAAAAGGAAATGCAACATAGGGAAACAATTATCCATGAACAATGCCAAAAGTTAAGAAAGCAAAAACAAAAAAGCTGCATCAGAAGTCAGCCTATTGTAACTGGGATCTCTTTCATCTCATAATAGTCTCTACAATTAACTACTAATTGTTTTACATCAAAAATTGATTTTAAGACATCTAATTGAATACTTGACTCAGTGCTCAAATGGAAAGAATCTCATATTGTGTGTGTGTGTGTGTATGAATCGTCTTCTTCTAGTCAACATGTGATATCATAATACAATACTAATAGTAACTAGTTTTCTTCATAGTCACTGCATTTCAGTTTCATTGTTCCTCCTTCTGTTTAGCTTCATATAATACTTCAAAGTTTTGATCTGTGTATCTAACCATAATCTATATTGTCAAAAATTACGTACTAATCAAATTTATTGACTACAAACAGACGCATCTGTATCACTTCATAAATTAAAAACATTCAGGAATCAGGATTGAGTTTGCTTTCTACATTTCATTTTCATGTCCACACTTTCATGTACATATTTCCACAGCAGTTCTGTTGTCGATACAGGGGAAAAACTGGAAGCCTGTGTAGAATCTAGACCTTCCGATTGATCAGGGCTCCTGAATCATCAATGACTATAAATGAAATGTCTGGTTTCAGCAGTTTACCCTGTCTCTTCAAGTAAGCACGAACACCTAATAATGATGACATTACCATTACTACATATCTCTGGGCCTCATGGAATTAGTAGTTTGTCCATTCCCTGTATTGGTGATATCTACCTGAATGATCTAGAGCAGTGCGTGATCCCCAAACAAGATCTATAAAGGATAGAGCCGGATCCATCAATTATTGGTTGAACCATCAAATCCCATATCATTATTTTACTTTAAAATTCAAATAGTAAAATTAACAATCTGAAAGGAATCAACATGCCCATAACTCCAACTGATGCTTATTTCATCTAAATGCCTAGTTCAAAAGGTTATACCATCTTTATGATGCTTGCCCAAATAATTACCTCAGAATAAGAATGGCACTAAATTCATAGAACCACGATGCTAAGTACAATATAAAAATAAAACAAACTGTTACTTCCAAACACAACCAACTAAAAAGACACAGAAATTAAACATGTGAGAGTTAGGGTTCTTACTGTAACAAGCTCTTGTATCAGCAAAGGAGACAACCTAACATTTACCAGTTCCTCTTGCAATGTCCTGGTGGTGAGATTATACAAACCAGCCCATTTAAGCATCTCATCCACAGTCTCAAAGACTGGCCTTGATTCACAGCTTTTATAGTAATTTAAGAATCTATCCACTGCACTCTGCACCACAAATATACATTCAAACCACATATACAATAGATAGATAGATAGATAGATATAGAGACAGAGAGAGTGTGTGTATACCTCGACAAAGTTACTCATTTTGAAGAGAGAGAATCCATAACGAAAGAACATGCGGAATGAATTGAGTCGCGATAAGATCTTCTGGAAAAAATGGAACTTGGAATTAGAGTCTAGGGTTTTGAACACGAATTTATGACCGTCCCAAATGCCGAAAGAAGAGGAGTCGTCTTCATCATCCTGCTTGACGGTTAGATTGAGAAATTTGACGAAGTTAACGGCGTGGTAGTTCTTGGGGTGGAGAATGGAAGCTCCGGCTTCGAAGGTGTCGCCGGCGAGGGAGATAGTAGCCATCCTGCCTCCGACGCGGCCGCGGCGTTCGAAGATTCGGATTTGGCCGATGGGAGGAGGAGATTGATCGGAGTATTGGCGAAGGAAGTGAGCGACGGAGGAGCCGCCGATGCCGCTTCCGATTATGCAGACAGTTGGAGGATCAGATTGGACTGAGGATGATGATGATGGAGTGGAGAGAAACAGGAGTGTGAAAAGGAAAACAATCATTGCGTTCATATGTTATGTCTTCATCCCATATGAGAATGTTAGTGCAGATTGTGCAGCATTAGTGTTAGTGCAGCACCTTCTTAGTGCAATATGAAGTGCAGCATTAGGCAACTCCACCAAAGAGTGGTATGGGGTTGTTGGTGGCCAATCACCATTCTCCATCTTGTGTATAAATAGATGGTACTGGTGAAGAGCATATATCAGAATATCAGAAAACAAGAATAAGAGAGAGAGCTGTGAGTTGAGTGAGTTGAGAAGTCTCCTCCTCTGTTTGTATTGTTTGCTCCATTATAGTGAAATTCTGTTTTTCCTACTCCGTGGATGTAGGCAGTTGGCCGAACCACGTAAATCTTGTGTTCTGTGTGTGTGTGATATTTTTCTGGGTGTCTTGTGATCCTAACAAGTGGTATCAGAGCCGAGTTTGTGAATTTTTCGGAAGAACAGAGTGTTCTGCGAAAATTGCCCAGAAATCAAAGTAGTCGAAATCCACTTTTGAACACACCAGAGTGAAGTACTCGACGAGACGATCACAGAGGTGAACACCTCGTCGAAAACGGAGTCCAGACGGCACACGCCGCGCCATCCACGCTAGCGACGCCGCTTCACGCCAAGCGCGCTACGCCGCCACGCGTCTTCTCCGGCGATCCAGGCGTGACGTCATCACGCCATTGCTTGTCGACGTCGGTCGACGCGGTGACGCGTCACCGAGCCATCTGGCGATTACCGAGCCTACCGGTAGATTGAGCTTGGCCGAAAGCCGATGGCCGCTGATTGGATGCCGCCGTTGACCGCAAGCCGTTGACCTGAGCGGCGCCGTCGTTGACTGCGTTGACCGAGCCGTTGACTGGAGGAGTAATCCGGTGCTTCGCAGGTGCGCAGATTCTGCCGATCTGAACCGTTAAAATTGTTTTGGCTTGATCGAAGCCATTTCAGGTCCGATTTGAGTGAGCCATTAGTGGTTTCTAACTTTTTGGAATATTTCGGACACATCCGCGGTCGATTCTTGAAATGGAATTTCAGAAAGGAAAGAAATTTCCAATGGCGGGAAAAGGCGAAGTTTCATGATTGAGCCATTTAATGGCAATAATGACTTCACCAATGGCGAAAGGGTGAAAACATTTTAACAAGAGAAGGTCCGTGAAAGCGCTTCTCAAAAAGTCCAACAAACCGGAAGACATGAAAGATGACAAGTGGGAGGAATTGAGGAATTGGCAACAAAGACAATTCGGTTGTATCTCAGAACAACACACTCAGGAAGTCATCGATGAAGTAGATCCATGAGCTATGGGCAAAGTTGGAGATGAGGTACAAGTCAAAATCTTTGACAAACCGGTTATCTCTGAAGAGGCAGCTATATACACTGAAAATGCCAGAAGGTGCGAACCTCATAGAACATCTCAACGAGTTCAATAGGATCACAATGGAATTGGACACCCTTGGAGTGAAGACCGAAGAGGAAGATAAAGCCATGATCTTGCTGGTCTCTCTACCTGCATCATATGAGCATCTAAGGACTACTCTATTGTACGGGAAGGATGCTCTTGGACTGGATGAGGTGGTTGCTACGCTCATTTCTCATGAGTCGATGAAGAAACAGGAAAGTAGCAAACGCCAAGAAGAACATGCCATGGTTGCATCAGACAATGAGCAAGGCAGAGGCAGGTCCAATGATAGAGGGGGTAGATCCAATGATAGACGGGGTAGATCCAAATCAAGAGGACGTTCGCAATCAAGGCCGGGCTTCAGGAGAAGGTGTTATTACTGTAATCAGGAGGATCACGTAATAAGAGATTGCCCAGAGAAAAAGGCAGACAGACAAGCCAAAGAGAAGGCTAAGGGATACGAAGGTCCCTCAACTACAGCAGTTGCAGTGAATTACTCTGACGGTGAAGAGGTGCTGCTTACAGTCTCGTCAGAGTTGGAGACACCCAGCTGGATTTTGGATTCAGGGTGTACGTTCCACATATGTGCGGATAGGAAGCTTTTCTCCACTTACCGAAGAGTCAGCGGTAGCACTGTCCGGATGGCCAACAACACAGTGAACAGAGTTGTCGGCATAGGGACAGTACGGTTCCTTACGAAGGACGGAAGAAAAGTAAGTTTATCTGAGGTCCGACATGTGCCAGGAGTACGGAGGAATCTAATCTCCCTGAGTATGCTAGATCTAAAAGGAAATTGTTTTTCATCTAGTGGCGGGGTTCTTCATGTACGAAGAGATGATAGAGAAATGTTGCAAGGCAAATTGTGCAACAAACTGTACAGACTGGAAGGAGAAGTTTTGACAAAGATGAATGTTGTCAAACGCCAGTCGAAGAGTACAAAGAGAGAACATACGCAACCAAAGCGTATGACTGAGCAAGGCTTTCAGCAAGAACGGCAAAAAAGGTGCACGGGAACGCAAGGAGGCAGTTCGAAGGTGCACAAATCTGAGCCAGTGAAGTCAATCTTGAAGAAAGTCCAGAGCAAAGAAACCAAGTCTGTAGAGACTATGCCAGTGAAGAAGAGAGTTTCTTTTGCTCCCGTGTTAGAGACATTTTGCAACCTCTCAACAGATGCATGTAAGGGAGGGATGCAAACTCGAGTCGCAAAGTGAGCTTTGCACTGCACTCCAATAAGGGGGTGCGAGCACTATGCACGGAGTTGCATAGTGGTAACTTGTACAGACCGGTGGGAGTTGTCTTGGCAGAAGGGCTAACTGTCAAACATCAGTACGGACGTACAAGTAAGACAGAACCGAACATCAGGGATTGCAGCACAGACAACGGGCGTATGTGGAAACGCCAGGAGGTTGTTCAGAAGTGCAAAAGGCAAAGGTTGACCGTTCAAAGAAATAAGCTCCGAGCAAGGAAAATTGAGGTTGTTGATGTGTCCACCTCTGAAGTTTTCTAGTTGCTCCCGTGTTCATCATGCAAGGAGTTGCACGGTAATGCAGGGTATCCCGAGCAGGGGGTGCTATTGTGGATCACCTCATATGGGTTGAGGGGGTGATTGTTATGTCTTCATCCCATATGAGAATGTTAGTGCAGATTGTTGGTGCAGCATTAGTGTTAGTGCAGCACCTTCTTAGTGCAATATGAAGTGCAAAGATTAGGCAACTCCACCAAAGAGTGGTATGGGGTTGGTGGCCAATCACCATTCTCCATCTTGTGTATAAATAGATGGTAATGGTGAAGAGCATATATCAGAATATCAGAAAACAAGAATAAGAGAGAGAGCTGTGAGTTGAGTGAGTTGAGAAGTCTCCTCCTCTGTTTGTATTGTTTGCTCCATTATAGTGAAATTCTGTTTTTTCTGCTCCGTGGATGTAGGCAGTTGGCCGAACCACGTAAATCTTGTGTTCTGTGTGTGTGTGATATTTTTCTGGGTGTCTTGTGATCCTAACATCATCTTCATCTGTAGTGTCTTCAATGGCTCTTCTTTCTTCTTCTCCATTGACTCTGATTCACAGGTATATGTATGCAGGAGAATATTGATATAGCTATAGCGAGGTCAGCTCTTCCTGATAGGTAATTGGGAGCAGCTTCTAACTTCAACCAATTCAAATTTAAATTTTTTGGGCTAATTGTTTTTGAAAAACTGAGCGCTGCTATCAAAAAATTATTATAGAATCGTAGAAAAGGTTTGGGGATAAATTTGTTTTTTATAAGAGGAAAAATAAAGTATTTATAATGTCTCATTTGTTAATATCTCATTTGTTAATTATATATTTTAGTCAAAAAAATTAAAAGTCAATATAAATTATCATATTATTTTTTTACTTTTCTATATATCTTTTTGTAAAAAATTAAAAAATTATTAAGATAACATGTTTCCAAAACGAGGTCTAAATAAAATTATATTTGTTTAATAATAATTGTTAATGTAGAAATTATTTAATTATTTTTATATAAAATAATAAAAGGTCATGGTTTTTCAAAACAGTCCATGATTTTTTCACTAGAAACCATGATTTTGAACTTCAATTAATGTTTTTGTAAGAAAAAAAAAATAATTGCATTTTCCCTTGATTCCACTCTAATCTTAATAAACTATTTCTGAATTTTCATCTCCTCTAGATGAGTGCTAGTCCGCTTCTCTAAGGACTTTCATGTTCCAAATAGACTCCCAATTCGGACCTTCATTTTGCAAATAAACATGATATTAGTGCTCCTTACCTCGCAGTCCAATCCGGACATCTAGTTCAAAAAACAAATAGGGCCTTAATCTTATTATATAAGGAAAATAAGGTTTCTAGTGAGAAGGCTTGTAAGGCTCCAAAACCTCATACTAATTTTTTTAATTTTAAAAATTTTAAACAACTATTTTTTTTTTATTAGTTTATGATTTATTTGATAATTCCACATCGAGAAAAGAAAGAAAAATTGAGTTATTTCACTTATATAAAATAAATCTTACACTCTCATTTAATATTGTAGTATTGTGCATGTTTCAATTCAATATAGTTTAAATTTTAAAATAAAAATTTTAATTAATTAATTTTTGTGTAAATTGGTTGGTCTTTTGACCCAACCAATTGGGCTGAATCATTTTTGGTTTGATTAATTCGTTGGTTTAACCACAATTTTAGTGGTTTTATCAAAATGTAATAGTTTAGATTTGTTTGATGGCAGTTTTATCAAAATATAATGGTCAGATTTATTTAATTTGAAATAAACTAAAGATTAATTTGATTAAAGATTGAATGACTAAGATTGTTTGATTAAAAATAAACTTTCAATCTAAACAATTGTTAACTTTTATTTTATAATCTCATATCGAAAAAAGATGGAAAAAGTGAATTGTTTCACTTATATAAAATAAATTTTATATTCTCATTTAATATTGTAGTGTTGTGCATGCTTTAATTTAAGACAGTTTAAATTTTAAAATTAAAATAACATTTAAAAGTTTTAATTAATTAATTTTTATATAAGTTGGTTGATCTTTTGATCTAACCGATTAGGCTAAACCGTTTTCGATTTCACTGATTTATTGGTTTAATCACGATTTCTCATACTAATTTTCTTAATTTTAAACAATTAAAAAAATAGCGTTTCCATTTAACCGTATAAATAAAACTTTAATTAATGTATAATTTATTTTATAATTCCATATCGGGAGAAGAAAGAAAAAGTGAATTGTTTCACTTATATAAAGTGAATCTTATACTCTTATTTAATATTGTAATGTTGTGCACAGTTCAGTTCAGAACAGTTTAAATTTTGAAATAAGAACTCTAATTAGTCTATGATTTATTTTATAATCCCACATCAAGAAAAGAAGGAAAAAGTAAGTTGTTTCACTTATATAAAGTGAATCTTATACTCTCATACATATATATAATATAACAAAAAGGGGGTTTTAACCACAAAGGTTGTGGGAGCTTCAAATTCTCAACATGAATTTTTAGAATTTTTATATTTTTAAATAATTAAAAAAAATTCTATTGGTTAACCCAACTAAGAAAAGAAAAAAAAATGAAAAAAAAAACTGGTCTGCTATAATTAGTTGGTGGGGTTTAAACTGTGCATTCTGTCATGAGAAAATGGAATCTTTGAATCATTTTATGATCCACTACCCTTGATGGTGTGCCACCATATGATTGAGTGTGTTTATCGGTGCCTGTTATTCCCACAAAGGGTGTGTGTAAATTAATTGTGTAAAATAAATATATTTTTAAATAATTAAAAAAATTTCTATTGGTTAACCCAACTAAGAAAAAAAAATGAAAAAAAAAACTAGTTTGCTATAATTAGTTGATGGAGTTTAAACTGTGCATTCTATCGTGAGAAGGTGAAATCTTTGAATCATGTTATGATCCACTGCCCTTGATGGTGTGCCACCATATGATTGAATGTGTTTATCAGTGCCTGTTATTCCCACAAAGGGTGTGTGTGTAAATTAATTGTGTAAAATAAATAAACAACAAAATAAATTAATTCATAAAATACTTAAAAAAATTAAATTATAAATTAAATGCTTACAGAAATTAAAGTCGAGGTTTGTGTTGGACACAATCTCCTTAAAGTAGATTTTGCCCTCGCTCCGGTGCTTTGAGTTTTGACCAGCGTCTACTTTTCAGTATGCAATGACTAACACTTGATTTTACAGCACTATAAAATCAAGTCTGGCAAACCAAACGATGCAGTAACTCTTTCTCTTTCTTTTCTTAAAAATAAATGCAGAAACAGATGCATGAACAAAAGAGGACGAACATAAGAAGAAAGGGAAGAAGTTTGGAAAATTTCGATGCCAAAAATGCAGGAATGACACACTTTATATAGGAGGAAAGATGGCTGTTCTGAACAAGTGCCAACAGATAGGCAACTGTTCAAACAGATTTCAATAGATAAAAAATCTGTTTGGACTGTTTGGACAGTTACAGATCTGTCTGGGAAAGGATTCAATAGGTTCAAACCTGTTCGGGTGGGTTAGGATCTGTTTGGGTGAAGGAAAACATTTTGGACCAATTTATTTTGAATTTTGAGACCAAAATTAAAAATAAATAAATAAATAAATTACAAAGGTTTTTTGCCCAAAAAGATAAGTATTGGGTCGGACAAGCCCAATCCAACCTCATATCCGTGCCCAGGCTCAGCCCGCCCGATCGACCAGAAGGACGGCGACGGTAGCGCGCGTGTGGTTTTTGTTTTGAGTCCAATGGGTCTAGCCTACTTCTCTAATAACCTCACCCTTTCACTAACTTGGATACCCCTTGGGGCCCATTTCAAGTATCCCAAGTTTAGGTATATAAACCCAAACAAAACCTTAAGCCTTTCCAATGTGGGACAAGTATATTTCACAAATGTGTAGGAAACCCACATAAATCCATTTCCACGAACCCGAAAATGTGCGTTGAATTTTCATTCATCCAGAAATGGTTTTGAGCAACCAAATACACAGTTTTATTCACTACGCGACATTAAACATGAACCCACTGAAAAACGTTAAAAATAACGCTTGGGTCCCACCTTAATTAATGCTCAAAGTTAGCAAAAAATAAGGATTTTCAAAGCTATTTTCTAACAATCTCCCACATGAATGGAATTCACGATAACGAATATGCAACAAGACGCAGACAAAGAAAAAGTACATTAAGAAGATACACCACATCTAGATAAGTAGCTTTTGGCTTTGAACCTCCTTTAGTGAAAACCTATTGGACTTACTGGCTAACCAATGGACGCAATGTCTTGAACTGTTCAGCTGTTTATGTAATCCAAGATAATAGACTACACATAGTGTATCCGTAAACACAGTTTGGTTCATATGGTTGTATTCATTTTGGCCCTGAACAACGCTTGATAATTTATAAGTGCTCTAGAGAATTTAGCCTTCTGAATTCTCACAAAACTGACCAAATTCATACTCATATAGGTGACTTCTTATTAAGAGTATCATGCTATACCCCACTTAGATGCCCAAGCTATAAGAATCATTAAAAACAAAGCTTATCCTACTAACGCTGCAGGTATCACTCTTCTTATCATAGAAATGGATAGGAGTAAACCTCCTTAGTGATACGTGAAGTCATCCATAATTCGGTTGTCCCTTTGAATCTAGATCTTGGGATCTCCAGTCAACTAGGTTGGGTTGCCATTATGGCGACTTTTAAGTAATAGGCTTTAAACCCATTCCCCTCAATAAATGGTACACTTGCTCTCTAGCTACCCCTTTAGTCAATGGATCCACAATATTCTCCTTTGACTTTTCATATTTTGTGGAAATTATTCCATGTGAGAGCAAATGTCTAACGGTATTATGTCTTTGACGAATGTGTCAAGACTTATCGTTATACATCTGATTTTGTGCCCGTCCTATTGCTGCTTCACTATTACAGTGAATGCATATAGCTGGCATAGGTTTAGGCCACATTGGAATGTCTTCTAAGAAATTACGAAGCCATTCTGCTTCTTCTCCTATTTTATCTAAAGTGATAAATTCAGATTCCATTGTTAACCTTGCTATGCATGTCTGCTTGGAAGATTTCCAAGAGACTGCAACAGCTCCCAGGGTAAAGACATATCCACTAGTGGATTTTGAGTCTTTAGTATCCGATATCCAATTCGTATCACTGTACCCCTCGAGTACTGCTGGATATTCGGTATAATGTAAGCCATAATTCTGGGTATATCTTAGATATCTACGTACCCTAATTATTGTTTTCTAATGATCGGACCCTGGATTACTTATGTTACCTACTCAATTTGCTTACAACATAGGCTATATCTAGCCTAGTACAATTCATCAAGTACATCAAGCTTTCGATTATCCGAGAGTACTCTAATTGTGATATGCCTGCACATGTATTTTTTGACAAATGAAGACTAATGTCAACAGGTGTTTTAGTAGGACGGTCGTCATACTTTCCAAATTTCTCCAGAATCTTCTCAACATAGTGAGACTGAGATAAAGCATATCCTTCAGATGTTCTAGTAATTTTTATTCCTAGAATTACATCTGCTACTCCCATATATTTCATGTCAAACTTTTTGTTCAACATTTTCTTTGTGGATTTAATCATGTCATTATTGCTTCCAATAATAAGCATGTCATCCATATAAAGACAAACTATGACATAGTCTTTGTCTGTGTTTTTAACATAGACGTATTTGTCACATTTGTTTATCTTAAAACCATCCGAAAGCATAACTTGATCAAATTTTTCATGCCATTGATTTGGAGCTTGTTTAATCCATAAAGGGATTTGACAAGTTTACAAACCCTTTTCTCTTGGTTAAGAACTTGAAACCCTTCCAGTTGTTCCATATAGATTTCTTTATCTAACGTGCCATTCAAAAAAGCTGTCTTAACATCCATTTGATGTATCTCCAGATTATACAAAGCTGCAATCGCAATCAACATGCGAATAGATGTTATTCTTGTCACTGGTGAATAAGTGTCAAAATAATCAAGGCCTTCCTTCTGCTTGTATCCCTTAACAATAAGCCTAGCCTTGTATTTATCTATTGAACCATCTGTTTTCATTTTTCTCTTGAATATCCACTTATATCCAAGAGGTTTACATCATGTTGACAGTTCTTCCTTGAAGTTTTGAGGCTCATTTTCTAACAGGTATGTCAGAAAATCTGGACCAAATGATTTAGAGATCCTAGCCCTCTTGCCACGTCTAGGTTCATCTGCTTCATTATCATCGTGGTTTTTACCACTACCCATAGCAGTATTAGAAGTTCTTTTAGTTGAACTTTTCTCTTTAGTTTTATTGCATGGAAAAATGTGTTAAAAAATGATGCATTCCTTGACTCAATAATAGTGTTTACATGCATATCTAGATTTTTAGATCTATGAACTAAAAATCTATATGCACTACTATTATTTGCATAACCAATGAACACATAATCAACGGTTTTTGGTCCTATCTTAGTCGTTTTGGAACTAGGGACTGCCACCTTGGCCGAACACCCCCCCACACTTTGAGGTAATTGTAAGTAGGTTGTTGACCTTTCCATAATTCATAAGGTGTTTGATTGAGTTTCTTGTGGGGTACCATGTTAAGGATAAAGTTAGCAAACAAAATCGCCTCCCCCCACAAGTTCTGAGGTAACCCTGAACTAATCAACATGGCATTCATCATCTCTTTAAGAGTTTAATTCTTTCTCTCATCAACTCCATTTGACTGAGAAGAATAGGGTGCAGTGGTTTGGTGAATGATACCATATTCAGAATAAAATTCCTCAAATGGTGTATCATACTCGCCACCTTTGTCACTTCTCACTATTTTAATAGTTTGCCAAGTTGATTTTCAATCTCAAGTTTATATTGCCTAAAAACTTCTACGGCTTCATCTTTATTTCTCAATAAGTAAACATAGCAATATCGAGTGCAATCATCAATAAAAGTAATAAAGTACTTCTTACCTCCTCTAGTTTGAACAAATTTTAAATCACAGGTATCTATATGAATTAAACTTAGAGGTTCAGTACTTTTTTCTACTTTATTAAATGATGCCTTAGTGAGTTTTGCCTCAACACAAATATCACATTTATGATTAGAATTAAATTCTAAGTTTGGTAAACATTCTAAAGCAACAAGTCTACGCAAAGAATTAAAATTAACATGTCTTAATCTACCATGCCATAAAAAAGAAGACTCAGCAATGTAAACAGAAGATGTGTTCTTATTATTAATAGCCAAATTTTGTACAACAGTATTTACATTGAGCTAGAAAAGCCCATCACTCATATAACCTCACCCCACATACATTTCACTCTTGGAGAGTACAACCTTGTTAGATTCAAATACTAATTTAAACCCATTCTTGATCAACAATGACCCATAAATCAAATTTTTGCGAATTTCTGGCACATGGAGTACATTGTTGAGTGAGAGTTCTTTCCCCGAGGTCATTTTTAGCACAATCTTTCCTTGTCCTTCCACAGTTGAAGTGGAGGAGTTTCCCATAAAAAGTTGTTCCCCATTTTCCACCACTTTGTACGTTGTGAACATCTTTTTATCTGCATAGATATGGCGGGTTACTCCACTATCCACCCACCACTCCTTGGAATTGCCCACCTAATTGGCTTCAGAGACTACTGCAGCAATATTGATGTCTGCTACTCTATCGGAAAGATAAAAATCCTTAGCTATGTTCGTTTGTGCTAGCTTTTTACTTGAACTCCGTTCGTCCTTGCGAATGTAACAATCCTTAGTGCAATGTCCATCTTTGCTGCACACAAAACACTTGCCTTTGAATCTCTTGTTGAGCCCATTGTTGATCTTACTAGTAGATCTTTCTTTGGAACCATTGCCATCATGCTTCCGCTTTTTGTTGTTGAACTTTGACCCATGTTCATGTTCCACAACATTTGCTTTAGCCTGCATGACATGGTTTCCTGACTTCTTGTCGAAACCACGGTTGTCCTCCTCAATCCTAAACCACACTATTAGTTCCTCCAATTTCATCTCCTTGCGCTTATACTTCAGATAATTCTTGAATTTTTTCCAAGATGGTGGCAATTTTTCAATAATTGCCGCTACTTGGAAAGATTCACTGAAAACCATCACTTCCGCATGTATGTCATGGAGAATTAATTAGAGATCTTGAACCTAGCTAATAACCGTCTTGGAATCCATCATTTTAAAATCCAGAAAACGGCCGATAACAAATTACTTTGTACCTGCATCCTCTGTCTTATACTTATGATCTAGAGATTTCCACAGTTCTTTAGCAGTGCTTTTGACACTATACACATTGTACAGTGTATTGTCCAACCCATTGAGGATATAATTCCAACACAAAAAATCACCATGTTTCCATGCATCGATTGAGGCAACCACTTGCTAGTCAATTTCTCCCTCATTCAGTGTCGGAGCTTTTTTATGAGTGAAGCAAGCCAAATTCAATGTGGTAAGATAAAATATCATTTTTTGTTGCCATCTTTTAAAATCATTTCCATTGAATTTTTCTAGCTTCTCTCCATGATTTACCGGTAACCGGTATTGCCAGAGTCAACACTGGCACAACAGGTGTGCTGGTTTGAGTAATAAGAGTCACAGTACTGTTAATTTCAGTTGTCATAATTCTGACGAAATAATAATAATATACTAATTACAAATTTATACAAAAAAGAATTTACATACAAAGTATACAGAATAATATTTTGTAACAAAATTCCAATGATAAACAGTATATTACTACCATGTTATCAAAGAAATCATTAAACAGTTTATTACTACTATTGAAGAAATTAAACAGTATATGACTACTATTTAATTTCCCAAAACAAAATATTTTTCTGTTTAACACAAAAATAAATAAAAAATGAAAATCTACTTTAAGATTGTTATTCCCACAAAGGATGTGTGTGTAAATTAATTGTGTAAAATAAATAAACAATAAAATAAATTAATTCAGAAAATAATTTAAAAAATTAAATTCTGAATTAAATGTTTACAGAAATTAAAGTCAAGACTTGTGTTGGACACAATCTCCTTAAAGTAGATTTCGCCCTCGCTCCGGTGCTTCGAGTTTTAACCAGCGTCTACTTCCCAAGATACAATGACTAACACTTGATTTTACAATACTATAAAATCAAGTCTGGCGAACCAAACGATGTTGAAACTCTTTCTCTTTCTTTTCCTAAAAATAAATACAGAAACAGATGCATGAGCAAAAGAGGACGAACAGAAGAAGAAAGGGAAAAAGTCTGAAAAATTTCGATGCTAGAAATGCTGGAATGGCGGGCTTTATATAGGAGAAAAGATGGCTGTTCCGAATAGGTGCCAACTGTTCAGACTAGTCTAGGAAAGGATTTAACAGGTTGAAACCTGTTCAGGTGAAGGACAAAATTTTTAAAAAAGATAAGTATTGGGTCGGACAAGCCCAACCCAACCTCACACCCGCACCCAAACCCAGGCCTAGCTCGCCCAACCTGACGATGGCATGCGCGTGTGGTTTTTGTTTTGAGTCCAATGGGTCTAGCCCACTTCACCCATAACCTTACCCTTCCACAAACTTGGGTACCCCTTGGGATCCATCTCAAGTATCCGAAGCTTAGGTATATAAACCCAAACAAAACCTTAAGCATTTCCAATGTGGGACAAGCACATTTCATAAATGTGTAGGAAACCCACCTAAATCCATTTCCATGAATCCGAAAATAAGCGTTGAATTCTCATTCATCTGGAAATGGTTTTGAGCAACAAAATACATGGTTTTATTCACTACGTGGCATTAAATATGAACCCACTAAAAAACGTTAAAAATAACACTTGGGTCCCATCTTAATTAATATTCAAAGTTAGCAAAAAATAAAGATTTTCAAAGCCATTTTCTATCAGTGCCAACCTAGTTGGGATTGATTTGTTTTATTATAATGCTTTTTGTACTCATCCATTCTCTTTATTGATGTATTCTCTTCGTTTTCATCAATAAAGTTCTCTTCTTTTGTTGATAAAAAATATATATATATATATATTATTTGTGGTAAAGTGGCTTGGAAATACTCTTGGATCTTAAAGGACGTTCCTGATCCTTTGATTGGCACCTGAAAAAGGGATTAACACTCTGATCGGGGGTGCCGGAATTAGCACTCCGATGGACATGTTAGTATATGTCTCTCGTTTGCTTGTGTCTTAAGTTTCTTGGGTATGTTCTCATATACCTCTCTTTGGTTGATGCTCCTCTCTTTTATACTTTTTCATAATCTCGGGAGTTGGGCCCACTTTCAATCCAGCGCACGATTGCCCACTCGGCCATTCGGTCATGTGCCTATTCGTACTCGGCTTTAGGATTTGAGTATTCGACTTCAAGATCGCCCAGGATGGAGCCGAATAGCATATATATCCTGATTTTCTTCAAATTCATTTGGCTTTCCTCTATGAACTGACATTTGACTCCCACAATTGCCCCCCAAACATCCTATTAATGCCAGTTAGTCGGCATGTTTGGTTTCGCACTTAGAAAGTCAAAAATACGGTGGTTAACCTCATTCCAACACAAATGTCAGAACGTCTACGCTTTTTAGGCATCATTACAATTTCCCGCCCTTCGTACACTTCATTTATTTAATGCGATTTGAAACTATGTTGCCTCTTCGAATGTATGTTTTTTGAATACGCAAAGCTTCTTGTTTGCCTTTTAGTATACCTTCTCTATTTCACGACCTCTGCAACTTCCTCCCGTTTCTCATTGTCTTCTCTGTTTCTTGTAAGTTTTCTTCTCCTTCATTTTGACTCCCATTTCCTTGTTTGTTTTTAGTTTAGCATAACTCCTAAACTAGCTAGGATGGCAAAACATTTGAAAGCCCTTCTTTTTGCGGATCAAGTTTCTAGTTTTCGAAGCCATTTTTCCATTCCTGACGATGTCCATCTGTCACTCGTGGTAGAGAGCGTAATTGATATGGAGAGGACTGATGAGAGTACAATCATCTTTCATCTCCTATCAATCGTTGAGGGCGGAGTCCGTTTCCCCCTTCACCCATTTTTAAGGGCCGTCCTTCGCCATTGGGGTCTAATCCCTTCTCAGCCTAATCTGGGCTTCACTCTCTGATTCTTTTGTTTGTTGCGAACCAAAGAGTCCAACTCTGGCAAATCGTTTGAGAAAATAGATTTTTTGAAAAGTAGTGCCAAACATGGACTGCTTTGCTAGATACAGAGTCGCCACCTAAATATTTTAAAATGGGAAATTTAGGAAACCCTGACTCGGTGCCGAAGGCCACATGTCCGTCATCACCAAAGTTGTCTTGGCTCGGGAGCTTGGGTACGATCGGGGAAGGTCAGCTATGAGCACCCCCTTTCGCCCGGTCCGAAGACCGGCCTCTACTAACCGCGATATCCGATTTTGAAAACATTATGTGTTCTTGTTCCAATTATTAGCCTAGAATTACTATGTTATGCGCGCAGCAAACAAGTATAGATTAGATTGCCTAATTTGGAAATAAACATTGCATATCCGTTCGTTTTGAAAGCGTGTTTCAGAATTTGCTACTCGCAAGTAGGCTAAAACACGGATTTCAATGAGTTCTTCCAACTCAAACAATCCAACCTCCACCCACAGGCATTCAAGCAGTTTATCTCATATAAGCATTTAGCCACATGGTAGTCATACTATCATGTCAACATTCACACGCATGCGATATGCTAAAGCATAAATACTTACATTGTACTCCGTGCCAAAACAATAAACTAGTTAGCAAACATGCATGTCCTAGTTCATGTTGAGTGGCTAATGCAACACATGCAAAGATGTAATCTAGAGTAGGCTCGGCTAACCCTAAAGATGGCATGTGAAATGCACTTTATTCGATGCACGTATTCAATTTGGAATTGAAAATACAATGCGGTTTGTATGATGTGCCGAACCCGGTGCATGTAAACAAATGCATGGATGCACGCATGCATTGCATAAGGTATGCTAAAAATAAACGTGCCCTAATCTACCATCATAAGCAGGTAAATAAAAGGGAGAAAGAAATGAGGGTTGGAAGACATACACACCACTCACCCACACTTATTACAGAATTGCCCTCGCTCGGAGGGACCAAAAGAATATACAGATAATTAACTACGCAAGCTAATTAAATATTACAAATAGCCTAATTAGTTGACAAACTAACTAAACTGAGAAAAGCAGTAAACCGCCTCGGGAGCCAAATCGACATGTGCTCGGGTCTTGCTCGCCATGCCCCTCTGTTTTCCTTGCTTTGCATCTCAGAAGACTGCCAAAGTCTCAGGAGTGCCTCCCAGGACACTGAGGGACATCATCGGCTGAGTAGGACTTCCACCGGCATCAGAATGAGGTCATCGACACAAAATTCATCCATCGGCCGTAAATATCGCACTAAACAAACACGCAACTCACAAAGAGAGGGCAAAAACTTGCATGGCAATGTAATTCCAACAATGTATGCACCAATCATGCCCCTTATCATATTTGTGACTCAAAGGGGTATGTGCCTCAATTCTCGGGCCACCAATCACGCATTCCCATGCATGATGGCCCAAAGAACCAAGTGTGCACTTTCAATCTCAAATGTATGCAAACCAAACAAACCAAAATCCCAATCCCTATCACCAAATCAAGGGACAAGGAATGCATGTTGATGCAATGCAACCTAGTCATGTTAACTATCATGCAATATGAACAATGCCATGTACTTATGCAAAGCATACAAGCCAACATGAGGTAAGTATGCAAGCAAGCAAATGATGGTCTTAAACATGATCTAGGCAACCCCAAATAGGCCTAAAATCAGTGGCCAAAATGCCCCAAAGATGGAAGCCACCACACACACACATGCATATGTTAAGGTACCAACTTAAGCATAAACAAGCAATTCTCGAGCGCACTCAAAAGAGGCTAAGTGTGGACAACTAACATGCATTGTAAAGCTCTGAAATCATGCTAAACATGGTGCCCAAACCAAGCAACAAAGCAAGCTAAACATGCAATTAAGGTCCAAGCACTTAAGGCAAGCCAAAGGGCTTAAACCAAGGTCAAACCCACCAAGCCTCACAAGGCCAAGGGGACTCAAAATAGGTCAAAGACAGACCTAAACAACACCCAAGGAACACCTATATGGCATCTAAATGGTCCAAGCATAAAGGCACATACAAAGGCCAAAACATGAGGCATACAACATGCGCTTTTAAAGCAATAAAGAGGCGACTTAGGCAAGCATATGAGCATGCCAAAGGGACTGAAATTACATGTTAGGTGGTTCCAAACCACCGAAACGATGCAAGAAACACAAGCTACACATTCACATACTTGAGGCGTACAAGCCCGGCAAGCCACAAATGCAAAGGAGCTATACTAAACATGCCAAAATCGATCCAAACGACCATGGACAGACCTAAAGCATGGCAAAATAAGCACAAAACATTCATAAGTCTAAGCCTAAATCATGCTCAAATAAAGGCTAACAACCTAAGACATGTTAAAGGCATTACAAGGCATTACATGGCAACTATGCTAAGCATGCATAAGGGACCAAAACCAACTTAAAATCATGTTATATCATGGTATAATAAGCATGAAAAACAGTCATGGCATGCTCAACACACACTTGAACATAGGCTTCCTCAAGAGGCCAAAACTTGTCCTTTTCAAGGACAACAAGGAGAGGGGGTGGCCCTCTCCTTCTTGGGACTTCAAGGCATCATCTTCACCACTGAAATACCTCAAGATTTCAGTGGTGAAGAGACCCCAACACCAAAATCCCGGAGCTCTCACAAAATAGCTCAAAATGAGGCCTTTTCAAGGCCTAAGGGTGGTCAAACCTCCCCAAAGCACAAAACACTCTTAACCAACAATAAAGAGGACTAAAAAACAGAACTTTTTTGTATTAAATGCTAAGCACAAAAACAGTTCTAAACTATGCAAAAATGGAATGCAAAAATGGGGTAAAAAGAGGACTAGTGTCTTACCCTTGTAGACCTCTTCACCAAAGATGATGTTCTTGCTTCCTTGAGCTCAAATCCAACCAAAAACTCTAGGAACCAGCCCTTAGAACCTCAGTAACCAAAGGAAGGTGAAACACTAGGTGCTTGTGTGCAATAATGTGGACTAAAGCACCTAGTGTACAAACAAGAGAGAAAAAGAGAGATAGGATAGATATAGAACTCAAACCCTAAAACCAGAGCTTCTTCTCTGTCTTTTCTCTCTAAAAATGTCTAATTTTGCTAACCCTTGAGCCAAGAGAAGAGCCTTCTCTTATAGGGAACAAAGCTTACAATCTAAGCAAAACAAAAGCTCATCCCTCCATACATGTGTATGGAGGGGAAACAAATGCTATACAGCTGCTTCAAAATATCTGAAAAAGCAACTGCACAGTAGTCGGCAGGGCAAAATTGTCATTTTGACAAAATTCACAAAGAGTGCCGACCGCATAATATAGTGCCGATGGAAACACTAGCCACCGGTGGCCTCTAGCCTTGCCGGTGGTGTGGGGATGCCTCACAAGGCATTCCCTGCCCCTCCAAGGCAAAGCACAAGTGTTTGGTGCAAAACCAGACACAAAACGGTCAAGTTCGGAGGTCCTGAGGCAAGGCGCGTAGCCGAGAACTCCGGGAACTCCAAACGAACACGAACATGGATAATCACCGAGTGTTCAAGCGGTGACGTCCAGGTTTTGAGGACGGTCAAAAATGGGGTGTCTACACTAACGTAAATTTTTATCGAATCATAATGGGAATCGTAGAGTTAAACCGATGCCTTAAGCTCAATCTTGGTATCCCTGCTATTCGGCATTATTATGCCTTGGCTAAATCCTCTGGTCGGCAGGGGCGCTATTTTCTCAAGGCTAAGGACACCGACCATCATTTGGTGACTATGCTTGCTAGCTTTGACAAGCGTGTTGACGATGTCATGGTCATTGTCCGAGGCAACTGGGAATTCGGCGAGGGCGAAGATTGCCTAAATCCTGTGCTTAGACAAAAAGGCAAACCAGGTGGCCATTTAGTTCCTTATGTGTATTTGTTATATATTTACCCGGATTATATTCTACGCACTTATCGTTTCATTTATATAGGCAACGATCTGAAAAAAGTCATCGTCTCGGCCAATGACGCTATACTTGCACAAATCAAAACCGCGCTCCAGTTTTTCGGCCGTCCAAACCTCCAAAAGCAAGGGAGGGTGGCCTACATACTTTTGAGATACGAGCCGACTTACTCTATGTTTTCGGCCGCAGATAACATTTCGATTCCAAGGGACGAACAGCAGCTTACGGCACTCATTTTCCTGAACTTAAAAAACCTTAGGCAGATTAGTCTGCAAGCTTTAGATTCAGAGCCGGCAGACGAACAAATAGCCGAAGAAGTCGCTGAGCAATCGAATCAGCCCACCTTGGACACATCCGATAATCTTGGAGAGAAAGTTGACAAGGCTCTAAATTTGGCTTTTGAGGAAGCCAGCCTTAATCCATCCAACCCTCCATTCACTTCAGGCCAAGTGGACGTCTCATTTGAAGATATCTTTATCGACTTAGGGGACCTTCTCAGCGCATATCTTGAGAACATGACTGGGGAGTCGCTCACGCAGATGGCCAGGAGAAAGAACGCCGAGAGGATGGCCGCCCGGAGGAAAGCCGAGACCAACCGATCAGAACCTCCACTTGTTGCCGTGACTGAGTCTTCTCTGCCTGCTCCTGTGGAAGAAATGACTCATATTGATACAGGCGAAACGGAGCACATTGTCGACCAACAGGGCGGTCAGAAGGCCGAGCAAAAGGGGGAAAAATGTCATGCCAAGCACGAAGCCGACTTTGCAGAAAACCTAACTGACAAACGGCCTTGGTTGTGTCGTTTATCATTCAGCCAAGGATAAAGAACGTGCCGATTACTTCTAATGTATCGGCTGTGAAAGACCCTGCTGTGGCCTTAAGCATGGCCTCTTCAATTTCCCTACCCGTTGACAGAGCAACCTTTTGGGCGGAGCCGGATTTGCTGTCAATAGCATTAGCTGCTCAATCGGCCATATTGGTACATGACTTGAGCCTTGTCTGTAATCTTTTGCCTATATTTTTTATTTAACTCTAATTCCTTGTTTTACAGACGGTGGGCATGATAGCTGAGACTGGCCGTTGTCAACATGATGCTATTGAATAAATCAACTTTCTTACAGCCAAAGTTGAAAATAAAAAGAGCAAGGCCGTAGAGGCCTCTCTAAGAGCCGAGTCCGAGGCGATGAAAGCGGTAGAAGAATGTGTGAGGGCCGACCCCGAGGTAGAAAAGGCCAAGAGTTCCGACCAACTCAGGTTAGCCGCCAAAGAGAGGGCAAACGCGAGCGAAGACGCGCTCAAGTTAGCCAATGAGGTGATTTCCAAACTGGAAGCTGATTTGGAAGCATCAAAGAAGGCAAAGGAAATAGCCGACTCCGAGATTTTCAAAGCATTCCAAGTTGGAAAGGACACTGCCTTGGAGAACTACATAGAGGAAGTACCCAAGTTCGAGAATCGGGGCTTTAAACACGGCTGGCTCAAAGCCCTCACTGCCGCTAATGTGACATTGGCACAGTCGATTCCATACGAGCAGATGGATGTTGAGTCCCTGGAGTCTGACCTTGAAGATTGACTAGGGTGTGATTTTGATTTTTGTTAGGCATCTTGCGTGCGTAGTTTTTGTAGATTTTTGTTTATTTATTTTGGTTAGAAGTTAAATGTAGGGTAATTTTTTATGTGTAAAATGACTACTATCTATACTCAATTTATTAATGAAAATTTCTTTTGCCTTTCTGTCTGCTGCATGTGTTAGTTTAATGTTTTAGTAAGATGTAAGATCATGAAATAAGAAGATAACTGCGTATCTTTGCGATTTAGCTGAATAAATTAATGAATCCATAAGATCATGAAATGAGTAAATTAAACATCTGATAACTGTGTATCTTTGCTATTTAGCCGAATAAATTAATGAATCTGCCATTGTCTCAACTAATGAATGAACTAGACCGCTGAATATCAGTGGTCCATAGATTGGCTGGGGCACAACTTAGCAGCGCAAAGCCTTGAAATTTAGCCGAATAGATTAATGAATCTGCCATTGCCCCAGCTTATGAATGAACTGGACTGCCGAATATCAATGGTTCATAGATTGGTTGGGGCACAACTTAGCGGCGCAAAGCCTTGAAATTTAGCCGAATGGATTAATGAATCTGTCCTTGCCTCAGCTAATGAATGAACTGGACTGCTGAATATCGATGGTTCATGGATTGGCTGGGGTACATCAACTTAGCGGCATAAAGCTTTGAAATTTACCCGAATGGATTAATGAATCTGCCCTTACTCCAGTTAATAAATGAACTAGACCGCCAAATATCGATGGTTCATTGATTGGCTGGGGCATATCACCTTAGCGGCGCAAAGCTTTGAAAATTAACCGAATGGATTAACGAATCTACCCTTGCCTCAACTAATGAATGAACTGGACCGCCGAATATCAGTGGTTCATGGGTTGGCTAGGGCACATCAACTTAGTGGTGCAAAGCTTTGAAATTTAGTCGAATAGATTAATGAATCTACCCTTGCCCCAGCTTATGAATGAACTGGACCACCGAACATCAGTGGTTCATGGATTGGCTGGGGCATAACTTAGCGGTGCAAAGCCTTGAAATTTAGCCAAATAGATTAATGAATCTGCCCTTAGCTAATGAATGAACTGGACCGCCGAATATCGGTGGTTCATGGATTGGCTGGGGCATATCAACTTAGCAGCGCAAAGCTTTGAAAATTAGCCGAATAGATTAATGAATGTGCCCTTGCCCCAGCTTATGAATGAACTGGACCGCCGAATATCGGTGGGCAGAGCATTGAAGAGATCGCCTAGGGAGTGTTGCACCCGTAATGAATAAATGGGGTGGGGGCTGCGTGCGCGTAGGTGCCATTTTTGCTTTCAAATCCAATAAATTGTGAGAGGGAAAAAAACAGTGTGTCGATCCTATTCTTCAACAGTGTGGATGATTGTGGATGGCAAGAAGACTATTCTTCAATAGCAGAGGGGAGGGCAGGACATTGGCGGAACTAGATGCAGAGATGAATCGAGGTGGCGAGCCTACGCGCACGGGGAGTAGGACGTCGGGGGAGCGTGAGAGGCGCTACTCCCTACGTCATCGAAGTAGGTCACCCAGGAAGGACAAATAGTAACGAGGTAACTCCCCTTGTTCGAGAGGAGAAACCATTGGGCCACCGTGCCCGTTGAGTTTTTCGGTCTTCGTTGGGAACAAATCGATGATAGAAGCGGATTCGATTATCCGCGACCCAAATGTGGCAGTCGAGTTCGCTCAATAGATTTTTTCGCCAGAAGTCCAGCAGTCGATGGTCGGCTGAGCTGATTTTGAAGTTTTTCAAGAGGGCGTCCACGGAGCAGTAAAGGGGTTATACACTGCTTATGAAATCGACATGCGTCTTCGTGCCGCGCGAAGAGAGATAGAGTAAAAGGATGATCGCATTCGGAGCTTGTAAGCTCGCGCAGAGAAGGCTGAAAATGAGTTGAAGAAGGCTAGGACCTCTGAAACTCAGTTTGCGAGTCAAGTGAACCCGATTGTCGCGGAATGAGTAAACCGGTGAATTTTGGATCACACAATTGCTGACAGAGAAACGACAAGCATGTTCGCAATAGAAGCTGTGAAGATCAGGTCCTATGAACAAGGCTTTCATGATAGCCTAAAAATTGAAATAGACAAGATGAAGGAAAAACTAGCCGAGGAAGCCTGTCGATGCGAAAATCGTGGATTTAAGCATAGATGGATCAAGGCTCTCCAGGCCACAGGCGTTGATCCGACATCACCTTTATATCAGAATTATACTTTTTCGTTTGAGGCTTTCGACGCCGAGAAGACTGACAACGAAGATGAAGTCGAATAATAATAATAATAATAATAATTTTTTTTTTTTTTTTGTAAATCATGTATTCACGATCTATTTAATAAAACATTTTATTTTGAATGTCTGTATGTTGTTTCAATCAATGCTTGTAAATTAAGTCATGACCATCTACTACTTTACGTCAATCCCGTTTGCACTTGTTAATCGCAATATCCATGAAGGGCGCTCCAAATTCGGAGACTTATTTGGCCCAAACGTGTCATTCACGAATAGGGTTTCGAATTCGGAGGCTTTTTGTGTTGGCCAATCGTGATATCCATTAAGGGCGCTCCGAATTCGGAGGCTTATTTGGCACAAACGTGTCATTCACGAATGGGGCTCCGAATCAGGAGGCTTTTTATGTTGGCCAATAGTGATATCCACGAAGGGCGCTCCAAATTTGGAGGTTTATTCGGCCCAAACGTGTCATTCACGGATGGGGCTCCGGATTTGGAGGCTTTTTGTGTTGGCCAATTGGGATATCCACGAAGGGCACTCCGAATTCGGAGGCTTATTCAGCCGAAACATGTCATTCACGGATAGGGCTCCGAATTCAAAAGCTTTTTGTTTTGGCCAATCGTGATATCACAAAGGGCGCTCCGAATTCAGAGGCTTATTCGGCCCAAACGTGTCATTCATGGATGGGGCTTCGGATTCGGAGGCTTTTTGTGTTGGCCAATCGGGATATCCACGATGGGCACTCTGAATTCGGAGGCTTAATCGGCCCAAATGTGTCATTCACGGATGTGGCTCCGAATTCGAAGGCTTTTGTCATAACCATAACTCACTAGGCAAGAAAGAAAAGAAACATTGTATTGGAAAAAAGAAAGATGTACACGGCGAACATTTAAAACAAGGTGCCATGCCATACAAGTTTGCTTAATGATAAAATTTGCGCAAGTGTGTGGAATTCCAGGGACGCAGCAAACTTCTTCCATCCATGTCTTTGACCTGATATGCCCATGTTCCTGCGATTGAGTCAATCTGATAGGGGTCATCCCAGTTGGGACCTAACTTTCCGTCAGTGGGATTCCTAGCGGTAGAAAGTACTTTCTTGAGGACCAATTCTCTTGGTGTATAACGACGTAGCTATACACGTTGATTATATGATTTAGCAAGTTGTTGTTGGTACCATGCCATGGATGCAAGGGCACGGTCCCGGCGTTCTTCAATCAGAGTCAAGTCCAAGGCCAACATCATGTCATTTTGGCCCATGTCAAAAACCCTTGATTTCAAAGTTGGAAGGCCGATCTCTAGGGGGATGATTGTTTAGGTTCCAAAGCAAAGAGCAAACGACGTTTCCCCAGTGGATCGCCTTGGAGTAGTGCGGTGAGCCCACAATACGTTGGGCAGCTCTTCAACTTACTTGCCTTTAGCTTTCTCCAGCTTTTTCTTAATGCCATCCAGAATAACTTTGTTGGTGGCCTTTGCTTGACCGTTGCTTTGTGGATAAGCTGACGAGGAAAAGTAAGGCCGGATACCATATGTGTTGCATAACTCTCGATATACGCCACAATCAAACTGGGTACCGTTGTCTGAGACAAGGGCTTTTGGGATATCGAATCTCGTTATGATGTTTTTCCATACAAAGTGCTTAACGTCGGAATCTTGAATATGTGTTAGTGCCTCCGCTTCGACCCATTTTGTGAAATAATCCGTCGTAACAATTAAGAATCGCTTGTTGCCTAGGGCTCGTAGTAATGGTCCAACGATATCAAGCCCCCATTGAGGGAATGGCCAAGGACTAGTGATAGAGTTTAACTCCTCGGCAGGTAGATGAGTTAAGGGGGAAAACTTCTGGCATTGCTCATATTTCTTGACATAACACTCGGCATCGGTTTGCATGGTCGGCCAATAGTACCCCTGTGTTACGGCTCGATAGGCCAGAGAACGTTCGCCCGAATAGGCACCACAACTGCCTTCATGTATTTCAGACAAAAGTTTATCAACTTTATCCGGGTGAACACATTCTAAGTACGGCCTAGAGAGAGATTTTTTGTAGAGCTTCCCTTGCGGATCCAAGTAGTATCGGAGGGCTTTACTTCACAGTTTGTGTGCTTTTTTCTTATCCATCGGGAGCTGTTCTGAGGATAGGAGTACGGCGATAGGGTCCATCCAACTTGGACTCGATTCAATAACGTTGATCTGAACTGATTCTAAAGAGACAATGCTCGGCTCAGGGGGTGAACCCTACTTCGATTGTCCACTTAATTTCTGAGTTGATGGCAGAGGCTAAGCAAGCCAGGGCATCCGCATGCGTGTTCTGATCCTGGGTTATTTGATACAGTTCGTGGTGATCAAATTTCACGAGCAAAGAATTCGTCGTTTTCATATAAGCTGTCATGCGGTCATTTTTTGCTGCATATTCCCCTTTCAACTGGTTGATTACTAGCTTTGAGTCACAGAAAACAAGCAGACATCACGCACCGAGGTGAAGTGCATTCCGTAGGCCAGTTAACAGTGTTTCGTATTCGGTCTCATTGTTCGATGCATCGAAGCCCAGTTTGACAGCCTGTTCGATTATTGCCCCTTCGGGGGTCATGATTACTACACTAGCCCCACTGCCGCGTTGGTTGGATGATCCGTCGCAATACATCTGCCAAACGTCTCCAACATACATTCTCCAGTTGGGCTTAGTTTGCACTTGATTAGACTTAAAGTCGGCGAGGGATCCTATGAATTTGGCTACAAAGTCGGCGAGCACTTGCCCCTTTATAGAAGTTCTGGGTAAAAACATGATATCATACTGGCCGAGTTCCTGAGCCCATAAGACTTCAAGCCGTCCAAAGCTGCCTGGCATTCGGGGGTCCATTCAAATGCTCTGCCTTGCTGAAGTGTGTGAAAGAATTGTCGGCAGCGATCTATGGAACGGCTAATAAACCTGTTGAGTGCGGCGGCCATTCCCATCAGCTTCTGAACCTCTTTGACTGACCGAGGGGAGCTAAGCTCTAGAATTGCTGTTATTTGCCTCGGGTTGGCTTCGATTCCGTGGTTGTTAACGATGTAGCCAAGGAATTTGCCGGATTCGATACTGAATACACACTTCGAGGTGTTCAATTTCATCTCGTACTTTCGAAGGATGCTGAATGTCTCTGCCAAATCGGTTAGATGGGAGTGTTTTTCCTTAGATTCGACCACCATATCGTTGATGTATACTTCCATGGTACGACTGAGTTGTTCCTTGAACATGGCAGGCACTAGTCTTTGATAAGTTGCCCTCGCATTCTTCAGCCCAAAAAGCATGGCCTTGTAGCAATAGGTTCTTCTTGGGGTGAGGAATACGGTTTGTTCTTGATCCTCTGAATGTATGGCGATTTGATGATAGCCCCTATAGGCATCCAAGAAGCTCATGCATTGATGATGTGCCGTTGCATCTACGAGTTGGTCTATTCTGGGCAAGGGAAAACAGTCCTTGGGACAAGCTTTGTTTAAGTCTGTGAAATCCACACAAACATGCTAGGAGCCATTCTTCTTCTTTACGACCACAGTATTAAACAACCATGTAGGATATGTTACTTCACGAATTGCCCTGGCATCAAGTAACCGATCTACCTCTTCAACAACGGCCGAAGTATGCTCCATGGCTAACCGTTGACTTCTCTTAATAATTGGATTACATTTTGGATCAACGTTTAAGTGGTGCTGGGCCACAGACGGATCCACTCCTGGCATCTTGTATGGTGACCATGCAAACACATCGATATTGCCGAGTAAAAAGGATACAAACTCTTGCCTTTCAGCTTTGTCTAGGGAAGCACTGATCATGAAGAACTTGTCAGGATTCCTGTCAATTTTGACTTGATCCAAGGCTTTGGTTGCCTTTTCACTTGGAGTCTTCCCAATGTCTTCAAGGCTCTCCCTATCCGGTATTCCAATTCCTTTGGTCTCTTTGTAGCAAGATAGCATGCCTATGCCGATTTCTAGGAACCTCGAATTTGTTCAATACCGTACTCAGTCGGAAAACGAAGAAGTTGATGATAGGTGCTTGGCACCGCCTACATGGTATGCAACCAAGTTCTTCCCATGATGAGATTATACGGCGAAGGAAACTTGACAACCAGAAATTCTATATCTACTGATCTGGTACCCGCCCGAACTAGTAGTGTGATTTTGCGTAAGGGATACTCCGGGTTAGCATTAAAGCCGAATAACGGGTAATCAGCCAGGGACAGATCTGAGTCAGTGAAGCCAAGTTTGACAAAAGTTTTGTAATACATTATTTTCGAAGTGCTGCCCTGGTCAATGAGAACACGCTCAATGGTGAACCTGCTTACGCATAGCTCGATGACGAGGGGATCAGTGTGGGTGTGAGTTACTCCAATTAAGTCACTATCATTGAAACTAATCCTTCCAGTTTTATGGGGCTGTTTTGCTAGCGTGATTCGGCTATGGGTGCTAGATTGCAATTGAATTGTATGCACCTCGGATGATGTCAGCAAGCTGTATATCATATGAATTACACCAAGAGGAGGTGAATCCGGCTGTACAGCTACTGTATTTGTTGGATTGTTCTTTCAGACGTGTTGCGTAAGACGACTGTCTTGTACCAACTCCTCCAGGTGATCCTTTAGTGCATAACAACTATCAGTGTCGTGACCATGGTCTTTATGATACTCACACCGTTTATCCTGTTTTCTTTTATTGGGAGGTCCTGTCATTTTGAGCGGCCACTTGAAGAACAGAAGATGTTGAACTTTTGACAGAATCTTACTGATTGGCTCTATTAACTCCATGTATTTCTTGCCTGAGTGCCTTGTGCGCCTGCTATCCGCTTGATACTGTTCATTAGCTCGATGTGAACATTGATCACTTGATCGGCGGGAGTCATGCCTTTTGTCTCGTTTAGCTCGATTCTGCGACTCTGGACTTCTGGATGGCATGACGATAATCGGTTGAACGATTCCCGATGTGGTCGTCTCAACGGCTTTATGTCCGGCTTTGACCCGCAGGGCATCGTCTTCCACTTTGCAATATTCTTCAACCTTTTTCATTAACTCCCAGACTGTTTTAGGGGGCCGTCTGGTTAATGAACTGCGGAGGGGACTATTAGGATGCAATCCCATCTTAAAGGCGGTGATAACCATGGAGTCATTGCAAACATCATCGACTAGATTGAAGCATTCCCAATAGCGCGCTGAATATTCACAAAGGGTTTCGCCTGTTTTAATTTGCATCGCCTAGAGGGAATCGGCTTGCTTTGGCTGGATCTCATTAGTGATGAATCTAGCCCTGAAGGACTTCTGGAGCTGATGGAAACTCTTAATCGACGCTGGCTCTAGTTTATAATACCACCTGACGGCTAGCTGTTCTAGATTGCTTGGAAATATTCGACACATGAGGGCTTCGTCGTCAGCATGAAGTGTCATTGCTTGCTTATAATGGCGAATGTGATCAGTAGGGTCCGATTTTCCGTCATAGAGGGTGAACGACGATACTTTGAACTTTTTGGGTAGTACAACCCTTGCAATTCGTCGCACAAAGGGATCATGCTTATCTTCCTCATCCGAGTCATCGCTCCTCCCTCGTTTATACCGTACATACGGACTTCCTTCAGATGAGCTGGATACATTAACTCGTCATTTCTTTTTGGGCTCCAGGGATGGTGAGTCTGAATCACTGTCATTATTGAGTTTCTGAAGTTGACGTCGTCGACCATCCTTCTTTCCTGAAGGTCGACCCCGGTCTTGGCATGCGGCTTGTTGGGATTTCACCACCTCCAAGGCCAAATCCTGGCGCAAGCGCTTGTTCTCAGCCATCATGTTCTCCAGTTGCTGTTCATTTTGCTTTGCTTGATCCATAATCGTGTGCATTGTCTCATGCATTGAAGTTAAGGGTGAGGTCTGAGCTACTGAATCAAAGTTCAAGGCCCGTTGTGCAGCGATATTCTCCGATCCAAGCATGTTTCTTGGAGTGAAGTTGTCTCTTGGCGTAGTTTCGTCGACGACTATCGGAGGATCTTCTGTGACGCCCGCCATGGATATGCTTGAGTATTCCCACAGACAGCGCCAATTGTGATAAAGTGGGTTGGAAATGCTCTTGGATCTTAAAGGACGTTCCTGATCCTCTGATTGCCACCTGAAAAAGGGATTAACACTCCGATCGGGGGTGCCGGAGTTAGCACTCCGACGGACAAGTTAGCATATGTCTCTCGTTTGCTTGTGTCTTAAGTTTCTTAGGTCTGTTCTCACTAGGCATGGCAATATGAACTCGGCCCGACGGGGACTCGGACCGCCTCATCTCGATAAATAGGGTTTTCCTCGAAAATTATTCTCTATAGGGCTGAGACTAGCATTGAAAAATACATCCTCGATAATTTTCGGGCCGGGGACGGGGATAGGTTCCTCGGCCCCAACCACGCCCCGAAATTTCCCTGATGCATCCCCGCCTCTATACCTCTTAGTTGTATTATATAAATATCTCTTTCACTCTTTGATCTTATCTTCTCTCTCTGAAGTCTCTCACTGACTCTCAACTATCTCACTCTCTCATTCTATGACTCTTATCTTCTCTCTCTCAACTCTCTTCACTCTCTCATTCTCAACTCTCTCACTTTCACAATCACCAACACAGCGACATCACCACCACCACCGCAGGCCCTGAATCCCCTCTCTCTTTCTTCTCCTCGCCTCGGTTTATCTTTCTCTCTCTCCACTTCGTCTCTTTCTATTCTTGAGCAGATGGTCCATCTCTCTCTCACCACCACTGAACCCACCGCCACAGCCACCGTCAATCTCGCCATAAAGCCTAGTCATTGGCGTCGCTCAGATCTGTGCCAGACGATGGGGGTGTACTCAGATCTGTTATCTCTCTCTCTCTCTCTCTTTCTCTCTCTAATCTGATGTTGTTGATCTGTACTCAGAATAATTTTTTTTTAAAATCTGTGTTAATTATATATTGATCTGTTATATATTGAACAAAATTGATCTGTTAGATTTGTTATATATTGATCTGTATTGTTCAGATCAAAATTGATTTGTTGATTTGTGATATGTATTGATCAATTAGTGATTTGTTGAACAAAATTAAAAAAAAAAGAAAAGAAAAGCTCGGGGATATTTCGGGGTCAGGGAAACCCGATCCCCGTTAGGGGATGGGGACGGGAGGGTGATGGGTTCCCCCGCCGGGGATCGGGATCGGGGGCGGGGGCGGGGGCGGGGATTTTTTAATCTTTGGGGATTAGAGACGGGAAGTGAAGTCCCCGGCCCCGCCCCAGCCCCAGCCCCAGCCCCAGCCCCAGCTCGTTGCCATTCCTAATTCTCACATACCTCTTTTTGGTTGATACTCCTCTCTTTTATACTTTTTCATAATCTCGGGAGTTAGGCCCACTTTCAATTCAGCGCACTATTGCCCACTCGGCCATTTGGTCATGTGCCTATTCGTACTCGGCTTCAGGATCGCCCAGGATGGAGCCGAATAGCGTATATATCTTGATTTTGTTCAAATTCATTTGGCTTTCCTCCATGAACTGACATTCGGCTCCCACATTATTATTTTCTGTACACAATTTATGTTCACACACATGTACACTAGTTTCTATCACCCATACTTGTACACCTGCTTCAAACCCCACCACTTCGTAACCTCTAACCAGACTTTCCAAGAAAAATTAGAGTGTAAAAGGTGGTCTGCTCTTTCTTCACATCATTGATTGCATCTCTTCTGATTGTCTTGGTTAGCAGTTTAAGATTGTAGTTGAACTCGTCCTCAAATTTTCATTGCATAAAATAAAATAAAATAAAATAAAATAAAAAGATTAATGTTTTGTTTTTAATTCTGTTGTATTTAGTTTTCAGTAAACAATAGGAAAACTTACATATTCACAGTTGCCTCATAACACACCCATTATTTTTTTATTGAATTTGTTTTCAAAAAATAGACTATAAATATATATTTGAAATAAACCATTCATTTTTAAAAAAAAAAAACAAACTCAATAAAATAAAAAAAAATTATGATTATCGAATCGATTTAATTTTTTTCATAGATGATATACAACGAGGACTCTACAAAATGCATAGTTCGGATCATTAAAACAAGACCCTTTATGTATCCCATGGACCCCTCAAGTTATCTCAAGTTGAAATAGGAATATGAAAGAAATCCAATCCTAATTGGCCCAGATCAAACTCACATCAAGTTTGTTAACTTTTTATTGTTTTAATAGTAAACTCATCAAATGTGCGTACACGACTAACATATATAATGTGAACATTGAAGTTTTATAATTTTAATAATAAACTCGTCAAATGTGCATACACAACTAATAATATATATAATGTGAACATTGAAGTTTATGCGAACTGCATGTCATTTTTATTACAAATTTTGTCCTAACGAATAACAGATTTGGTTCACAAACTCTGTGGCAAAATGTAAAAATTAAAATTTTGCATTAAAAACACAACTCAAAAATTATGTCAAGTTTCATATTTAAAAACTGTTTCAGTTTACAGATTTTCACAACCTTAACAAATAAACATCACACTAAGGGTGAGAATTTGTGACACGACACAATAACACGACTAGAACCGTACACAAAATTAATAAGTTAGGATTGACTATTTTTTGACACGAATATGTAGATGACACGACCCGATAACACGAATATTAAATAGGTCAAGTTAGTATTAAATTTGTATAACACGAAATTAACATGAATAACTCGTATAATGAACACTTAGATACACATTCTAATATTATTTCCACTAAAGTGTATCATGACATTTTTTAATCTCTTACATAATTACATCCAATTTATTAAAAAGTAAGTAAAATATAATTTTAAATTTAATATAGAATTTTTTTTTTAATGAACTTAATGTATTTTTTGTCTATTATTTGAGTTAACGTAGTAAAAATTATAATAATAAAATATAATTTTTTATAAATTAAGAAAATAAAATTAAGTTAAAATTAAATATTTTTATAAATAATTTCATTTAATAGGGATTAGTTTCATTAAATTTAACTTGTCAATAACATTTCAATATTTTATTTAATAGTGAAATTTTTTAATATGACACGTTAGCATGACACAAATGGGACACGGATCGAAAATCACATAACACAGTAACACAAAAGAATAAACTGGTTGGGTTAATTAGTATTGAGGTAATTTTGATATGAATCTGAGATGACACAATATGAATACGACCCAATATGAATACGGCCCAATATGTGGTCAAAATGATTTTCATCTTAACCGTAAGGGAAAATTACAAAGGGGTGGTTTGAAGTTTGCTTATTTCGTGAGTTTTTAATTTTTTTTATGAAAAGATATGTAAAAGAGAAAAGAAGTGATATAATAACTTGTAACAAATAAGTTTCTTATTTAGATTGTTTCCAAACCATTCCTAAATATTCATATAAGAATTTATTTGATTCAACAATAATATTATAATGATCACATTTCTTTATTTTTGTGTATCGGCTCATAAATCAACATTGAAATGGAAATGGAAATAACTTCAAAATCTACTAGTGGCCTTGGATGCAATGAGAGCCTATATTAATGATCCAGCATTTGGGTAATCTTACCAGTATGAATGAACCACGATTTGGGTAATCTCAAGTAGGAAGATTCGATATGTTTGGCTCTTAGCTTAGTTGAACATTATGACCGGCTGTAGATAATTTATGATTTAAAATAATAATTAAAAATGAGGCCTTTTATATAATAATTTTTTTAATAAATTTTTTATTTAAAATTTATTTTTCTAGCTTTTTGAGATGCAAAAATATCAATTAGATCTTTATATTTAAATTTTGCTAACAAATCTTTTTCAATTGATAATATAACTAATCCATAGAATTTTCGTCTAAATTTTTTGTTATATTTTTATTAGTTGCAATGAATTTATTAAGAACTCCTTTTTGAGATTGGATAAGATTTTCTATTTTTCTTAAATTTTTCATATCCACATTCATATTTTCTATTAGACATATTTGTTTTCTCTAAAAACAAAAATAAAACACATGGATCTATTATATTATATCAAAAAAATTGGGCCTTTTGTTTTGTTTTGGGTCTTTTTATTCAAAAAATAAATAATGAATAACATGGGCCTATTACATTATGTTATAAAATCGTGCCTTTCTAAATTTGGGGGCCTAAAGCTTGCACTTGGTTGGCCTTATGGTTCAGTCGGCCTTGATTATGACTCTCGTGAGGGTTTAGTCTTAAGAAAGAAGTCATAAGTCATAAGTAAAAACAACTGATCAGAAAAAAAAATAGCTATCATTCTCTGTTTTGAAGATCTAAGAGAATCTTCGCAACAATGCCACAGACTGAGGAAAATTTCTCAACCATTTCAAGGTTTTGCTAGGAAAAGACGAAAAAGGGTGCATTATTGAAGACAGTTGTTCTAACCTGTATCACTTCTGAGCCCGTCAACGTCGCACTATCCTTTAGCAACTCTCCATTAGTGTTCCAGGTTTGTTTTCTTAACTGCTTTTCTTTCATAGCTTGTGTTGTTTTTTCTATGCAGGTTGGTGCTAGCTTATGGATGTTTGCAACTTTGGGGATGATAAAGGGTTTAGTGTTCAGTTTTATGTACTCTTTTTTACGTCAATGAAGTTCTTCATTTTGCCAAAAAAAGAAGCATGATTATATATTATGATCATATATTGAACCACAATTTTTGTAATTCTATTATATGACGAGTTAATACACTTAGTCAAATTAACTGAACTTATTTTATTACTACATTTCAAGTTAGTTTAGATCTCTCTCTCTTAAAATCGTGATTCTAAGTTGAACAGTTGCAAAGGATTAGTTTTGGTCAACGATCATAAAATCATACCCAAAAAAAAAAAAGCATACCAACTTGTAAATGACTCAACATTTTTCAAAAGTAAATACAAAATTAATTACACAAAACAAAGAAATTAAAATATTGTTAAAAATATAAAGAATATACAATGGACGGCTTCAGAGTGTTTTGGGAAGGTAAAAAGCTGATTTTTTGATTTTTTGTGAGTTGTTTTGGATAAAAAAACTGAATTTTTTGACTAAAAAAGCTAGAAAGTCAAAAAGTTAGCTTTTTAGCAATGTTGCCAAAATGGGCATTAGTAGGAGAAACCTTGCACCTCATTAAAAAGAAAAGCAGAGAGAGAGAGAGAGAGAACAAAAGGAGAGGGTTTCATATCATAAAACGTGGTAGTTGGTTGGATCACGCAATATCAGTAAATACAAGAAACTAAAATCTTAGAATTAACTTTCAAAAGCGAAAAGTTGGGCAAAAATTGTCCCCCAATGAGAGAGAGATTCTGAAACACCTTAGAAGAAAAAGAAAAGAAAAGAAAAAAAATTGAACAAGAGCTTTGTAATTAGTGTGCAACTATGATTTTAAAAAAAGGAGAAGAAAGCAACACATAAATAAGTAGAAAAAAAAAAATATTAAGACATCAAAAAGTATGAAACAAAAAATAAATAGATGTTAGGTTGTTTGATTAAATGGAGAGAGAGAGAGAGAAGAAAAAGCAGTAGTCTAGGAAAGATGGATATGCTCAGAATTAAATAATGTACAAACATTTTCAAACTGCAACATTGTTTATTCAATCCAACATGACTTGGTAATATCTAGTTTGGACATAACTGTAAAACGTGTCTTTTATGCCACAAACACAAACATACAAACAAAAATTCACATACAAAACAAACCGAGGCTTATACATTGGATTGAATAGGATCGTGATTGCAAATTTAACTTACAAATATGAATGCAAATCGTCTGCATCACGGCTAGAGCTTTTCAAGTTTGTGTTGGGTATACCTCCTTATTGGAGTGTGGGACCCAATTGGTTTTGAAAAAAAAGAGTTTTTAATTTAGCTTGGTTTAGATATAATATTTTTATATATTATATTTGTGGAGGCCCAATTCAATTGGGATACAATTAGGGTTTGATTACAAAACCCAAGATTTAATAATATATATATACCTAATATATATATATTATTCTTGTTCTATATACACAAGAAAAGGGTCGGCGGCGGCTTACATCAATTCGTGAACAGTGCCGAAGATATTGGGTGAATTTCAGTTTTGTTTTTGAAGTTCAGTTTTGGGACATCTTCGGTTTGTGTTTGGTTCGTTATTTTGGGTCTTCTTCAACTTTGGTTCTGAAGATTTTGGTTCATCTATTTGGTGAAGTTTTTCCTCTTGTTTATTTGTGATTATTTGGAATTCACCTAAGGGTGGTTTTATGAGACCATTAGTGTCTCGTTTGTAATCGTTTGGAACTTATTTGGTTGATAGTGGAATCGGATTTCGATCCCGTGGACGTACCTCACATTGAGGGAACCACGTAAAAATTCTTGTGTTGCCTTTGATTTAATTTTTCCGCATTAGTTTATATTCCCATTGATTGATTTACTTGTGGGGATTTTATATTTTCCCTAACAGTTTGATGAACTTGATTTGACTTGACTAGAGGATCTCGATAGGATGAGTCGTGCTACATTCTCGGCTGCAACAGCACTTGTTTCCATGGAACTGGCTGCATTCTCAAAAGAATTCACATAGTACAAATGCCGGCCATCCAAAATAAATGGTGCAAACCTTTCCGGAGCCTTGTAATGAGGATAAGCTCCCCAATTTATTCTAATTGTCTCCATCCGCACACTACAATGGTAAGAATTAACAAACCATCAAACATTTTGAACATTCAGATAAATTCAATTATCTGATTGGCCTACAAAAATTAATGAAATATCTGCTAATTAGGCACTCTATTTATTATGCGATGCTTAGGATGTGTAATTGCCACATTGGCACATATCAAATAAATCTTCCCACCATGCAAAGAAACTACTAAAATGAAAAAAAGTAAGCAATAGCTGGGTCTTTCCTGCAACAATTAAATGAGATTTACGGCTTACCTAAAAATGCGATCGAGCAACGATTCGCTGCTCTGTTTCACGGTGGATATCTTGTAGCTCATATCATTCTTCTTGTGTTGCTTGAGAACGTAAATGATTAGGAATGGAAAATCGTAATTCTCTCAAGGCCCACCACGGAATTGTTGATGCGAATGCAAGCCAAAATATACCTTGGCAACAAAGAAACCGTTAATAGTTAGAATATTGAAAGATGATATGCGAGGGAAAACAAAGATAACTAAGCATACGAGTAATGAATTTTTGAATGCTAGAAGTAACTGTCAGAATACTCACTGGATATTCAAGAATCCCCTCACAAAAGTTGCATGGGTATGATGCAATTGCCTATTAGGAATTAAAAATGCAGGCGTAAAACGAATATTTATCTCATCTAGGGGTGTAGCAACCACAGTGATATCACATGTGTAACTATTTCCATTGGTTGAGTTAAGCTCATAATAACCTCCAAGGTAAGAAATTGTTGCTATTTCTTCATTGAGGTGCAATTCAACATCTGAGGTATTAATTAATCCAGTAGCCATCTGCCAGTTCCCTCCTTCAACTGCCCACCACCCTCCCACAGATCCTGCCAACGAAACCGCACCAGCAAGTCCACTGATGCTGACACTTTGGCCATATTTGATTCTCGTGATTCTCCGAAAAAGTTGAAAGTTGACAGGTTGAAAGTTGACATCTCACAACTTCAACAAATTCTGAAGTATTTTAAAAGATTGGCATAAATATGATAGGAAAGACTAATGCAAAGTGTGATCTTTCAATAACATCCAATTAACAGAAAATTATGCCCAGTGTTAAAAATAATCACTGCCTCATAACCAGCAAATGGCATGTCCTCGTATCCAGCAAATCCCACAAATATTTGAAAAATGAAACGATGAATGCTACACCTATTATTCTTTAATTGTCTCTTGCTACATATTGAGAGAGGAGTTGTTGTACTTGTTTTCTTTTTTGTTGGTGGGGGGTTGGAGTTTAAATATAAGCAGCCAGCTCACAAGATTTATACTCCGCTTTTTCTTTTTTTCTTTTTTTGTTGATAAATAAGCAAATTTATTAGAAAAGCATTAAGATGATGCAAAGAATACAAAATACAAACTCCCAAGGAAAAAATGCTAAGCTATCAAATCCTCTACAAAATCTAAATAAGCTAAAACATCTGGATTAACCAACCCCGTAACCCAATTATAGAACACCATAAACACCCGCCTCTCCAGCCAAAAAATCGAATGAGACATCCCTTGGAATACACGCCTATTACGCTCCAACCAAATAAGCCACATTAAATAGTGAGAGGCATGTTGGGTATACCTCCTTATTAGAGTGTGGGACCCAATTGGTTTTGAAAAAAGAGTTTTAATTTGGCTTGGTTTAGGTATAATATTTTTATATATTATATTTGTGGAGGCCCAATCCAATTTGGATACAATTAGGGTTTGATTACAAAACCCTAGATTCACAATACATAATTATTGATGTTATTTTTCCCAAGACAAAAAGTGGCGGCTACTACAAGTTGTATTGGAGAAAAAATCAATTTGGTGTTGTTTGGTTATTCTTGATTTGACTTGGTCAATCAAGAATTGGTGCTTTGATTTGTGAAGAAGTTTGGTTCGTTATTTTGGATCTTCTTCAACTTTGGTTCTGAAGATTTTGGTTCATCTATTTGGTGAGGTTTTTCCGCTTGTTTATTTGTGATTATTTGGAATTCACCTAAGGGTGGTTTTGTGAGACCATTAGTGTCTCGTTTGTAATTGTTTGGAACTTATTTGGTTGATAGTGGAATCGGATTTCGATCCCGTGGACGTACCTCACATTGAGGGAACCACGTAAAATTCTTGTGTTGCCTTTGATTTAATTTTTCCGCATTAGTTTTTATTCCCATTGATTGATTTACTTGTGGGGATTCATCGATTTTCCCTAACAACTGGTATCAGAGCTTACGGTTTATTTGGATTTATTTATTTGTGTAAATCAATGGAGGGGAATGTGGGTCGTATGTCTAGCTTCAATGGAAGCAATTGGGTAACTTGGAAAACTAAAATGGAGGACCTATTATTTTGTAAAGACTTGTATGGACCCATTGAGGGTGATAGTGGCAAACTTGCTGATATGAAAGATGATAAGTGGAAGAGGCTTAATCAGAAAGCCGTTGGTGTTATCCGTCAATGGATTGATGACAGTGTGTTTCATCATGTTGCTACTGAAACTTCAGCACATGATTTATGGAAAAAATTAGAGAGTCTTTATGATAGAAAATCAGCCACAAATAAAGTCTTTCTGTTTCGTAAGTTGGTTAATTTAAAATATAAAGAGGGCAGCCCTATTCCGGAACATCTGAATGAAATAAAGAGTATCGTTAACCAACTTGCTTCTATGAAAATTATTTTTGATGATGAGTTGCAGGCTTTGATGCTACTTAGTTCCTTACCCGAAAGTTGGGAGACTTTGGTTGTGACAGTTAGTAATTCGACGCCCGATGGAGTTGTCACTATGGGTCAAGTCACTAGTAGCTTGTTGAATGAAGAAACTAGAAGAAAATCAGCCGGTACCTCTCATTCGGAAGCATTTGTTGTGAGAGGCCGAAGTAAAACAAGGGGGAGGAGTAAGACTCCTCATGGTTGTGATCAAAACCGTGACAAGTCAAGAGATAGTTCTTTTTCAAAGAAAGACGTTGAGTGTTATTATTGCCATGAGAAAGGGCACATGAAGCGAGAATGCCGAAAGCTCAAGAATAAAGAGAAAAGGCGTGACAAAAGTGTGGATAAGAAGCAAGAAGACACAACAGCAGTTACTACCGATGATATCATGGTCGTTTGTGAAGATGATTGTATCAATTTTGTAGGCCAAGAGAGTCATTGGGTGATTGATTCTGGTGCTTCTTTTCATGTGACTTCTCGAGTTGATTTCTTCACTACCTACACTGCAGGAGATTATGGTTCTGTTCGAATGGGTAATGAAGGTTTGTCCAAGATTATTGGTATGGGTGATGTTTGCTTGGAAACAAATTTGGGCTGCAAATTGTTGCTTAAAGATGTGAGGCATGTTCCCGACATTCGCCTTAATTTAATCTCTACTGGGAAGCTAGATGATAAAGGCTTCAACAACAAATTTGGTGATGGAATATGGAAGCTCACAAAGGGTTCTTTGGTGGTGGCTAAGTGCAAGAAGACTCATACACTTTATTCGATGCAAGGAAAAATTTGTAAAGGTGTTGTCAATGCACTTGAAGATGATACTTCTACCGAATTGTGGCACAAGCGGCTTGGCCACATGAGTGAAAAGGGGCTGCAAATATTGTTCAAAAAAGAGCTTCTACCCGGTTTGAAAGGTACACATCTTAAAACTTGTGTTCATTGTTTGACGGGTAAACAACATAGAGTTTCTTTTCATAAAAATGTTGCTTCTAGAAAAGAAAATGTGTTGGAGTTAATTCATTCGGATGTTTGTGGTCCTTTAAAAGTTAGAACACATGGTGGTGCACTTTATTTTGTTACTTTCATTGATGATTATTCAAGGAAAGTTTGGGCTTATCTACTAAAAACTAAAGATCAAGTTCTAGAAGTATTTAAGCATTTTCAGGCCATGGTTGAAAGAGAAACAGGGCAGAAATTGAAGTGTATCCGAACAGACAATGGTGGTGAATACATTGGGCCAGTTGATGAGTATTGTCGCAGCCAAGGTATTCGGCATCAAAAGACAGTTAAGAAGACTCCTCAACAAAATGGCGTTGCCAAGAGGATGAACCGCACCATTGTGGAAAGAACAAGGTGTTTGCTTTCACAAGCTAAATTGCCAAGATCCTTTTGGGGTGAGGCAATGAGTACAGCGGTTGACTTGATCAATTTATCTCATTGCTATCCTTTGAATGGTGATGTTCCTGAAAGAGTTTGGACTGGCAAGGATGTGTCTTATGAGCACTTGAGAGTGTTTGGTTGCCGAGCTTTTGTTCACATTCCAAAGGATGAGAGGTCCAAGCTTGATAGTAAGTCAAGACAATGTATTTTTCTTGGCTATAGGCGTGATGAATTCGGGTATAGATTATGGGATCCGGTCGACAAGAAAGTCATTCGAAGCCGTGATGTTGTGTTTCTTGAAGACCAAACAATTGAAGACTTTGGTAAAGGTGATCAACCGGAGCCAAAAACTAGTGATCTCATTGACATGGATCCATCTCCTTCATCTCCAGTTGATGATGAAAATGGGGGAGATATGCAGCCATCTATTGAAGATGTAGAAGATGATGCTAATCCTAATGAAGTTGAGCCAGAAATTGAGGAAGAGCATCCAACTCAAGAACCGCCACCACAACTTGAGTTGAGGAAATCTACAAGGGACCGACAACCTTCAAGAAAGTATCCTCCCAATGAATTTGTGTTGATTTCTGATCAAGGGGAGCCGGAGAGCTACCAAGAAGCAATTGAGCATGTAAAGAAAGGTGATTGGAAAAAGGCCATGGAAGAGGAGATGAACTCCTTACTTGAAAATCACACCTATGACTTAGTGAAGTTGCCTAAAGGGAGGAAAATTCTGAAAAATAAGTGGGTCTTCAAATTGAAGAATGATAGGAAGAATCTGAGGTACAAAGGCCGTCTTGTTGTGAAAGGCTTTGGGCAAAAGAAAGGTATTGACTTTGATGAGATTTTCTCGCCGGTTGTGAAGATGTCTTCTATTCGGGTTGTACTTGGCATGGCTGCAAGTATGAACCTTGAAGTTGAGCAACTTGATGTAAAGACCGCATTTCTTCACGGTGATCTTGAAGAAGAAATTTACATGGAACAACCAGAGGGTTTTGTGGGGAAAGGAAAGAGAAATTTGTTTGCAAATTGAAAAAAGTTTGTATGGCCTCAAGCAAGCTCATGACAATGGTACAAAAAATTTGACTCTTTCATGATGAATAATGGCTTTTCTAAAACCACTTCGGACCATTGTGTGTTTGTGAAAAATTTCCCGGATGGCAAATTTATTATTCTTTTGCTTTATGTTGATGACATGTTAATTGTGGGTCAAGATTCTACTATGATTAACAGGTTGAAATTGGAGTTGAGTAAATCTTTTGCTATGAAAGATTTGGGACCGGCAAAGCAAATACTTGGTATGAAAATTGTTCATGATCGCAAAGAGGGACTGATTTGGTTGTCTCAAGAGAGCTACATTGAGAAAGTTCTTGAGAGATTCAACATGGATAAAGCAAAGCCGGTTGGTTGTCCACTTGCAGGTCACTTCAAACTTAGTTCGAATCAATGTCCTACAAGTGAGAAAGACAAAGAAGAGATGTTGAAAGTTCCTTATGCTTCAGTAGTTGGTTCTTTGATGTACGCCATGGTTTGTACAAGGCCGGATATTGCTCACGCCGTTGGTGTGGTGAGTCGTTTTCTCTCTAATCCGGGTAAAGAACATTGGGCAGCGGTAAAATGGATTCTAAGATATCTTCGAGGGACTTCGAAGGTGTGTTTGTGTTTTGGGGATGGTAAGCCGATGCTTGATGGGTTCACAGATTCTGACATGGCTGGTGATGTTGATTCTAGGAAATCTACTTCGGGGTATTTGATGACTTTTGCAGGGAGAGCTGTGGCATGACAATCTAAATTACAAAAATGTGTTGCTCTCTCAACTACCGAAGCTGAATTTATTGCCATTATAGAAGCTTGCAAAGAAGAGTTATGGTTGAAGAAATTTTTGCAAGAGTTGGGTTTGAAGCAAGAAAGGTATGTGCTTTATTGTGATAGTCAAAGTACTATTCACTTGAGTAAAAATTCTACCTTTCATTCGAGATCGAAACACATTGATGTGAGATACCATTGGATTCGTGATGTGTTAGATTCGAAATTGTTGCAACTCGAAAAGGTTCACACAAATGATAATATTTCAGATATGCTGACTAAGACTTTGTCAAGGGACAAACATTTAAAGTGTCGAACTTTGGCGGGTATGGTTGATGTCTCCACCTAAGTCGGTAGGGGGAGAATTGTTGGGTATACCTCCTTATTGGAGTGTGGGACCCAATTGGTTTTGGAAAAAGAGTTTTAATTTGACTTGGTTTAGGTATAATATTTTTATATATTATATTTGTGGAGGCCCAATCCAATTTGGATACAATTAGGGTTTGATTACAAAACCCTAGATTCACAATACATAATTATTGATGTTATTTTTCCCAAGACAAAAAGTGGCGGCTACTACAAGTTGTATTGGAGAAAAAATCAATTTGGTGTTGTTTGGTTATTCTTGATTTGATTTGGTCAATCAAGAATTGGTGCTTTGATTTGTGAAGAAGTTTGGTTCGTTATTTTGGGTCTTCTTCAACTTTGGTTCTGAAGATTTTGGTTCATCTATTTGGTGAGGTCTTTCCTCTTGTTTATTTGTGATTATTTGGAATTCACCTAAGGGTGGTTTTGTGAGACCATTAGTGTCTCGTTTGTAATTGTTTGGAACTTATTTGGTTGATAGTGGAATCGGATTTCGATCCCGTGGACGTACCTCACATTGAGGGAACCACGTAAAATTCTTGTGTTGCCTTTGATTTAATTTTTCCGCATTAGTTTTTATTCCCATTGATTGATTTACTTGTGGGGATTCATCGATTTTCCCTAACAAGGCAATCATCCACGCTTTCCGACGTCTCCTCTCAACCCTACCTCTAGCCCAACTTTGCAAGACTGCCAACACCGAACCTAGCTGCACCCAAATCAAACCAAAAATTGCCACAATAAACATCCAAAGCCGATATGTAACTGGGCAATGAATGAGCAAATAGTCCACTGACTCAGCATCACCACAATACGAACAACACTAATTCACCAGTATATGCCCACGACGCATCATATTATCAATTGTCAGAATACGTCCTAAGGCAGCCGTCCACACAAAGAAAACTACCTTGGATGGCGTGCCCGACACCTAGACACATTTCCAAGGAAACGAAACCGCATCAACATGAACAAGCGCACCATAGTAGGAAGATACAGAAAGAAGCCCCTTAGAGCCGGGACAGACCCAAACCATAGAATCTTCCCTTGTACCCCCAATTTGCAACCCATATAAGAAACCCAACAGCTCCATTAATTGATCTACCTCTTAATCCTGAACCTCATGACGCAGCCACACGTTCTAATCCACCACCTGTCCTTGCCCCGTTTGAACCGCGCCCACCATAACCTCACAATCTTTTGCAATCCCAAAAATCAAAAAGAATAGCTGCTCTAAAGAAGTATCCCCACACCACCTATCATTTTCTCCCCAAATGGTTTTCTTTTTGCTGCCATCCGTCATTGAAAGTTCATGAGACATGAGTGAGCCTAGGAGTTCTTCAATACCTAATTTTGTTAGGTCTTTTGCTTCTTGGATAGCTGTACACCTTAGCTTCCCATTCATTTGGCAAAGATCTAAGTATTTTTCTCACAAGCTCATCATTAGTCTAAGATTTACCAAGAGATTTTAAAACATTAATAATATTGGTAAATTTATAAAACATCCCAGAAATATATTCAAATGATTCCACGGTAAAGAGTTCATAATCATGAATAAGCATGTCAATCCGAGACTCTTTTATTTGGCTAGTTTCTTCATAGGTGATTTCAAGTTTATCCCAAATCTCTTTAGCAGTAATACATCCAGAGATTCTATTGTACTCATTTGCACTAGTCCACACAGAAGAATAAGCTTGGCTTTAGCATTAGCTTGAAGGAGTTTATAATTACGCTCATCAAATTCATTCTCAAGTTTAGGCACACTGATATGGTCTACTACCTTGGAAAGGATTTTAGGACCTTTAGTGATAATGAGCCACAAAGCATAATTGGTAACTTGAAGATACAAAATCATTTTTTCTTTCTAATGAATGTAATTACTACCATCAAAGAGAGGTGGCCTATTGCTAGCTTGTCCTACAGCAGAGTAAGTAGAATACATGGTTGCTATGGATCAAAAACTCAAGATTGTTAAATCTAAACAAGAGTCCCAGGCTCCGATAGCAATTGTTACCCAAAAAGCAACCTAAGAGAGGGGGTGAATTAGGTTTCTACAAATTAAAATTAATAATACCCCAATAAAATTAACTACTAGTACAATAAATTATTAACAAGCACAAATGATGAACTTAGCAGTAAATGATCTAGCAAAATAACAATGAAGTATAACTAACATACATGGTAAATTAAATGATTAACACGTGAATATTAGATAGCTATAACAGTAGTAGGAAAGTAAAGAGATTAGGGAAGAGGAGATAAACAGATTTGCAGTGATTCAGCTTCAACCAAGCCAACATCCATTCCTCAAGCTTCACTTGAGATTTTTCACTATCTTCCAGCTTCACAGGGGGTGCTAGCAACCTCATAAACATGGAGCAATCCTCCATAGATTTAACACAGACTTCACAAGCCCAAACCCTTGCAAATCTTAAGTGATTCACAATCACTCTCAAGATTTCAAGAACATAGTGTTTGAAACACTTTTACAAGATAAAATGGTATTTTTACTTTCAAAGAAAGCTTACAGTAAATATCTCTCCCAGATGGATATACAAAATGAAGCTCTGATTTTTCTGTAAACCTCACACAGGAAAGATAGGTTTAAAGCTATACGTCTCAGTGTATAATTTCTGAAAGAGGATGTAAACAAAAATTGAAGAACACTCCTCAGAGAATTTTTCAGAGAATAGAAGTGAGTGATTATAGATCAAAGAATATTTTTTGATTTTTTTTGTCACTTGTTTACATTAGAGACTTTGGTATATATAATGAAACTTATAGCCGTTTATAGCCGTTGTATTTATTTGAATTTATAGCCGTTTATAGTCGTTGTATTCATTTGAATTTATAGCCATTTATAACTATTGTACTCCATCATTACTAATTTGAATATCTTCCACTCCATCATTACTAATTTAAATATCTTCTACTTGAACCTTTTGGCCTGCTGTTGTGCTGGGTTGTTTGAACCTTTTGGCTTGCTACTGTGCTGGGCTGTTTGAACCTTTTGGCCTGCTGTTGTGTTGGGTTGTTTGAATCTTTTGGCTTGCTGCTGTGCTAGGCTGTTTGAACCTTTTGGCCTACTATTGTGCTGGGCAGTTTGAACCTTTGTTTTGGACTGTTTGAACCTCTGATTTAATCAAATATTAAATATATTCTAACAACATTTAGGATAAAAGTTTTAGGTAAAAAATAATGGGACAAAATAAATTTTGATTCTATTTTTTTCTTTCAAATAAATTAAAACATAATTTAAATAAATCATCAAAATAAATTTTGGATTCTATTAAAACATAATTAAATAAACCATCATAACAAATTTTAAATTCTATTTTTCTTTTTCAAATAAATTAAAATATAATTAAATAAATCATCAAAATAAATTTTGGATTCTATTTTTCTCTTTCAAATAAATTAAAACATAATTAAATAAATCATCAAAATAAATTTTGGATTCTACTTTTCTCTTTCAAATAAATTAAAACATAATTAAATAAATCATCAAAATAAATAAATCTAACAAATTCCAAAAAAAATTTGAATAAGGCAAAGTATAAAAAGAAAGAACTATTTTTGGTTTATTTTTAACTTTCCAGACTTTTTTTGAAATTTTTTAATATTTTTTTTTAATTTTCTTGTTTGAATTTAGAAACTTAATTTTTAAAAAAAAAATAGTAAATGAATTCACCAAATAATCAGAATTACTCTATGATTTATTATAATCATTTCATTTTAAGTCAAATCACTGATAATTTAAATTTACCCCCCCCCCTTCCAAAAAAATGTTGCTTTTTTTTTTTATTTTTTTATTTTGAACTAGTGGTGGTACACACGTAATGCGTGTCTAACTCGAAAAAAATTGTAATATTTAATTTTAATTTTAATATCTTTTGGTGTCATTTCTATTATTTATAAATTTTTTAATTTTATTTGCTTAGCCAAATTTAAAATTATATTCGTACATAATTTTTCAAGATATCTTTATCCTATTTTTTTTAATTTAATATTTTTTAGAATCTTATTATTATTAGGGGTGTAAATCTGGCCCGGTCCACGTTAGGCCTCATGGGCTCCATCTAAAATTTGGGCCGGTCTGGACCAGCCCACGGGCCAAAAAATTAGGCTCAGAGGTATTTGGGCCTTAGATGGGCCTCGGGCTTGGGCGAGTCTGATCTTTTTTTTTTTTGAAATTTTTTCTACCAAAATTATATCATTTTCCACTAAAAAAGATATCAGGCCTCGGGCGGGCCGGGCCCACGAGCCGAGCTTCAAAATGATGGCCTAGGGGATCGGGCTAGGCTGGGCTGGGTGGGGCTTGGGCTTGGGCCCACTCTGGGCCGCAAGCGGGCTTCGGGCCGCCGGCTATTTTTACACTCCTAATTATTATCTACAAATAATAAACTACTAATCAATAAATATAAAAAATAAACAAATAAATTGAACCTTATCAACTATGACAAATAAATTTAAAATTTTGATTTATCTTCAATTATTTTTTTTAAGTTTCATTTTTTAATTTTTTAGGAACCATCCAAATATTTTTGTTATATAGATCATGGAAAAAAATTAAATATTTATTTATTTTTAATATCTTTTGGTGTCTTCCTTATTATTTATAATTTTTTTTATTATTTATTTGTTTATCTCATCCTCAACTGCATAGAAACATTCCCAATTAATCTTTACAAATAGAAATTTCACTACCACACAACAAATTCCACCAATACACAGAATAAGAAGTGATTTTGGAACTGTACAACAGTTTGGGAGACAAACACGGAAAAGTAAGAATGTAGAAATGATAGGTTATGATTGGTTTATTGAGTTCGTATCTAAATGTCACATGACAAAAGTTTTAAGAAATCAAGTTAAAGATTCACTTTATATAATAATATAGATAAGTTTCATGTACAATTTTTTTGTTTATAAATTGTTTTCAATCCCGCAGTGATCATATGAGGTGAATGCTCATGTTTTATGGGATTTGAGATGTAAATGGTTTGGGTCAGTGTTGAGTTCAGTAATGCTATGCACATAGAGAACTAAACATAGAAATTATTCATTCAAATGATCGGCTGGATGATCGGAAGACGAGATGATAGCCGCGATCAATAAGTTTTTGCCAGTTGTTCGGGCGGTCATTCGGATAAACAGTTTATGTGTTTGGTTCTATATTTGGTCCTTTGTGTACACACCCATGAAGGGGTCTGTATCATATGTATTCTATTATGAATTAACATAATTTTATCATAAAATTTCGTAACATTAATCACAAAATATATTATTTCATCACAAATTAACGTAACAAAAAATGTCGTTAAGGAAGTCAAAAAATTTTATTACATAAACCACAAAATTTTAGACATCTTGTTATGTTAATTTGTGATAAAATTATATATTTTATGATTAATATTACAAAATTTTATAATAAAATTACAAAACTTGTGAAAAGGTGCATGTTAATCCACAAATGACTTCTTCTATGACATGTATCATAAATCAGTTCTACTAGATGGGTGTTTGGAAAGTGGATTTTTTTGTAAATTTTTTTAGTTGTAAGATATTATTGGAGAAATTTTTTTTTGTGTTTGGGAAGATAGTTAGGTTTTTTTGTGGTTGGATGTGATGTTTGTGAGAGAAAAAAGTGAAATAATTATAGGGTTTAATGTGATATTTTGTTTGGATTTGTTTTTTTTTTTTTTTTTTTTTTTTGTAACCAATTTATCTTTTAGTGAAAAAAAAACAAAACAAAACAAAAAAAAAAACCCAAAAAATTTGTTCCCAACCAAAAATTGGTAGCCCCGAATGGCTCTTGGGACCTTTTTTTTTCCCTTTATTTTTCCTTCCCTCTCTCTTTTCTCTCTCAAACACCAAACTCTAACAAACAGAGAGGCAAGGTGACAGCGAGAGAAAGGGAGGAGAACGAGGAACACAGGAGGATAAGAAAGAGAGGACGTCAAAGATGGCTTTGCTGGCCGAATGGGAAGCCGCCAGAGTGGGTTTGCAGTGTTGAATCTCAACTTCCTCTTCTTTTTCCTTTACTTTCTCTCTCTAAAACCCACTTTCTCTCTCTAAATACTATCAAACTCTTTTCTCTTCACCTTGCTCTTCTTCTTCATCTACTTTCTCTCTCTAAAAACTATCAAACCTGCCACAAGATGGTCACGGAGAGAGAGAGAGAGAGAGAGAGAGAGAGTAAAGCTAGGTATTTGCTAAAATGGACTAATGGAAGTGGTCACATGCACAGACACACAAAAGCTGGGTATCTGCTAAAATGGACTAATGGAAGTGGTCACACGTACACACACACATGCACACAGAGCTCATGCCACAGAGAGAGAGAGAGAACTCTCACGCCTGTGAGTGACACAGAATGGAAGTTTTCTTGAGTGCTAAAATTTGGGCCATTCGAGGTTGAAATTTCGAGCTACAAAGCTTTATTAATATACAAAACAGTAAATTACACTGACTAACACCCTGATTCTTTTGAAATATCACTATCACCCTCTTATTTTTAAAAATAGCATTAACGTTGCTTATTTAGAATTTTATGCAACATATATAGACCCATTTAGGGGTTATCAATGGGACTTGCTGAGCTTACACAACTCACAATTATTATGTCTAAATCTCATATTTTAACTGGTTTTTAGAGTTTTGACCAGTCAACGGAATGGTACAAGTTGGGTCTATTTAAAAAACCAAAAACATATCCCACTCATAAGCTCAAATTTTACAGGCCAAAATTAAACCGAGCTGGGCTACACATTTTTCATTACATTTGTATTATTAAGTTCTATATGTTTTTCATTCACATGTTTTTAATATTTTCATTAATTATTTTTATTGTTTACTTTCTAACATAATTCCAGTATTTAAATTTTTTTAATTTTTTTTTTTTTTTACATTTTATATAATGAAAAAAATCAGGTAACATATAATACCTACAAATGGAGAGAAGAAAAAAAAAATCAAACATGATAACCAAAAAAAATAAAAAATAAAACCTAAACATTAGACGTAATAAAAATCAAACTAAATATTAGACTTACCCATGTAAGTTCTTACGGGTCAAGTTTATGCGCAGATTCGGATTATAAATCTTTGTCTAAAATTCTAAATCATCTTTTATGAGTTTCAAACGGACTGGACATTTAAACAAGTTAAAACATGTCATAAAACGAATTTCACAAGTTAAATAATATAGAATAATTTGTCCTCGGGCCATTTTGAGACCCCCAAACCCATCTATTAGTTAACTGTGAATTGACCTAACAAATTAAGCTGATGTTACTACTTTAACATTTTAAAATGCCGAATGTGCCCTTCTTCAATTGAAATAATTTAAATTTCATTTTTTAAAATAGCAAGAGAATTAATAATTACATACACCACACCATCTTTCTCTTCTCTTCTTCATTCTTTATTGACAGAGCAACCCACACTCGACCTCTATACAGCCAAACCACCACGCAATAATTTCACCTCCACAATCCCAAAAATAACCAACCCTTTAAACCACGAGTCTACCTCCATGGTCCCTCCACTGCCAAAAATAACAACCCCCCTGCTAATTTGGATTTTATTATCATCGAGTTGACAGTTGTCAATTGCTTTCTTTTTGTATTATACGTTGGTTTGTTAGGTGACATTTATGTCGCTTAAATTATACAGAGGGTCCCATTTTATTGTAAATTTGTTTCAAATTCACGCAAGTTGTTCTTTGGTACAATTCAAATTCTATTCCAATGACAATTTCAGTAATTAGATTTGAGCTTTCTTTCTTATAATTATATTTTAGAGTAAAGTGAACTTGTTATCCAATAAATTTTATGATAATTAATTGTATTTTTCATCAAATACTATTAAAAAGCATCGCTGTTAATTTTCAACAATAGTTTGAAAATTTTGTCACAAAAAATGTTACTAATTATAAGTTTTAGCGATAATTTAAAAAAATATCACAAAAAAATCACTAATATTCAACTTTTAGTGACAAATTCATCATAGAAAAATGTTACTAATTCTAAATTTTAGAGACAATTTATAAAAATTATAACAAAAAAGTCACTAATTGTCAAATTTTAGCAACATATACAAAAAAATTGTCACAAAAAATTATTTTTAACGATGATTTTACTATGACTTATTTTCAATATGATTTGATGAAAATTAAGTTAAACTATTAGGATTTATTAGTAGTTTATCCTATATTTTAATATCTTATGCACTTGAAAAAGTAAATTATGTTTAGTTTCATGGGGTGGCGGTGTTAGAAATAAATCCCCCTTTATAAATAAGAACTAATGTGACAATGGAAGTAATCCTCAATAAAATATGCATACACAAAGAAATATTTAATATTTATCGTGGTTAAGCTTAAATGGTTATATTTACGGAATAGAGATAAATTCATTATAAAGATAAAACAGCAAGTACATGTGACATGGCCAAAAAATATTCAAAATTCACACTACTACTTAGAATCTCATATCAAGATAGTTGAAACATTACTCAATGTCTTGTAATATTTTTTTTTGTCTCTCTATACGTCTCCATTCTGTCGTCTCACACCTTTTTTTTCCTCTCTATGTCAATTCAACCCCATAAACTCATATTTATAAATAATACAAGAAGTAGTTGAGAAGATGCACAAAGTTGATACACGTTTGGTCTTCCTCATGATGCCAACCAAAAGTTTCCACCATGCAATGCCTTTCCATTACTCCATGCAATCTGCCGCAAATCTATTTACATCCTTCAAGTGCAGCCCACCATTTGCAGCTTCCAATAAATCATGTATTGAGAGGGTAATTTATATAAATTATTGGGCCGAGCTGAATAAAGGGCCATTTTGGGCCGCAATGCGAAGGGCCAAGTAAAATGGCCATAAAGTTACTCCAGTCCGAAGAAGAAGCCTTTGAGTTAGACCGATAGCACAGCCGTGGTGATTAGTCCGGTCCTAGAAGGCCTTATTTCTAGTCTGGTCGGAAGGAGAACTATGGATGATTCGGTGCTCTAAATTAGTCCGGTCAAGGCATGGTGCAGCCAGCTCGACCTCGGCATGCGAAGTCGAGGTAGGAACGTGGGAAGGCGAATATGAGCTATAGGTTAGCTCGGTCATACAACCTGTCTGGCGGGGTAATGTTACTTCGGTTGTATGACATCTTGCTGAAGTAAAACCATCTCACTTGGTTTAAGCAGTGAGGGGGGTGTTGAAGGATAAGCATGATCTTTCAGGAATATAAATCCTAGAAGGACTCTACATGGAGGAGTGAGAGTCCTACTAGGATTGTGCCACACTAAACCTATAAAAGCTCACAGATATCACCTATGGAGAGGTAACACAACTTTGATTCCTGAATATACAGAGCTTTTGTCTATTTGTCTAGCTTGCTGACTTAGGCATCGGAGAGGTTTCCGGTACACACTCGCCGGCTAGCTCACGTTTGTGTTTTCAGATAGTAGATCGACGTCGTACGGAGGAGCGCAGACTTGATCAACAGGATTATACAAGAAGGTTTATTTCTTTCCCGTACAATTGGCGCCGTCTGTGGGAATACAGGCAAGAACAAAACCTCTTGATCAAGCTTTTCCTATTAAAAGAATCAATGACACACAACGAAGATTTTCCACAGTCCGCCATCAACGGACAAACACCCGAAAGAGGTGCGAGGCGCGAAGGTCTACCTCTCGTCCCACCCATGGCAGAGTTGGAGCCACAACGACAGAATCTCAGGAGGGATACTAGGGGAAAAAGGCGGACTAACAGCCCTCACCACTCTCGCTCATAGAGTCCAGAAAGACAAAGGCGAAGGATTGATCCTCAAACCTTGGAGGATCGCGTCAAGGAAAAAGACGAATTAATACGACGGATGGCGGCGGACATGGAATCTCTAAAGCGCCAGGTGAAGGGAAAAGAAGTGGCGACAGGAGAGGGGCGCACAAACAAGATGCCCCCTCGTCACTCGGAAGGTCGTGGTAGGAACACCACACCCTCGCAAGCAGAGAGTAAAAGCCTCAGGACAGGCGATACTCAATCCAGGTCTTCCAGAACTCGTCACTCCAGGTCTGAGAGGACGAGATCTGAGAGGTCCTACACGGAAGGGAGCACTTATTGGCCTTCACATACGCACCAAACAAGATCCAGACAGACGGAATTGCCCAGATCATCCGATTTACGCACTGTGCTCGAAGAGAAGGCACGATGGAAGGAGGACACCAGGGCATGCGATCCGCATAGAGTTTCTGCCTTACAGCGGTTGGCTCCTCGGACGCACGGAAGCGTTGAGGTTGGAATGCCAATACCACGCCCTGCCTACGAACCGACGGACAAAGCATTAGCAAGGCTGCAGACTTCGCTGTTTGTTCCAGCAATTGAGAATGCGCCTCTACCATCAGGCTTCCTACAGCTCAAATTCACTACATATGAAGGGAAGACGGACCCCTACTCACACTTGAGCCACTTTCGCCAGGTCATGGCTGTATACCAGCGAAACGAGGCTTTGATGTGCATCCTCTTCCCATCAAGCCTTGGCGACCTAGGCTTGACTTGGTTTGAAAAACTTCCAGAAGGCAGTATAGCCTCTTGGGCGCAATTGACGGAAGCATTTGTAACAAGGTTCCGAACAAACACTAAAACCCCGGTGGAGATCGACCAGTTACTCTCCATCGACATAGGCGACAAGGAAACCCTACGATCCTACAACAGTCATTACTGGGAGACCTTCAATCAGATTGGGGACTGCCCCACCAATCTCGCCATTGCACAGTACAAAAGAGGCCTTCCAGTCGGGAATAGACTAAGGGACTCTATCACCATGACACCGCCCCTCACCATGGAAGCCCTGATGGAAAGAGTGCATCAGCACATCAGGGTGGAAGAGGATGGCGCACGTGCCAAAGTAAAATCTGGCGCGACCGCTGCACCGGAAAAGAAGGCCTCAGCAAAGGTCAACGTGGTGGACCGTCCGAACAGAAATGGACGTGGCAGAAGAGACAACGGAGAAGACCAAGACAAAAGATGGTTAAGAGTCCGCACTGCCATAACCACCATCTTCAAGAAACCGATCTACCGAATACTTAGCGAGATTCGAGACGAGCCTTTCGTCAAGTGGCCAGCCAAGCTAGGCGAGGCTCAGAAGGACTACGACAACAGGTCACGTTGCACCTTCCATAAAGAAAAGGGGCACCGCACTGAGAATTGCACGCCATTGAGACAGCACCTGGAGGAATTGGTGGCGGCAGGCCACCTGGATAAATACATTGAAGGAGGGGCACAGCCAGCCCCCCAGGACCATAATAACCCCAACGGAATGCCAATCGACACCCCACCTCAAGGCGTAATGAATGTGATACATGGAGTCTTCGAACCTGAGCGTGTAGGCGAGCTCAGAGGATCAATTAAAAAGGCTGAGCACTTGAGAGAAGTACTAAGTGCCCAACCTGCCATCAAAAAGGGGAAGACAGAGGCCACGAATGTCATGTCTTTTTTGGATAAAGACTTGGCAAGGATATATTGCCCTCACAATGATGCCCTGGTTGTCACTCTCCGAGTCAAAGATTTTGACGTCAAGCGGATTCTGATTGACCAGGGTAGTTCATGTGAAATCATGTACTACGAAACCCTTAAACAATTGAAGTTACAAGATAAAGACTTGGCACCTGCCGTATCTCCCCTGATCGGATTCAACTCCATGCCAGAATGGCTCGTCGGCAAGATAATCCTCCCAGTCAGAGCAAGGAGTGTGACAAAATAAGTGGAGTTTTGGGTGCTGAAGGTCCCCTCCACTTACAACATCATCTTGGGCAGAACATGGCTGCATGCCATGCGATCGGTGGCGTCATCCTACCACCAAGTAATGCGGTTCCCCAATGATATCGGAGTAATAGAAGAAGTCTATGAAGACCAGATTATGTCGAAGCAGTGCTTTGTCATGGTGAATGGTAGCTGCGCTGCCAAAGGATACGTTCATTCGGTGGAAGAACTTGAGAGTAATGAACTGTTCGCAGATGTTGGCAAAGCAGCTAGCCAGAAAGCAGTGGAAGACTTGGTAGAGATAAGAATAGATGAAAAGAACCCGGATAAGTTCTTTCTGCTAGGTTCGTCGTTGTCCAGCATTGAGAGATTAGAGGTCTGGGAATTTTTGACTTCTAACATCGAAGTGTTCGCTTGGACACTATACGACATGCCAGGCATTGATCCCAACTTCATCTGTCACCAACTCAACGTCCACTCATCCGCCAGACCAATCATTCAGCGCACCCGCAGATCGGCACTCCACCACGCCGAGATAGTGGCGGAAGAAGTAGGAAACCTGCCGGAGGCAGGAGCAATAAGAGAGGTGCACTACCCAAGATGGATCTCCAACACAGTCGTAGTGCCTAAAAAGAATGGCAAGTAGCGTGTCTGCGTCGACTACAAAACAGTTAACAAGGCGTGCCCAAAAGACAGCTTTCCTCTATCACGGATAGATCAACTGGTAGACCTAATGGCGGGGCACAACCGACTTAGCTTTCTGGATGCATACAGAGGCTACCACCAAATCGCCATGCATGAACCAGACTAGGAGGTCACATCATTCACAACTCCAAGAGGATTGTACTGAAGAACGCAGGGGTGACGTTCCAGAGAATGGTCACCAAGATGTTTGAACCATTGTTAGGCAGAACAATGGAGGCTTACATCGACGACATGGTGGTCAAGAGCAAGGACGAGAACGACCATCTCAAGGACCTAGGTGAGATATTTGAGATCCTGAAGAGGCACAAGTTACGCCTGAATGCGTCAAAGTGTGTATTCAGAGTAGGATCTGGCAAATTCTTAGGCTTCCTGGTGACCAATCGAGGTATCGAAGCTGATCCCTCCCAAATCGAAGAAATCCAGGAGTTGGAGAGACCAAACTTCGTAAAAGAAGTGCAGCATCTCACCGGCATGGCGGCTGCGCTCAATCGGTTCATAAGTAGGTCGTCAGACAGACTACGACCATTCTTCCATGCTCTAAAAGCCAAGTTTGAATGGGACGACGAATGCGACCAAGCTCTGGAAAGCTTGAAGGAATACATGTCTTCTCCACCACTACTCGTAACTCCAATTCCTGGAGAAGAACTCTTCTTGTACCTGGCAGTCTCACAGCATGCGATCAGCGCAGTATTGGTCCGTGCAGAAGGAATCCAACATCTGCCCATCTATTATGTCAGCAAGACATTGCTAGGCGCCGAAACAAGGTACTTGCCACTGGAGAAACTGGCATTGGCCTTGATGATGGCCTCAAGAAAGTTGTCGCACTACTTTCACGCCCACACTATAGTTGTCCTCACCGCCTTCCCATTAAAAGCTCTGTTTGAGAGGGCCAACTTCTCTGGGCGAATCTTAAAGTGGGCAGTTGAGTTGGGGCAATACGACATCAAGTTCCAGCCCAGAACCGCAATAAAGGCACAAGCATTGGCAGACTTCGTCGTAGAATTCACCCCAGGAAGTCATCATATCTGTCCAGTCGACCTGACTGAAACAACCGAACTAGGAATGGAAGTTGACGTCGGAATAACGCAACCCCTAGTACTGGCAACTCAGTCAGGCCCCAAGGCAGACTAGAGTAAAGCAAGGAAGGAAAAAGCAAACCATGCTACACCAAGTTAAGACTCACCAACAAGACAAGACTTGGTACAACCAGATGGCGATGGGCAGACAGCAAGCATGGACCTTGAAGAAGACACCAGCAACAAGGAAGATCCCAAGGCATCATCTGATCCCTCTACTTGCTGGAAGTTGTTCATGGGAGAGATGTGGAAGCTCTTCGTGGATGGAGCATCCAACCGGCATGGAGCAGGGCTTGGTATAGTCCTCATCTCTCCAGACGGCCTAGTAGCGGAGCAGGCGATCAACCTTGGCTTCCCAGCATCAAACAACGAAGCGGAGTATGAAACACTTCTTGCAGGTCTCAAGTCAGCATTCTACATGAAGGCCACCGAGCTAATGGTCTACAGCAACTCACAGCTGGTGGTAAGCCAAATATCTGGCGACTACGAAGCGAAGGATGACAAGATGGCCAAGTACCAAGAGTTGGTTAGAACAGAGGTCAAAAAATTTGATGTAGTCAGAATAAAACAAATCGGCAGGGAGGAAAAAAGCAGAGCAGACGAACTAGCAGGCTTTGCCTCAATGGCAGACACCTCCATCCATCATCCATTGCTGATCGACTACCTACCTAGACCAAGCATTGAAGACCCCGAAGCAGAAGAGGTATGTTGTGCGGAGTTAGGACCTTCTTAGATGGATCCCATCACACTGTTCCTAAAAAACGGCACCCTACCAGAAGAGAAGAAAGAAGCCAACAGAATAAGAGCAAAGTCGCAGCGATTTTGGCTCTCTTCATCCTTGGCATTGTACAAAAAGTCGTTCTTAGGACCTTACCTAAAGTGTGTTCACCCCAGCAAAGTGGAAACATTCCTGTTCGAAATACATGAGGGTGTATGTGGCAGCCATCAAGGAGGAAGATCATTGGCATACAGAGCAATTTCGCAAGGATATTGGTGGCCATACATGCAGGCAGACTCAGAGAAGTATGTCAAAAAGTGCGAAAAATGCCAGAAGTTTGCACATCAAATACACCAACCTGCCAGAGAACTTCTACCTCTCACTAGCCCATGGCCCTTCGCAATGTGGGGCTTAGACATAGTGGGACCACTTCCAACAGCACCAGGCAACAAGAAGTTCTTCCTTGCAGCAACTGACTACTTCACAAAGTGGGTGGAAGCAGAAGCCTTGGCCTCAATCAAGGAAAAAGATGTGAAGAAGTTTATTTAGCAGAACATCATCACTCGATTTGGCATACCAAAGGCACTAATCTCAAACAGCAGCACTCAGTTCGACGGCAGAATTTTCAGAGGCTTTTGTGAAGAGTACAAGATAGAGTTCTACAATTCTACACCGGCATATCCCCAAGCAAATGGTTAGGCGGAGGCATCAAACAAGGTAGTCTTGGATGGATTGAAGAAAAGATTAGAGAAAGCAAAAGGCAAGTGGGCAGAAGAGCTCCTTCATGTTTTATGGGCTTACCGCACCACACCTCGACGATCAACATGAGAAACACCATTCTCCTTAGCTTATGGCATGGAAGCAGTCATCCCATTAGAAGTTGGCCTCCCCACAATTCGGAGCGAAAACTTTGATCCAGACTTAAATGGCGAAGCCATAGCATTGGAGCTTGACCTTGCGGAAGAAAGAAGAGACAGAGCATTGGTTCACATCGCCTCCTACCAACAAGAATTGTCCAAAAAGTATAACAAAGCAGTGCATCCAAGGCAATTCAAGATCGGAAATTGGGTACTGCGCAAAGTGATGGGAAATACCTTTGTACCAGGAGAAGGCAAGCTAGGGCCTAACTGGGAAGGACCTTACAAAGTGGTCGGATTAGCAGGCAAATGGGCATACCACTTAGAAGATGAGGACGGCAAAGCAATTCCCAGACCATGGAACACTGCCAATCTCAAGTTATTTTATTTTTAGCTTTTTTTCTTTTAAGTATGTGTAATTTTTACTTTCTCAATAAAACAAGTCGATTCTTTTCAGTATAATTGTTTTCAATAGAAGGTAACCTTAGTAAGTCAAGAGTATCGTAAACATAGTTGGCCGGAATAACCAACTATGAACCTTCCTAAGCCCAGGATAAGAATCCAGGCTGCAGGACGTTTAGTCGGAATAACCAAACATTCTATTCTAAGTTGGCTGAAAAAACTAACTTAGAAGTTGGCTGGATTAAACCAACACCCCTCCTAAGCCCAGGATAAGGATCTAGGCTGCAGGACGTTTGGTCGGAATAACCAAACACTTTATTCTAAGTTGGCTAGAAAAACCAACTTAGAGGTTGGCTGGATTAAACTAACTCCTAGTACTCTTCAGCCGAAGTAAGTTTAAGGCTGAAGAGTGGTTGGCTGGATTAAACCAACTCTTGTTACTCTTCAGTCGAAGTAAGTTTAAGGCTGAAGAGTGGTTGGCTAGATTAAACCAACTCTTGTTACTCATCAGCCGAAGTAAGTTTAAAACTGAAGAATGGTTGGCTGGATTAAACCAACTCTTGTTACTCTTCAACCGAAGTAATTATATCGGCCAAAGAGTGGTTGGCTAGTAAGTCAGATTGACCAACTGCAACCGGAATACGGTATCTCGGCCGAAGATATTGCAAGTTACAGTTAGAAGTATGCTGAGATAGGAGAGTAAACCGAAATAGCAGTTGGAGTAATAGAAGACATTACAAGTGCCAGCATACAAATCAAAACCGGAATAAGAGTTTAGCACAAAAGAAGATCTTCATTGAAATATAAAAACAAGTACAAAGGAAGGGCCGCAGCCCGGTTACAAGTCCGTAACAAAAGAAAAGAAAAAAGACAATCAGCTGAAAAGGTCATCAATCTCAGCGTCAAACTCAGCGTCAGCATCAACACGAAGACCGGCTTCAGGAGGGAGCTCGGTTTCGATCACAACAGTGGTCTCGGTCGGAAGCACGGTTTCACCTGGTTGCTCAATGATCAGGCCTTCCAGCGCGGGCTCCGCCCGAACTGTCTGGTCAGCATTGACAACCGGAGTGTCCTCAGAGGCAGAGTCTTCATCAGAGCCTGAACCTTCTAGAAATTGCTGCTGAAGGGCAGTAGCGTACTCCGCCAGGGAGCTCGGTATGCAGTAGGTCGGAGAGTTGTAAATCTCGGTCTCAGGACCGTGACCGAGCTTCTCCACAGTTGCTCTCCAGCCGCACTTGAAAAACAGATCCTTGGCGGTTTCGCACTGCTGGGTATAAGCATCCTCTGCCTTCTTGAAGCCTCGCTTTTCGGCTCCCTTTATGCTCTCCTTCAGCTGGGTTATCTCGGTATTTTTCTTCTTTTCGAGCTTCGCCAGCTCGCGCAAGTACTTATCCTTTAGCTCAATGGCAGCCTTCTGCTTTTCTGCTTCGGCCGAACTAACCAGTCCGGTCAGTCGACCGTTCTCAGATCGTAGCTCGGCCATTTGCTTTCTGGCCTCCTCTAGCTCGGCCGTCTTTGCTTCGGCTTCTGCCACGGCTTGCCTTGTTGTTCTCCTGAGCTCTAACACTTTCCTGTGAGTGATGTTGTTTTTCTGAATGGCCTGACAAAACATAGACTTTCCTTGAGCCGAAGTGAAAGTTGGAAAAATTAGACAGAAAAACGGACAAAGTTACTTACCAGGATCATGGATTTTGTTAAAGACCGGATGGCCTTCAGTTCGGTGTTTAGTTGCTTTTGGTGGTGCTCCATATCTTTGGGGAGGCACACACTCTTAGCCAGGTTGAAGGCCAACTGATGATCCTTATCAACAACGACCGAGTCAGAGTCTTGGATATCTCGGTTGTTGAAGGTAAGTTTAGGTGCCCAGCTAGTGGTAGTTCGGTTAGAAGGCTCTGGTTGGGGACTCGGTGGCGGGCTCGGTGGAAGAACAGTTTCGTCTTCATGAACCAAACGTTGTTCAGTTTCGGTAGTCCGGGTGCGCTTGGTTCAGCGAGATGAGGACGGTTGTTGAGTAGGAAGGGCCACCACTGTTTCTTGGGTTTGACTTGATGGTAGTACATCGGCTGGGTTTGTTGCGGTTAACAGGACCTTCAGTCTGCTCCTTTTGGCCATCTCTTGTTCAGCGGTCAAAGGCACTAGGTTGATCTGGGGCAAGGTTGGGTCCGGTTCTGGGGCGTCTTCAAGAAGGAAGTCGGTCACTCTCGCTTTTCTGCGACCACTATATCTGTAGGTCGGTTTGAAATTTAGAAGTTTGGCCCAACTTCTTTCTTTAACCCGTAGTGCGGCGCGGAGGGTATTGAGGTTGGGGTAGCTATAAAGGGAGTGAAGATGAGCTGAATCTGCATAAAGAAGACAAATTAGTAGTTCGGTTCAGGATGGAAGCCGAAATAAAAGAAAGGCATAAAAGAAAACCAAAGTATATATACCAGGGATTCCTTTGTTCCAATTTATACTTCAGCTAGGAATTTGGGCTTGATGATCCTCAAAGTTCCCAGACACCTAGAAAAAGTCGTCATCGTTTAGGTCTTTATCTGGCGTATCCTTTATTATTTTTTCACGCCGGCGGCGTATTCTTAAATAGTAGACCCACCCATCTTCTTTTGATCCTAAGGAATATTGGTGGAATATTTCGGCTAGACCGAGGTTGAGACCTTCTTAGCAGTTTAGTTCGGCTATACCCATTATTATACGGTAAGAATTGATGGATAGCTGGGTTGGGCATAATCTGGTCTGCCTAAGGAATTCACATATTAGGGGTTGGACTGGAAACCTTAGTCCGGTTTCTATTATTGATAAAAGGGTAAAGGGTACAAAGCCTTCTTTTTCCCATGGTGTGATATCTTTTTTGGCTAGGACAAGTTGTACGTCGTCAGGGATGTTGTAATCCTTACGGAATTCGGCTAGGCCTCCAGGGGTTTCTACCAAAAACCTATACTTCCCCATTTATTTTATAAGTTATAAATAAATTAGTTCGATCGGAAGAATGTGCTCAGTAGCTCGGTTGAGCGCGCAGAGGAGTGCCTGGGCAACCTAAGTCTACAAAGTGGAAAACAAAGGTGTTAAGCACAGATCGCTGACCGTGCTACAAAATCAAAGCAAAGATAAAGAAGTCCTACTTCGGCCTATGGGGGATGCTACAGGTTTATCTCGGTTCAGCAAAATGCTTGGTAGCTCTGATTGAGCAAGGGGTTTGATAGATCGGTGTGTGTATGGGCTTTGTTATCTCGGTTTGAACTTCGGGTTTTGTTACCTCGGATGAGCCTCTAGGGGCAGCTTTCTTAGTTCGGTTCAAACTAAGGAAGCTAGCTTAGCCCCCAAGGCTTAGCTCGGTTGGAAGTCAAGGTTTCTAGTTTGCAAAGTCCAAACTTAGTTCGGTGAGTTTATCTCGGCTAAAGTGAATCAGGAGTTAGTAACTTACTGAAACTACTGATATACCTACAAGTTCTAGTTCGGTTATTGTCTGGATTGATTTACATATATAGCACAAACAGTATCTTAGTTCGGTTGAGACAAGCTTATGGATCAAAACTACGTTCTACAGGTTGCTTCATGATATTCATAGTGTTCTTATTAAGATTTTTCCCAGAAAGAACAAAAGGAAAGAAAGTGTTTCGCAAAAACACAAACCTGAAGCTATGGGTTAAGCAAATGCAAAAGCAAGGAGAGCAAGAACAGGTTTGAGTAGCTTACCAGGTCAAGAGGAGATGAGAGAAACAGCAGCAAAAACACGAGCTTCAAGGTTGCAAAGTTGAAAAGTAATGGAGGATTCGAAGAGAGAAGGAAGTGAATAGTTTGGTAAATGATTTGAAAAACGAAAGGGTTTTTTGTTTTGGTGAAAAGCCCTATGGCGGGAATTGTTCAAATTTTTCGGAGTACGAGGCATGGCCAAGTGCGGAAGACCAATCGAGCACGCCGTGTCCTTTGGAAAAGAAGCGATTCAGTTTCTGTGATTGAAGCGACGGTTTGACCGGATAAGGATAGCTCGGCTTGAATGTAGCTCGGCTCTACAGGCTTCGGAGTATTAACTCGGCTGGAAAGGCTAAAGAGTTATTTTAGCTCGGCTGAAAAGGCTAAAACTTTAGCCCGATTTATAAACAGGTAATCCCTATCATGCTTTGCAAATGGAATTAAGGGGCAATTGAGAGGGTAATTTATATAAATTATTGGGCCAAGCTGAATAAAGGGCCATTTTGGGCCGCAATACGAAGGGCCAAGTAAAATGGCCATAAAGTTACTTCGGTCTGAAAAAGAAGCCTTTGAGTTAGACCGGTCACACAGCCGTGGTGATTAGTCCGATCCTAGAAGGCCTTATTTCTAGTCCGGTCGGAAGGAGAACTATGGATGATTCGGTGCTCTAAATTAGTCCAGTCAAGGCATGGTGCAGCCAACTCGACCTCGGCATGCGAAGCCGAGGTAGGAACGTGGGAAGGCGAATCCGAGCTATAGGTTAGCTCGGTCATACAGCCTGTCTGGTGGGGTAATGTTACTTCGGTTGTATGACATCTTGCCGAAGTAAAACCATCTCACTTGGTTTAAGCAGTGAGGGGGGTGTTGAAGGATAAGCATGATCTTTCAGGAATATGAATCCTAGGAGGACTCTACATGGAGGAGTGAGAGTCCTACTAGGATTGTGCCACACTAAACCTATAAAAGCTCACAAATATCACCTATGGAGAGGTAACACAACTTTGATTCCTGAATATACAGAGCTTTTGTCTATTTGTCTAGCTTGCTGACTTAGGCATCGGAGAAGTTTCTGGCACACACCCGCCGGCTAGCTCACGTTTGTGTTTTCAGGTAATAGATCGACATCGTATGAAGGAGCACAGACTTGATCAACAGGATTATACGAGAAGGTTTATTTCTTTCCCGTACATATGTACCAAATTAATGTATCATTACTATAACATATAAGAGTTTTAGAGACTAATGTTTTGATCTCTAAAAATGAAAATTTTGTTACAAAAGATATTTAGGGACTAATTTTTATCGTCATGAGAATAGTCTCTAAAAGGTCGTTCTAAAAAGTGTACAACAAGGCTTTTAGCGACAAAATTTTGAAAATGTGACTAATAAATAGACTTTTGGAGACAAAATAATTTGGTCTCAAAATGTTTTATTTTTTGAGACAAAGAATTTGATATAATTCATCACTAATGTCTAATTTTCGTTGCTAAAAATATAATAACGACACTTTTAGCAACAAAAATATTTGGTTCCTAAAAAATAATTTTGATCCTAAATTTTGGTCCCCAAAATCTTAATTTTTTGTAGTGCATATATCTACAATATTAAATTTGTAGTACCAAGACCAGAAATAATTAACCATTTAATATTTTATAAAATATTTTTTGATTTCATATTGACAAAAAAAATCCCAATACGTCGTGGAGTCCTCCTTGTTACTCATGTCAAGGATGGGGTGAAGGTCACACAAGGGCCACATAGTAAGAACAATGGCAAGGGTATTGTCGTAAATTCATTGTTTCAATAACCTGTGTTATCTGACAGGGGTGTATAAGTGCCATTTCAAAAAAATTAAAGGGAATGACAGTGATAAAAAGTATACTTTTATGTTGGTTTCATTTATATCGGTAAAAATTGAAATTAAAACAGATTGTATATTAAGGCTTCGTTTGGTAAGTGGTTGTTTTAATCTAAACGTCAAAAAGTTATTAAAAAAATTAAAAAGTCAACAATTTATACCAAAAAGTTAAAGATTCTATTTTCTCTCTACTTTTTGCACATCTTTTCATAAAAAGTCAAAAAGTCATCCCAAACATACTAATTTTTTTACCTCATATTTTAGTCAAAAAACTAAAAAATTACTAAAATGGTCTGTTTCCAAACGAGGCCTAAGTCTAAGAAAAAGAAAGAAACAGAATGTATATGTCATGAAAAATATACCAAAAATGGAAATCTGGATGACAAATTCTAGGTGCATGGGTAGCTCTCCATTTTGCTTTTTTTCCTTGGCCATTAAGTGTTGCTCTGCTCACAATAGTATAAATAAGGTAAGTAGGTAGCTTTTTGTTTTTTTGGGTAGAAAAGGTGGCAGATAAAATAGAACTAGAAATAAAGTTTACAAAGTCTGGGTAATTAACACCCTAACATCATCAAATAATTGATTGCAAACTGTGGGTGGGTGGGTGATTCAATGGGTAGCTCTCTATTTTGCTATTTTTTCTTGGCCATTAAGTGTTGCTTTGGTCACGAGAGTATGAGAGTGTATTGGGTGCGCTATAAAAAGTGTTTTTTTTTAGTTATATTATTTTTTTTATATATTTTTTAAAAAAATTTAAAATATATATTTTTTAGATCATTTCAAACAACACCATAATAAAAGGAAGTAGGTAGCTAATTTAAGGGGTTTACATCATATGCAATTTATTATAAAAATGTATAATTTTATCATAAAATTTCATAATATTAATTACAAAATGCATAATCTGATCACAAATTAGTATAAAAAAATGTCATAACTAAGATACAAAATTTTAAACATTTTTATTACGTCAATTTATTATAAAATTATATATTTTTTTAATTAATGTTACAAAATTTTATAATAAAATTATATATTTTTATGATAAGTACATATAGTACACACTCTAGAGAGGTATAGGATCTCTCATGATTCATTTATTTATTATCATCACCGGTGACTGGAATTGCCAAATCTCAACCTTCTTTGTTTCGTATGGGTATCATATATCTACCATATTAAATTTGTAGCACCAAGACCAGAAATAATTAACCATTTAATATTTTATAAAAATATTTTTCCATTTCATATTGACAAAAAAATCCCAATACGTCGTGGAGTCCTCCTTGTTGCTCATGTTAAGGATGGGGTGAAGGTCACACAAAGGCCACATAGTAAGAACAATGGCAAGGGTATTGTCGTAAATTCATTGTTTCAATAATCTGTGTTATCTGTGTAAGTGGTATAATGGTATTTCAAAAATTAAAGGGAATGACAGTGATAAAAAGTATATTTATATAATATTTATGTTGGTTTCATTTGGGAAAATCGGTCTAAGATCCCTATCCAACTTTTAGTAATGGATTAGGTCCACAATCTGTTCTTTTGTAGTCTAAGGTCCCTCACCCATCCCTCTCCATCCACGTCGATTTTAGTCCCCGATCTGCGAAGCCCACGAAGTCTCGATTAGATCCTCGTTCTCCTTTTCCAGATCTGTGGTCGTCTACTCCGTTGCCGTCGCCTCTGTTAAGGATGAGGCTGGCCAGTTGGATTGAATTGAAGATCCTTTTTCAACTCGCCGGACCGGCGGTGATGGTGTATTTGATCAACAACGCCATGTCGATGTCGACCTGCATCTTCTCCGGCCACCTTGGAGCTGGGTTTGGTGTTCTCTATGCCCGTGTGTGCCGCCTCCTCTCTTCCCCCCGTTTGTGATGTGTCCTAGATCCTGTATTAAACCCCCCCCCCCCGGTGTCTATGGTCAATAGTGTGGATGTCTATCTCCCCCCCTCCACCGATTGGCCCCTAGGGAGAAAGATAAGAGAGAGAGTCTGGGTGTGGGGTGTTCCAATCTGCATGTGCTGTGTGTCTCCCTGCCTGCATGTGTGTGCATGTGGGTGTAGCCGTGTGCATGTGAGAGGAGAGTCAGTCGGCTCAGCGTGTCATGTGTGCATGTATGTATATGTGGGTGTTGTGGTGTGTGTCAAGTCTGCCTCTGTGTGTGTTGTGTATGCATCTGCTGGGTGTGAAGGTCTAAAGAGAGAGAGGAGAGCTGGTTTTTTTCTTCGCTTCATCGCCTTCAATCTCTCCTTACCAACCAATCTGTGTTTTTCAAAGTGGGTACTGCATAAGATTTTCTAGCAAAGGAAAAATTTTCTTGTGATGAATGCCAATTCATTTTTTTTACTTAGGATTGGTCCAGAGAAATTCTATGGTTTGAACTGAAATTTCTCTGGGTTGATCCAGGGAAATTCTCCTAAACAGATATGTATGGTCACTGAGATATGTATATAAGAACCAGTTTGAACCTGTTTGGTGTTCATATATTTCAGTGTTTTTTATAGCAATAGAGGTATTGGTGGATTTGAATTGAAGAAGTCATTTGAGAAAATGCACAGAATAATATGCTTCTCTTTCTCTCACTCTCTTTAGAAGTTTTACCCTTGAAGTGAAGGTGAAGGAGAGTGGAGACTCGCGTTGGTTAGATTTTGTTGGGTATACCTTCTTATTGGAGTGTGGGACCCAATTGGTTTTGGAAAAAGAGTTTTAATTTGGCTTGGTTTAGGTATAATATTTTTATATATTATATTTGTGGAGGCCCAATCCAATTTGGATACAATTAGGGTTTAATTACAAAACCATAGATTCACAATACATAATTATTGATGTTATTTTTCCCAAGAAAAAAGGGGCGGCTGCTATAGACACAAACTTTGATTATTTGGTGACTTTGGTTTTGGTGGATGAGCAGCAGGTTTATATCATATTTGGTGGAATCAAATTGGGTTGGTTGGTGAAGCTGATTTGGTCTATTATTTTGGGTCTTCTACAACTCTGATTCTGAAGATTTGATTCATCTATTTGGTGAGGTTTTTCCTCTAGTTTATTTTGTGATTATTTGAAATTCACCTAAGGGTGGTTTTGTGAGACCATTAGTGTCTCGTTTGTAATCGTTTAGAACTGATTTGGTTGATAGTGAAATCGGATTTGGATCTCATGGACGTACCTCACATTGAGGGAACCACGTAAAAATTCTTGTGTTGCCTTTGATTTAATTTTTCCGCATTAGTTTTTTATTCCCATTGATTGATTTACTTGTGGGGAATCATCGATTTTCCCTAACAACTGGTATCAGAGCTTACGGTTCATTGGGGTTTATTTATTTGGGTAAATCAATGGAGGGGAATGTGGGTCGCATGTCTAGCTTCAATGGAAGCAATTGGGTAACTTGGAAAACTAAAATGGATGACCTATTATTTTGTAAAGACTTGTATGGACCCATTGAGGGTGATAGTGGCAAACCTGCTGATATGAAAAATGATGAGTGGAAGAGGCTTAATCGGAAAGCCGTTGGTGTTATCCGTCAATGGATTGATGACAGTGTGTTTCATCATGTTGCTACTGAAACTTCAGCACATGATTTATGGAAAAAATTAGAGAGTCTTTATGATAGAAAATCAGCTACAAATAAAGCCTTTCTGCTTAAGTAAGTTGGTTAATTTAAAATATAAAGAGGCGACCCTATTAGGAACATCTGAATGAAATAAAGAGTATCGTTAACCAACTTGCTTCTATGAAAATTATTTTTGATGATGAGTTGCAGGCTTTGATGCTACTTAGTTCCTTACCCGAAAGTTGGGAGACTTTGGTTGTGACAGTTAGTAATTCGGCGCCCGATGGAGTTGTCACTATGGATCAAGTCACTAGTAGCTTGTTGAATGAAGAAACTAGAAGAAAATCAGCTGGTACCTCTCATTCGGAAGCATTTGTTGTGAGAGGCCGAAGTAAAACAAGGGGGAGGAGTAAGACTCCTCATGGTCGTGATCAAAGTCGTGACAAGTCAAGAGATAGTTCTTTTTCAAAGAAAGACGTTGAGTGTTATTATTGCCATGAGAAAGGGCACATGAAGCGAGAATGCCGAAAGCTCAAGAATAAAGAGAAAAGGCGTGACAAAAGTGTGGATAAGAAGCAAGAAGACACAACAGCAGTTACTACCGATGATATCATGGTCATTTGTGAAGATGATTGTATCAATTTTGTGGGCCAAGAGAGTCATTGGGTGATTGATTCTGGTGCTTCTTTTCATGTGACTTCTCAAGTTGATTTCTTCACTACCTACACTGCAGGAGATTATGGTTCTGTTCGAATGGGTAATGAAGGTTTGTCCAAGATTATTGGTATGGGTGATGTTTGCTTGGAAACAAATTTGGGCTGCAAATTGTTGCTTAAAGATGTGAGGCATGTTCCCGATATTCTCCTCAATTTGATCTCTACTGGGAAGCTAGATGATGAAGGCTTCAACAACAAATTTGGTGATGGAATATGGAAGCTCACAAAGGGTTCTTTGGTGATGGCTAGGTGCAAGAAGACTCATACACTTTATTCGATGCAAGGAAAAATTTGTAAAGGTGTTGTCAATGCACTTGAAGATGATACTTCTACTGAATTGTGGCACAAGCGACTTGGGCACATGAGTGAAAAGGGGTTGCAAGTTTTGTTCAAGAAAGAGCTTCTACCCGGTTTGAAAGGTACACATCTCAAAACTTGTGTTCATTGTTTGGTGGGTAAACAACATAGAGTTTCTTTTCATAAAAATGTTGCTTCTAGAAAAGAAAAGGTTTTGGAGTTGATTCATTCAGATGTTTGTGGTCCTTTAAAAGTTAGAACACATAGTGGTGCACTTTATTTTGTTACTTTCATTGATGATTATTCAAGGAAAGTCTGGGCTTATCTACTAAAAACTAAAGATCAAGTTCTAGAAGTATTTAAGCATTTTCAGGCCATGGTTGAAAAAAGCAGAGACGAAATTGAAGTGCATCCGATCAGACAATGGTGGTGAATATATTGGGCCATTTGATGAGTATTGTCGCAGCCAAGGTATTCGGCACCAAAAGACAGTTAAGAAGACTCCTCAACAAAATGGCGTTGCTGAGAGGATGAACCGCACTATTGTAGAAAGAACAAGGTGTTTGCTTTCACAAGCTAAATTGCCAAGATCCTTTTGGGGTGAGGCAATGAGTACAGCGGTTGACGTGATCAATTTGTTTCCTTGCTATCCTTTGAATGGTGATGTTCCTGAAAGAGTTTGACCGCAAAGATGTGTCTTATGAGCACTTGAGAGTGTTTGGTTGCCGAGCTTTTGTTCACATTCCAAAGGATGAGAGGTCCAAGCTTGATAGTAAGTCAAGACAATGTATTTTTCTTGGCTATAGGCATGATGAATTCGGGTATAGATTATGGGATCCGGTCGACAAGAAAGTCATTCGAAGCCGTGATGTTGTGTTTCTTGAAGACCAAACAATTGAAGACTTTGGTAAAGGTGATCAACCGGAGCCAAAAACTAGTGATCTCATTGACATGGATCCATCTCCTTCATCTTCAGTTGATGATGAAAATGGGGGAGATGTGCAGCCACCTATTGAAGAAGTGGAGGATGATGCTAATCCTAATGAAGTTGAGCCAGAAATTGAGGAAGAGCATCCAACTCAAGAACCGCCACCACAACTTGAGTTGAGGAAATCTACAAGGGACCGACAACCTTCAAGAAAGTATCCTCCCAATGAGTTTGTGTTGATTTCTGATCAAGGGGAGCCGGAGAGCTACCAAGAAACAATTGAGCATTCAAAGAAAGGTGATTGGAAAAAAGCCATGGAAGAGGAGATGAACTCCTTACTTGAAAATCACACCTATGACTTAGTGAAGTTGCCTAAGGGGAGGAAAATTCTGAAAAATAAGTGGGTTTTCAAATTGAAGAATGATGGCAAGAATCTGAGGTACAAGGCACGTCTTGTTGTGAAAGGCTTTGGGCAAAAGAAAGGCATTGACTTTGATGAGATTTTCTCACCGGTTGTGAAGATGTCTTCTATTCGGGTTGTACTTGGCATAGCTGCAAGTATGAACCTTGAAGTTGAGCAACTTGATGTGAAGACCGCATTTCTTCATGGTGATCTTGAAGAAGAAATTTATATGGAGCAACCGGAAGGTTTTGTGGAAAAAGGGAAAGAGAAATTTGTTTGCAAATTGAAGAAAAGTTTGTATGGCCTCAAGCAAGCCCCACGGCAATGGTACAAAAAATTTGACTCTTTCATGATGAATAATGGTTTTTCTAAAACCACTTCGGACCACTGTGTGTTTGTGAAAATTTTTCCGGATGGTAAATTTATTATTCTTTTGCTTTATGTTGATGACATGTTAATTGTGGGTCAAGATTCTATCATGATTAACAAGTTGAAGTTAGAGTTGAGCAAGTCTTTTGCTATGAAAGATTTGGGACCGGCAAAGCAAATACTTGGTATGAAAATTGTTCGTGATCGCAAAGAGGGACTGATTTGGTTGTCTCAAGAAAGCTACATTGAGAAAGTTCTTGAGAGATTCAACATGGATAAAGCAAAGCCGGTTGGTTGTCCACTTGCAGGTCACTTCAAACTTAGTTCGAATCAATGTCCTACAAGTGAGAAAGACAAAGAAGAGATGTTGAAAGTTCCTTATGCTTCAGCAGTTGGTTCTTTGATGTACGCCATGGTTTGTACAAGGCCGGATATTGCTCACGCTGTTGGTGTGGTGAGTCGGTTTCTCTCTAATCCGGGTAAAGAACATTGGGCAACGGTAAAATGGATTCTAAAATATCTTCGAGGGACTTCGAAGGTGTGTTTGTGTTTTGGGAATGGGAAGCCGATGCTTGATGGGTTCACAGATTCTAACATGGCTGATGATGTTGATTCTGGAAAATCTACTTCGGGGTATTTGATGACTTTTCCAGGGGGAGCTGTGGCATGGCAATCTAAATTACAAAAATGTGTTGCTCTCTCAACTACCGAAGCTGAATTTATTGCCATTACAGAAGCTTGCAAAGAAGAGTTATGGTTGAAGAAATTTTTGCAAGAGTTGGGTTTGAAGCAAGAAAAGTATGTGCTTTATTGTGATAGTCAAAGTGCTATTCACTTGAGTAAAAATTCTACTTTTCATTCGAGATTGAAACACATTGATGTGAGATACCATTGGATTCGTGAGGTGTTAGATTCGAAATTGTTGCAACTCGAAAAGGTTCACACAGATGATAATATTTCAGATATGCTGACTAAGACTTTGTCGAGGGACAAACATTTAAAGTGTCGAACTTTGGCGGGTATGGTTGATGTCTCCACCTAAGTCGGTAGGGGGAGAATTGTTGGGTATACCTCCTTATTGGAGTGTGGGACCCAATTGGTTTTGGAAAAAGAGTTTTAATTTGGCTTGGTTTAGGTATAATATTTTTATATATTATATTTGTGGAGGCCCAATCCAATTTGGATACAATTAGGGTTTAATTACAAAACCCTAGATTCACAATACATAATTATTGATGTTATTTTTCCCAAGAAAAAAGGGGCGGCTGCTATAGACACAAACTTTGATTATTTGGTGACTTTGGTTTTGGTGGATGAGCAGTAGGTTTACATCATATTTGGTGGAATCAAATTGGGTTGGTTGGTGAAGCTGATTTGGTCTATTATTTTGGGTCTTCTACAACTCTGATTCTGAAGATTTGATTCATCTATTTGGTGAGGTTTTTCCTCTAGTTTATTTTGTGATTATTTGAAATTCACCTAAGGGTGGTTTTGTGAGACCATTAGTGTCTCGTTTGTAATCGTTTAGAACTGATTTGGTTGATAGTGGAATCAGATTTCGATCCTGTGGACGTACCTCACATTGAGGGAACCACGTAAAAATTCTTGTGTTGCCTTTGATTTAATTTTTCCGCATTAGTTTTTTATTCCCATTGATTGATTTACTTGTGGGGAATCATCGATTTTCCCTAATAGATTTGAGATTAACTTCCATGTCTTCCTCATCTCTCTACAAATATATATATACATAGCAAATCAGAGAAATTCTCTGGAAATATTTGTTTGGGAATTTTCTCTGGGTTGTGGAATCCAGAGAAATTCTCTGGGTGAGAGAATATCTGAAAATGTTTGTCTGAGAATTTCTCTGTAGAGAGAGCTTTGTGACTTCACCAGCCAAATTCTTCAACTCAACGGCAGTAGCAGAGGCTAGTTCCTTTACATAAGAAGCTTCTTCAAACAATTTTTTATTCTGTACATTTAAACCACTGTTCTCCTGTAAAATATGAACATGTTCTAACATTAGTTTTTCATTCTCAATTTCCTGCACAAAGAAACAAAACCATCTATGTAAGGTCCATTATGCAAAAAAAAGTATAAAACCCACATCAGTTCTTGCTTTCAGTTACAAAAACAAAGTGGAAGATTTGATAATGGAAAGTATGTATATAATATTGTACTGTTGCCTTTCTTCCTTACCTTTGAGAAGCAAGAAAGTGAGTTGAGATAGGGGAATTCTCATGTTCAAAAAAAAAAAAAAAGGGCAGAGAAATTTATAGTTGGAAGTTTAGGAAAATTTCTCTGGGCCAATTTTCTCTGACTTGAAATTTCTCTGTACTGAAATTTCTCTGGACCAATTTTCTCTGGACTGAAATTTCTCTGGACTGAAATTTCTTTGGATCAAGGTTGAGGGACCTTAGACATTATGAAAATATTGTTGATGGACCTTAGACATTATGAAAATATTTGGTGTCCTTTATGCTATAAAATCATAATACCAAGGACCTGAAAAAAAATACCCCGGTTTCGTTTATATCGGTAAAAATTGAAATTGAAACAGATTGTATATTAAATCTCAAAAAAAGAAAGAAAGAAAGAAAGAAACAGATTGTATATGTCATGAAAAATATACCAAAAATGGACATCTGGATGACAAATTTTAAGTGCATGGGTAGCTCTCTATTTTGCTACTTTTTCTTGGCCATTAAGTGTTGCTTTGCTTACGATAGTATAAATAAGGTAAGTAGGTAGCTTTTTTGTTTTTTTTTGTATTTTTGGGTAGAAAAGGTGGCAGATAAAATAGAACTAGAGATAAAGTTTACAAAGTCTAGGTAATTAACACCCCTAACATCATCAAATAATTGATTACAAAGGTGGGTGGGTGGGTGGTTGGTGATTCAATGGGTAGCTCTCTATTTTGCTATTTTTTCTTGGCCATTAAGTGCTGCTTTGCTCACGAGAGTATGAGAGTGTTTTGGTGCACTATAAAAGTGTATTTTTTTTTTTTTAGTTATATTATTTTTTATTTTTTTTTATATCTTTTTTTAAAAAATTAAAAATATTTTTATTTAGATTATTTTAAACAACCTCATAAATAAAGGAAATAGGTAGCTAATGTAAGGGGCTTACGTCATATGCAATTTATTATAAAAATGTATAATTTTATCATAAAATTTTATAATATTAATTACAAAATGCATAATCTAGTCACAAATTAGTGTTAAAAAATGTCATAACTAAGATACAAAATTTTAAACATTTTTATTACGTCAATTTATGACGAAATTATATATATATTTTTAATTAATATTACAAAATTTTATAATAAAATAAGTACATATAGTACGCACTCTGTAGTGGTGTATAGCATCTCTCCTGATTCATTTATTTATCAACAATGATATATCCTTTTAAAATTAGAACTCTAATTGAGCTCTAGTGAGATGAAAAAAAAAAAAAAACAAGGCCTAAATATCATATTAGATGGGCCCCACATAAATATCAGAGCTATTAGAACTTACAAATTAGAGCTCCAAAACATTTTTGTTTATTTATCATCATCGCCAATGACTGGAATTGCCAAATCTCAACCCTTCTTTGTTTCGTATGGGTATAGATATAGGTTAGCTATTTGTGTATATAGTTCTAAGGGGAATTACATAGAGTTGTGTCAGTCAAAAATTATTTAAAAAATAAAAAAATGTTATAAATACTAATAATTAATAACATAAATTTTTGGGGGTAAATTTTACTTTATTTTCCTTTGGTTTGGGTCCTGTGCAGTTTATTCCCTTAATATTTGGAAATAACCACATAACCTTTATTTGATTTATAGACTAAATTGCACAATTAAATACTGTTAAACTTTCCGTTCAACTTAACAATAAGTGTGAAACATGTGGCAAACAAAAGGATTATATACTCATTTTCAAATTTGAAAGGGATAAAGATCACATGAAATAAAGCACATGGGTCAAAGTGTATTTTGCCTTATAAAGAAATGACAAAAATATAGGGGTATTTTAGTCTTTTTTATTAAATTGTTAACGGTCTTAACGGTACACTTCAATTTACAAATCACAAAGGGTTATATTGTCATTTTCAAACGTTAAGAGCATAAACTGCACAGAGTGATTCTACTTGCACCACTAGTTTCCCTCTTTACAACTTCCATATGAAATTTTTTAAATTTTTTTTTTATCCATTTGTGAGATTACTTTTAAGGATAAAAGACTAAAATTAAATATATTTTATTATCTCCTTACACTCATTGCTTTTCAATCCCTATTACTCCTATTCACTTCTCAGTTTTTCTTCTCTGCTACACATCTCTTTTCAAAAAGTAAAAATCATAGTGTTTTGATCATAAAATAAAACAATAGATGAAGAAACAATGGTAAAGAATCATCAAAAAAGTGAAAATGGTGATTTTTTATTTGTTCAGTGGATATTGTCATTTGGTTGTTTGAGAGAGTACTTCGATTTTTGTTCGATGTGTCAAAATCGAACAAAATAAAATAGTCCAAAATCACATTGTCGAACAAAAAATATATGTCTAGTAACCCATTATTGAATAATAGATATATTTCTGATAACCTAAGGCCAAACGTTTTTAATTTGTTAGGCTACTCATTATCGTGCATTTTTCATTTCATTTCTTTTAATAGTTTTTGTTTTTTTGGTTGGAAGGATTATACTTCTACTCATTACAGTAATGCAAGTACAATTATCTAACTGTTGAACATCTTGAAGGGCATTAATTTGCTAGTAGATTATCTAAGGATGAAATATCCTTATTAGTTGACATGTCAAAGAGTATGATGTGACCAAAAGAGATATTGATTACATTGAAATGAAGGGATGCCTTTAATGCGACAGCAATGAAAATAATCTACAACGCATGTAAAGTGATAGGTGACTGGACAAATTTATTTTAGTTCGACAATATGAGACTGGAGTAATTTGTAAACGTACAACGATAGGTGACTAGACAAATATATTTTAGTTCAGTAACATGATATTGGAGTAATCTAATTTATATAATAATGTATCACTGAACATACATTCCACAATAAAGCTCCAACTAATTTCTTATTTAATAAAGTAAAATCATCCAATCAAACAGTAACAAATAGCTAAAAAAATTAGTTTGTCTGATAACACGACACTTGAGTAATTTAAATTCTTTAGTATTGTATTATCAAAAGTTATCGGTGTAAAGAGATAAAACTAAAAGGATTTTAAATAGTTTTTAGTTTAAGATTAATTTTGACACTATAATAAGTGTAATGAGAATTACATTTTTTTAGTGATGTAATAAGATTGGAAGTGTAAGGAGATAACCTAGTAATGTAAGTGAAATCAAATCACAGGAACAAAGTAAAATTTAACCCTTTTTTTATTTTATTAATATGTAATTATTTTTTTAAAAAACTACTCTAAATAATAATTCTCCCTAGTTCCAAATTACAAGTTGTTCGGGTCCTCCTCTAGATTGAAATGAGTAGAGTGATTGTGACGTGAAACGACAGAGCGCGACATGTGTCCCACTAGAGGCATCAACAGTTGGGATTTTCCTTCACCAAAAATATTTGTATATAAAAAATTAAGGATTATTTGCCAATAAATCCTACTTTACAAACTGTTATACCAAATAGTCCCACTTTTATTCTATTATACCAATTAGTCCTATTGGTAGGTTGATTTGGTCCTTTTTGTTTTTTTTTTTCCATTTTTGTTTAACTTTATGGACGAGAGTGTCCTTGGTATAATGTGGACTGTGTGTAACAGCATGTGTGTGCGTATCATTGTGTGTGTGTGTATGTGTATTGAAGCAAAATTGTGTGTAACAAAGTGTGGACTGTGGTTTGTGTCAGGTGTGTGTGTGTGTCAAGGCATGTGTGTGTTGTGGGGCATGTGTGTGTATGTGCCGAGCTCCATTCTCCACAACCACAGACACACGACAAAGAACCCAAAGACACACTCCACCACCACCACTATGCATACACACACACCAAACCCAAATTCTCTCTCTCTCTAGATTCCTAGGTCGCTCTCTCTAAGACACCATACCCATTCATACACATACACGGTTTTAGAGAGGAAAGACACCACACACGGCAAGACAGCACAACAAGCAGGTGTGTGTGGACTGGAACCCAAAAAGCTTCAATTCACAACATTTGATTGATGATTCGATCAAATCAATTCAAGATTTCGATTCTTTTCTCTCATATTGTTCAGATTCTCCAAATTCACACCCCAAATCCAAACCATGAAGAAGATCCATCCCAGATCGATGAAGCGAAACATCGCAATCCGAGACGCCATGGAAACCCCATCGGATACCGGCTCGAAGAGGGTCCCATGACTCTCACGCCTTTGGGAAGGTTATCGAGCTTCCTTTCCGCCTCCGACGCCGACGTGTGGAAGAGACCGATGATTTTTCCGATCCGTCGCTGAGACCGACGAATCGATCGGCGACGATGTTAGGGCACACGCGGTGGAGATTCACCCCGGAGTGATGACGATGTTTGTGTGTGTGGTCTGTATGAGTGGGATCTTGTTTGTGTGTGTGTTTTGTTCTGAATGTGTGTGATTTGTTCTGAATGTCGTTTGTGTGTGTGATTTGTTCTGAATGTGTGCGTGTGGTTTGTTCTGAATGTGGTTTGTTCTGTTTGTGTGTGTGGTCTGACTGTGTGAACCCCCAAACACACCAACCCAACCCAAAACAAAAACCCCTTATAGCGCTTTGTCATTGTGTGACACCCTCACAATGTATCACATGTAACACACCTAAACGGTTAAATGAGGGTAATTACGTCCCTCACAATTGAATGGGACTAAACGGTTTAGTAGAATAAAAATGGGACCAACTGGTTCATAAGTTTAAATCTTGGGATTTATTGGTAAATCTCCCAAAAATTAAATGGTAAATTTAATTTTAAATATAAATTTTATTACAAACATATCTTCATAGATTAACTTAAATTATCATAAATATATTTTATTTGATATTTTTAATAAATAAATAATTTAAATTATTAAAATAAAATTCAAAAAATACTCTATTAACTACATGACAATTACTGATATGCATTATGTGCAACAACTTTCCAGATCACTTATTTTTTCTTCCCAAATCTCTCTCTGTGTTAGCTGTTAAAAGTTGCTTTCAAACCCTTTTTGAAGTATTGTAGCCATCTCCTTTCGTTTTATTTATTTATTTCTCTCTGCTGAATCTACTTTTCCAAATCCATCTCTATTTATTCTCTCTTACTCCTTTTCTTTCTATGTATTGCGTTCAAAATAACAGAGGGAGGGAAGGAAACAGATGTTTGCATCGTATCGTCCTCTCCAGATCTTCTCTCTCCCATTGAAGGTCTGTTTCTCTTCTTCCTTATTTGCTTATGAAAAGCTCTAATTCAAGACTCCAATAGACCCTAAAGACTTGGACAGAACAGAAGAAGACCCACGCTCCTCTCTCTCTCTCTCTCTTCTTCCCAACGTTCCTTTCTCTCTCATAACCCTCTCTCGACCTCTCTCAATCCAGGAAGTGAGTTGTTGACGAACCAAAAGAGATCTAGATCTTTCCAATTCACTTCCTCAGATCGTGCATCTCAGGTCTCTCTGTATCACATTTCAATTTGCTGATTTGTTTTTGCGATTTTATGTCATTTTAACTTGTTTTCGTGCTTAATTGTTGCTTCCTTTCGGTTCATCCTTTTGATTCCTTTGTGACTCTGTATGAATTCTTGGTGTTGTACAGTTCGTTTTTGTAATTTGTACATTTTAATGTTTTTATGGATCTGTGAACAAAAGTAGAAGCTAAGTAGTGATTAGTTCTATGCAGTGCCCGTTTCTAGACTGAAAATTCAGTGTAATGGTGATTAATTCAGCTTTTTTTAATGTCATTTTGCTTATATTTCCTTTTCGGATTTTATGTGTGGCTGCTTAATTCTATTTTTCCTGATATGCCAAGATAGATTTGAGCTTGAACACTTAGATGCCATCACTAATTATGATGTTTAGAACTTGATTATGAAAAAAAATTAAATTAGGAACACAAATAGGAGGCCTTAGATTCGCGTCCAAATGTGTGCATTAATTTGTTTTGACAATGTGATTGCTCTTTTGTTTCGTCTAATCTTGTCTACTTTATATTCAAATGGTGTATCGATCCCACCTAAATTATCGACTTCATTGTTTGAAACTAATTAAAATTTATCCCAACATGAAGGCCTTACATATTTGGCCTTAAATTCAAAGTTTGTGCATGGGAAAGAAAACCAGCCAACTGCATGTCTACAAACCAGGGGAAGGAAAATGTCATACTGAAATATATTATACCTGTTTCTTTATATGGTTTTCTTTGTACATCCTACAATGAGAATACCCTTAAAGTGCCTTTTTCAGCCTGTTGACTTAATTGTCATTCAAAGCTATTGACGAGTACTTAGAAGGCATGTGAACTTGTGTTCAATATTATGAATTGTGCTCATGAGGATATTATTATCAAAGCTATGAATTGTACCATACTGCCATTATGGAGCCACCAGTTGGCCAGGGCACCTGCGAGCCGACTCTGGCTTTTTGAGGATCTTGTAAGTGCTTGATCTACCTATTCAATCCTTGTTTGAAATCGACAATTAAATCTTCCTGTATGCTCCTTGTTTTTTTAAAAGCTTATTTCAGATTTGAGAAACAAATTCAAAGGATAGATTTGTTGAAACAAAGCAAAATCTAATTCAAATCAAGGTAGTAATATGATAATTAGCATATACCCCAACCATGCAAAATGTTCCATTGACTATCTATGAAATGACAATACTTCTCCAAGACTTCAAAAGAAAACAATATGATGAAAAGCTATTCAAATTTATTGTGGCCGTGGTAGTTTTCTTCACTAATTCTTCACTTTGATTCTTATGTTTATAAATTTATTTTTCTGCACTGCTAGTTATCTATACTTGATACACTGTTGCCTCTTGTATTTTTCTGCACTTACTACGCACATTATCCCATCGTAATTAACTTTATGATATCTTGAATTGAATTGGCATCAGGGTTCTTCACAGTCTGCCATCCTCGGTGAAGCTACCATCAACCTACTGATTATGCTGATGCATTGAAGCCTTCTGTCATTGCACTGCCTCTACATGGATGTAAGTCTAGAACTATTTTACATGTGAGACACTTCTATCAGTTCTTTAAGTTTTTAAACAGATACCTTTTTCAATTGTAACCAGTGGCCTTGTTGAATGTATTAGTTGAGCAGAAACATCAAAATTCAAATGAAGAAATTTGAATTTATTACACTTCTCATTACTTGGATTGGGATTTTTAAAGTTTCTGCTCAACTTAGCAGCCACCTAGAAGTGAACAGGATTATTTAATTGGATTCTTAACTCTATCTGCTTTTTGGGTTTTTGATTATACTCCATTTGGTTTCCGAGAAAATCTAGTAAAGAGAAGGAAAATTTTGAATTTATTAGGTTTGTCATTGCTTGAATTGGGAATGTAAAAAGTTTTACTCAACTTAGCGTAGTAGAAGTAGATAGCGTTAGTTAATTGATTTCTTAATTTTGTTGTCTGTTTGGATTATGGGAAAATCGAAGCATTAGTTACTATCCTCTCTCTCTATATACTTCTTGAGTTTTTGATTATACTCCGTTTGGTTGTTTAGTAAATGTAATGTAGTAAAGAGAAATGAAGGAAGAATTTGAACTTTTTAAGTTTCTCAATACTTGGATTGGGAATTTAAAATTTGCTAGCTCAACTTAGCCTTCTAGAAGTAAATAGCATTAATTAATTGAATTCTTATTTTTGTTGTCTGTTTGGATGATGAGAAAATGGAAGAAGGAATTGCAATTTTAAGATATATTTTGATTTTGAAACCTCAATTGAGCTTTAAAAAAAAAGTAGTACCTATGCTCATTCGAGTAGGGGTTATACTTTTTTTAGGCTTTTAGGTAATGACAAAGATAATGCAATGCTTATAAATGCAAGTTCTTTCCTTTTCTTATATTGCTTGAATTTTGAAGTTTCATCGCTTTTTATTCTTTCTGTATATTTTTGTTCACACCCACATTTCCTGGCAATCAAATGCAGCTGTGATTCTGTTCTTGGGTTTTGTAACACACCGGTTGATTGATAGTTAAACTGTGCATTTGCCTGTATGATATTGAGTTTTGAAGTGCATTTGTCTGTGATTGGATTGAAATTTGTCAATTTCTTCAATTTTAATTTTAGTTTTTGTTGGTTTCACATCTATCTCAATTCACTGACAGTATCGGTACATTAGATTGATTTCTATATTTTCTTTTAGTTCTAGGGTTTTTTTTGGTTTCATTCACAATAGAACCTTGCTATCAGAGGATAAGTCAGAAAATCAAACATAAGAAAAAGAAAAATAAAAGAGAGAGAGAGAGAGAGAGAGAGAGAGAGCAGAAGAAAGAATTTTGTATCTTTGTATCTTCGTATCTTCTTCACGTTTTGAATTATGTAGTACAAGTACTTGAGTTACAAGCATTCCTGCAACTGTGCTTACTACAACTTTGTGCAGTAGAATTTTAGTTTTCTGAAAACCAATTACAAGATAAAACTCAAGATTTTCCTTTTTGCCCTTTTTTTTTTTTTTTTTTTTTTTCTTTTCTTTTCTTCGGAAGTTGTTGAGCATATGGTATATAGTTGTTCAAATAGTTTTTAATTACCTATCGAAATCTGAGAAATGAAGAACTTTATTGGCTATTTAGCTGATAGTTGGTGGTTATTGTGGCTGAATGGGCCACTTTGCAGTCTTCACAGAGGGTGCTAGCCATGGTTCTGAACATTGGCCATTTCATCGTGAACTGGCTAATGTGTATCTAGTTTTTAACTTGTAACTCCTGTCTAGATTATTTAGAGTAACGTGTAACAAGGCATTGTGGTTTCACTAGTAGATAGCTTTTGCTGGAAATTGAGTATCTTATCTGTTACTTTTTCCTGATTTTTGTTTGTCCTACATTTCCATTCATATGTTTTTTAAGAATCCAGCATTGATGACAAATTCCACAAATTGAAAAGAAAGGATGAGAGCATCAAGCAGATGGAGATTATCATACAGGAAAAGTCAGCCACCATTGTAGTATTTTATAAAATGTCACTGAAAACTATTTATGACGGTAACAAGATGGTTGCCAAAAAATGTTAGCATTTTTTTTTTGGTGACGGCAAAATAGCGGCCGCCATTAGTAGTTAAGGTGCTCACACATAATTTGTGATTGCTGCTTTGCTGTCACAAAAAGTATTTACCACTCCCACATTTGCGTCCTCCATTTGTCGTCGCAAGGGCGTCGCAAAAAGGTCTTTTGCGACCACATTTCTATTATTTAGCGGTCACAAAAGTACTTTTTTTAGTAGTATCAAATCTAAGTGACGATGAGTCTCTCTCTATCGCTCCATCTATTTGCATGTTCAATAAATTTGTTTTAATCTCTTTATTTTATCTCTTCCACTCCATTTATACATGTTTGATTTGAGATTTGTTTGAATCACAACATGAGAGAAAGTTTGGAGTAGTTAAGTTGCATATGTATCTCACCGACTGAACCAACCACCAATCTAAATAATGTGTCACACTCAAACCGATCCATCGGCCATTTATGTATAGATTTCAAACTAAATGTATTGTAATAAACATACACTCACACACAACTAATCATTTCTCGATTAAACCTAATTCACTTACTCTCTCTCATATCTCTCGTATCAGATTAGAGAAGATAGACAGTGCCTCGCCTCCCCCTCTCCTCTTGCTGACTCGTTGCTCACATGCCGGATCGCAGCTGCTTGCCTCGCTGCCTCTCATCACCAATCGCCCCTAGTACTTTCTCTCTCTCTCTTAAATCTTTGGGTATTGTATAGATTTTAAACATCCCTACTTTGATTTGATTCAATCATTTTATAGTATTTTTCAACTTCTTTTTATGTCATATTTCTATTTTTTTTTTTTTTGGGTTTAGTTATTTTTATTTTTATTTTTATTATACATAAATTGATAGTTTTTGCTAGTTTTTGTTTTTTTGCAATTTTTTCTTATTCACTCTCTTTGTTCATTCGCTATTTCTTCTTTTTTCTTGGCTGTTTATTTTGCTGATTTTGTTTATTCAATGAATTTTTATCTAAAAAAAAAAAGAATGAACTGAGGCAAATTTATGTAATGTTCATAAATTAGGTATTGTTTTGCTAGAATTTTTTAGATACTATGGTTGGAATTTTTTAGGTAATGTGGTTGGAATTTTTTTAGTTAACTTCATTGTAAATTTGCATTTTAATTTCAACTATTTTAGCTAATTTATAATCAATTTTTTTTTTTAAATCTTTCATTCAAATTTTGTAATTTGAATTACAAAAAAGCTAGGGTCCTAGAATTTGGGACCCAAAATGTACCCAAAAATGGGTTGGGGTGGTGGAGATTGAATGAAGTGTGGGATCTGCATATGAAATAAATCTAAGCCATTGATGTGAAATTCTGGGTAATTTTTGGGTTTTTATGTCTGGGTCCGTAGCATTACTATTTGAATTAAGTTTTTTTTCTAATCTGCCAATCCATCTGAACCACATTATTTGCATCTTTGTTACTTGATATATCCTTCAATATTGTATCTTAATTTGATGCATCAATAAACTTCTCTTTTGCTGATAATAAAAATATATATATAAAAAAAAAGAAGTCGAAACTACCATTATTTGCCCACTGTTCCGTCGATTTGTGATGAAAAAATGATGGTTTCTAATAGCAAATTTGTCAATTCACCACCAGTCGAACAATTTCTCTTTTAGCGTTAGATAGCTTGATATACATTGTTGGACCAATTTCCTAATAGCTTAGGCTTTTGGGAAAATTTGTAACTTATTAAAACTCTGGTTAAGAGAGGTCTTGGGTTCAAGTCTCTCCGTTAGCATTTGGTATTATGTCCCCGTTTGTTTGCTTCTCCTTCTGTCTATATATTGTTGGGCCCATTTCCTAACAGCTAAGGCTTTTGGGAAAACTGGTTACTTTCCTAACAACTTAGGCTTTTGGGAAAATTGGTTACTTAACAACACACCCTTATCAAATTGAAGTTAATAGCAAAGTTAAAAACACATATATTAGGGGTATTCATGGGTCGGTTTGACACTAAATGTGGAACCAATCCAATCATGATCGGTTCCAAGTTTTTGGACCGAGAATTAAACCAATCATGCACTATAACCAACCCAAGCCAATGTCGGGTTAGTTCGGGTAGGAACCAGAGTATCATTATATTAAAAATTAGTTAATCAATCAATAATAAATAAACAAGTCTTTAACATCTAAACGTAACACAAAGAGTAAAATATTGTTTAATGCAAGCCAATACAAATTAAATCTATCTCAAGCTTAAATATAACTAACACAAATTAAATCCATTAATACAACCAATACAAATTAAATCAATTCCGAAATACAACTCAAGTTTCTAGTACTCCTTCCTTCATTCACCTAATAATTATCAATCAGTCCTATTAACTATATTTATTTACCTACAGGTCTTGATTGATAAATTTATCACCATAAATTATTCATAAAAACAAGAGAGACTAATAAATTTAGCACTTGATAAATTTATCAATAGGACTTAATGGATAATAAGCCCTAAAAGTATGACATATTGGTAATTTACCCTAAAATTATTAGGTGCATCAAATCCATTGTAATAGACCAATTATGTGAAGATATATCAAATATAAATATAATTTCATATATATATATATAAATAGGTTCAATTCTTGGTTTGGTTCTGTTTAGGAACCAACCCAATCCTATTAGTTTGATGATTTGAAGATCCAGAACCAAACCAATGCACTCAAAGACCAAACCAAACCAATCTAAAGAGGTCGGTTTGGTTTGGTTCAATTCTTTGTTCACTGGGTAATTTGAACACCCCTAATCAATATACTTGCCTTTCTTATGTATAAATTTTTTTGATAAATACCTTCCTAAATGAACACTTTCTCCTAGTATTGCTAGTCTAAATAATATCCCTAGAACCATTGACAAGGGGCTAAAGGCTGTTGCAAATACAAGGCCCTTACTCTTCATCAACATATTCTAAACATATGTAGACATAGCAAATACAACAAGGCCTGAAATTATCAATAAATAATGTCGCCAAAAAAATTAGTTTGTAACAAATAAAAAATGTGGACTCATAACGTATTAAACAAATAAATTACTAGTGGTACTACTTGCAACATTGAAGTAACAAAGTAGTTCTATGTCCCACATAATACTCCATGAAACTTTACATTTTGTTTCCAAAGTCAGTGTGACCCCAGTGTCAATAATAGCTCTGGTCATGCAGACGAAGGTCGTGCCATAAGGGCAAGAGGCGCAGGGTACTTCATGACAACTTTGCCCTAAAATTAAAAAATAAAAACATGCAAACATTTAGAAGTCAATAGACATGAAGATATTAATTTGCTCCAAAGAAAATATATTAGCTAATAAATTTTGTTCATAAACAAACAATAATATGTTATTAATATTTTTTATATCTTATCAAATCAGCAATGTTAAAAAAAAATTCAACCTAACCAATAGGCAATCTAACCACTCTAGCAAATTCAACTCCTATCGAATCTTGATAATAGCCATTAAACTCATGAAATCAATTTATAAATATTTCTTAGGTCTAAACTAATAGATTATTGAGAAAGTTCAACTCACATTGAATCTTGATAATATCTATTAAAATTACGAAACTAATTTGTGAATATTTTTTAGGTCTAAACAACTAGATTATTGAGAAAATTTTATCTCCAGCTTGGATTGTGGATATTAAAGAACATTCATATAGCAAATTTTTTTTTTTTGTGTTGGATTTGAGTTGTATTAATGAAGAGGGACAAATGGTAAAAGAAATAAACAATGTCAACATCAATAAACAAAGAAGTTGTAGGAATAAAATGAAATAAATAAATAAATAAAAATTTTACCGATAAAATGACGTAGAAAACGAATGAGAATCATGCAATGAAGACATATGTAGAACCCTTGATCTAGTCTTCTTTAAGCTCGAATCCAAGTTCACGAATATCCGAATGGGAGGATGAATATAGATCAATAGTAGGGCTATTATAAAGTATTATAATTATGGTGTCCATGCCATGATTATTGTACCTAACAATTTTTCCTAGCTTCACCTTTGATTAAATGTGACTATCTAAGTTGAATCTTAGTTCCCAAAAAAAAAAAAAAAAACACATCTACAAGAGGGGAAAAAAAATGGTAAGAAAGTTGTTCGTTTGCATTATTTTGACAGACAAAACTAAACATAATATGTGAATTTAGAATTAATATTTGCAAATTTTAATAAAGTTACAAAAAAATTCAAAAATCTAAGCAGTAATGAAGGTCAATACGGGACGGACACAAAAGTTGTTTAAAACATTAGTGTGTTGTTCATCCAAATAGTCAATGTTAAGAATACAATAATCACCAAAAACACCACTTTATCAAAAAATATAATAGCATCCATGGACTAACTGTGATAAACGCTTTTGGTGATTATTGCATTTCCAATATTGACTATCTGGATGAGCAACACACTAATCCATGGCGGTGCCTTAAACAACTTTTGTGTCCGTCCCACATTGATGTTCATTGTTGCTTGGATTTTTGGGTATGTTTTGTAACTTTATTAAAATTTGCACATATCAATTTCAAATTCACATATATTATGTTTAGTTTTGTCTGTCAAAATAATGCAAACAAACAACTTTCTTATGTTTTGTTCTCTTCTGGTTGTGTTTTCTTTTTTGTTGGGAATTAAGATTGAGCTTAGAGACAGTCACACTTAATTAGAAGCCAAGCTAGACAAAACTGTTAGGCACAATAATTATGGTTGGGGCACCATAATTATAATATTTTCTAGTGACCCTACTATTGCTGTTTCTTCATCCTTCCATTTGAATATCCGAGAACTCGGATCCAAGCTTAAAGAGGACTGGATTGAGGGTTCTACATACGTCTTTATTGCAGTGTTCTCATTCGGTTCTACATCATTTTATTGGTAAAATTTTCATTTATTTATTTATTTTATTTTATTTTATTGCAACAACTCCTTTGTTTATTGATGTTGACATTGTTTGTTACTTTTACCATTTGTTACTCTTCATATATACAACTCAAACCAAACAAAGAAAATTGCTATATGAATGTTCTTTAATATCCACAACTTTGGTGTTATTCCAAGTTGGAAATAAAATTTTCTCGATAATCTAGTTGTTTAGACCTAAGAAATATTCATAAATTAGTTCAGTGAGTTTAATAGATAGAAAAATGTTTCAGAGCTCTGAAAGAAGAGCTCTAAAGTAGCATTAATTTGTCTTCTTCCACTTTGTGTTTTGTCTTTTTCCTCTTTCTTTCCTTTTTTTTTTTTTTTTGGAGGTGTGCCAGCTCAGTAGAGCTGCTTTTAGAGCAGCTCTACTAGAGCTCTCAATCAAAGTTGTTAATAGATATTATCAAGATTCGATGAGAGTTGAACTTTCTCAATAATCTACTTGCTTTGGGCCTACGAAATATTCATAAATTAATTTCGTGACTTTAGTGGATATTATCAAGATTCGATGTGAGTTGAATTTGCTAGAGTGGTTAGATTCCCTATTGGTTAGATTGAATTTTTTTTAAGACTATTGATTTGATAAGATATATAAAATATTAATAACATAACTAAATAGATTTAATTGTTGGTTTAGGAGCAAAATTTATTAGTTAATATATTTTCTACGGAACGAATTAATATCTTCATGGCTATTGACTTCTAAATGTTAGTGTGTTTTATTTTTTAATTTTAGGGCAAAGTTGTCCTAAAGTACCCTACGACTCTTGCCCTTATGGCACGACATTTGTTTGCATGACCAGAGCCATTATTGACACTGGGGTCGCACTGACTTTAGAAGCAAGGAGTAAAGTTTCATATAGAGTATTTTGTGGGACATAGAATTACTTTGTCACTTCAATATTGGTAGTAGTACTACTAGTAATTTATTTGTTCAATACGTTGTCCCTTTTTTTTGTTACAAATTAACTTTTCTGGTGACATTTTTTATTGATAATTACAGGACTTTGTTGTATTTGCTATGTTTACATACGTTTAGAATATGTTGATGAAGAGCAAGGGCCCTGTATTTGTCACTGCGTTCTGCTCCTTGTGTTCTAGGATATTATTTGGATTAATAATACTAGGAGAAAGCGTGCATTTAGGAAGGCATTTACTAAAAATTTCTATACATATAAAATATTTAGCTACGAAGTATACATGTGTGTTTTTAACGTTGCTATTAACTTCAATGTGATAGGAGCGATTTTGGTCATAGGTGGATTGTGCACTTCAAGAATGGATCTAGAGGGGGTGATCGTCTGCTCTACGATTTCAAAAACACCCTTTATTATAGTAGTATTAGTTACAAATATCTACATACTATAGAAACTCGTCCTCTCTAAGTTTTTCTTCTTTTAGAAATTTTAAGTGGATTTCACTCTATATCTATGAAACATAAGATCAAAATAGTGTTTTAAAAGGCGCGCTTAGGCGCAGCCTTGCACTTCAGACAGGTCAAGGCGAGGTGCAAGTTGCAACTTAGGTGTTGAGGCGAGGGCTTTTTTTCGAGGTGCGAGGCGTGGGTTTCATGGGCTTTATCTATTTTTCTACTCTAACTGTTGATTAAGTGCTTTTTTTGTGGGCATACCAATAGGGATTCAAAACTCTTCAATATAAAATGACAAACGTGGTCAAAAGAGACCAAAAAGTGATAGAAGATTGAATGTTATGCTTTATATCTTTTGTTGGATATTATATTTCTAGTTTTTAGAAGATCGAATGTTATGTTTAAAGATTATTGGAAATAGTTATGATTTTTTAAAATTCTATATATATTTGTTATGTTGAAAAGTTTGCCTATTTTATAATTTTGCTTTTCTTTTACTACTTGCGCTTCACTTTGGTGAGGCGTGCTTCGCGCCTCACGCTTAGGCTACAGGAGACCTTATCAACTCAATGCACCTAGAGCCTTTTAGAACACTAGATCAAAATATAATGTAAATTTAAAAAAAAAAAAAAATTAATTTCTTATGACTAGCGCTAATTAGAAGTCTAATTTTCTAAAGAATAGAATAAGGTATCAACTAATTACTTACTCAAATTCATCGAGAAAGACATTGTGTGAGATTTTAATATCAATTCTATCATAAACATTTTTAATGACACGAAATAATGTCAAATCACAATAACTCAAGATGCCTCACTTTAATATATAGATTGTTTTATGTTTGCTATTTTTTGTAACTGAATGTAGATACAAAAAACATGCTATTTATATATTTTTTTCGTCTTATTTTCACTTTTTATACTGGCAAAAATTGATATTATAATTCATACTTTCTTTTTAAAAATTTGCTGGTATATATATGTTCGCGCCCTTAAATGAAAATCTTGGATTGGTCTCTATTTATTATGGGGCAAAAGCTTTAGAGAAGAAGTGTAGGTTTCTTAACTTGTTCGGAAACGTGCGTCATCATCTTTCGCAATTCTATTATGGATAAGCCAATTTTGTTGATAATGGCTTAGCCAAGTTGCATGTACCCTTTTAAACACTATATTATAGAATAGGCCATGTAATAATATTTCTAATCTTTATATCACCATTGTAAATGTATAATTGATGAGAAAGCCTATGGTGTGCACCCCTTTAAAGGTACATATTATATGCATCTTATCACAAATTGGTGTAATTTTATCATAAAATTTCGTAATATCAATCACAAAATATGTAACCTTGCCACAAATTAGTGTAACAAAATGTCTAAAATTTTGTGGTTGATGTTGCAAAAGTTGTGGCTTGGTTACGAAATTTTTTATTACACCAATTTGTAACAAAATTACGTATTTTGTGATTGATGTTAAGAAATTTTATGACAAAATTATGCTAATTTGTGGTAGGATGTATATGGTATGTACCCTAAGGGGGTGCACACCATAGACTTTCCCATAATTTAATGAAAACTCAAATATATCCTACCTAATTCCTTGCCTTGATGAGGCCTCTCAAACATTTGTCCTTGCATGTTGTGGCTAACAGTTTATGGACACTACTTGAAATTTTAATTTTTGCTATGAAGAAAAATTGCAATAAAAAAAATTAAAAATTTTGTTCAAATATAGTTTTTGTCACTAAAATTAGTCATGAAAACAACTACTTAATTTTTTTTTTCAACAAAAATCCCTATTTGTCGCCTATAGTAAGTAATTTGCAACAAAAATATAAAAGGTATTAGTTTTTTTTTTTTTAGATAGCATAAAAGGGATTAGTTGAAATTGTAATCTTTATATTTCATCATATCTAATTAATGGTTTATGTCGCAAAAAAAAAAATAATAATAATTATTATTATGCTCATAAATATGCTTCATCGCAAATTGCTTCTGCACAAGGAGAGATTTGGAAAGGGAAAGGGAAAAAATGTGAAAATAGGTGAAATATAAGCATGTTTTATTAACATTTCATCTATATTTTCCTTGTCCCTCTTCAAATCCTTGGCTGTGTTTGGTTCATGGATTTGGGGAGGGATTTAAAAAGGAAAAGGAAAAAGGTATGTAAAACTAGGTTCATATTTCACCGTCCTATTTTCTTTCTCTTTCCAAATCCCTCCCTAAATCTTTCAATCAAACACAGCCTAAACCAAACATATTAGTGAAGAAACCCAAGGTCTCCGATGTCGACAAAGCAATTCTCTCACTCAAGACCCAGAGGCATAAGATTGCCGATTACCAGCAAAAGGTACTATATTTGAAATTTGTTGAAGTTTTATTTCTGGGTTTAATGTTAATTGAAGATCTCAACTTGTTATGAGGTTAAAATTTTTCAGGAATGAGGTAATTGTGTTGATTTCCATGGTGTTAGGATAGGAATTAATTGACAGTTGCACTGGTGAGGGATAATTTTGATCATTGTTGGGGGATTGGTTACTTGGGCTACAACTAATTCTGTAGGTGGTTTATGTTGGTTAAAGAGGAAATGCATAAAAATAAAAAATAAAAATATGGGTTTTGTTCCAAAGTGCGATAATTAGAATATTGGAGGAGAGGAGAACCTGCTGGATTCAAGATATTTGGTTGGTGTAGTCATTTATAAACTATTTAGAGGCATTCCCAAGATTTGATATTTTTGGCGATTATGTTTGGAGTGTTAGTTGAATGAACTGTGTATTCCTTGCAATTTGAATTAGAGGAATTACTTAATGAGAACGTGAACTTTGTTTTGTTTTCTTTAAATGTGTATACAATGCTGATAAATATGTGGTTACCCTAGGTTAAGCAAGGCATGTATGTTTGGGATTTTAAAATGTAGAAGAAAGGGAGTATGTATGTTAAGTAACCCTAAGATATTCTAAAGAAATGGATTCTCTGCTACCTTTTTCAAGATAACTACTTCGTATAATGATCTATGAATTTCCCTTTCTTTGAGGGTTTATTATATAGTGTAACACAGTAGCATCCTCTGATGTTATTTGACGAATATGTAGGTATATATGTATATTGACAAGTTAATATTGTATTAGGAAAAGAGTGCCGGAAGGGACACAACCTTTGTACAAAAACTAAGAAGTCAGGCTCAACATTAAATTTGAAGCCACCTATAAAATCTACAATAACAAATGTGGATTCACACACACAAAAAAAATCCTTTAAGCAAAAAAGTAAAATAAAACAATGCAAAAAAACATGTCTTTTGTTTTTGAATCGTTAACTCTGTCTCTTTTAAAATGGGCAAATTGTTTTCTCTCCACAAGCACCACATAATGCTCCAATTCCTCTCATCTACTTCTTTCAGCTGGATGCTGTAATTGAAGCTGAAAAGCAAGCTGCAAGGGACTTGCTCCATGAAAAGAATAAAGATAGAGCCTTCTAGTGTTAAAGAGGAAGAAGGTGCAAGAGGAATTATTGAAACAAGTCAATGCCTGCCTCATTAATGTTGAGCAGCAAGTAATTTATTTTATAATAAAATCAAGTCATTCCTTTTGTTCAGTTATTTCTTTTGTATTTATGTCTGTGTTTAATGTTTGATGCTCTGTTTACAACCTTTGCACAATTTACCTATTGATGTAGTACACAATAGAGAAGGAGAATATGGATGATACTGCTGAAACTGATGGCTGATACTGCTGAAGCTAAAGCTTATCAAGATGTGAGTGTGTCTCTCCTTTATATTTCCTCACTCATCTTTCACTTTATAGATCTTGTAATCCTGCTCAATTTGTGTTGCTGTTAAACACTTGTAATGTTTTTGATCTACTAAAAGGTGAAATAAGTTTTTGGTAAGTTTGTTTTTGTCCACTACTGGTGAGTGACCAAAGTTTGTTTATGCGAGGAGTATACAGTATATACTGCTGTTTTTTGTGTTTAATTCTTTTGAAGACCTTTTTTTTTCATTCTTTTATGGTGAATTTTTTTCCAAGATGAACTTCTGTTGGTATGTTGAAGTACAAAGTATATGTGCTTTCTGTTTAAGGAGTTTCTCATTATTAGAAAACCACATATAGGTTGAACTAATTTCATAAGGTTGAACAATGAAAAGACCTTTACGCTTGGTGTACCATTGTTCTTCTGCTATTAATTTGCTCTTATAATTTGGGGGAGAAAGTATTGAACTAAACGGTGTTCGCTTCACCTGCACCAACTCCTACAGGCATGGTGCATGGAGCGGTCCTATGTTGGTTAGTGAAATGGATAGAGCTCAGGTGACTTCTATTGTGACCCTTCCAGTGAAAGTTGTGCGACAGTTTTGTATCTATGAAAAGAGTTGACTAGCATCTGACTTACCTAAAGAAAAAAGATAGAGAAAGAGAGAGAAGGAAATATAAGTTGCCTAAGATTTCAGTTTTAGATTGATAGTGTATTTGCATGTCAAAATGCTTAGATAAGTTGCTTAATCCACGGTTTATCATGGATTAATCTGGAGCAATTTGGTGATTATGCAAATCTTGTCAGATTCTATCAGATTTTCATTGTAGGAATAACAAATGATGATTTTACGTTTCTTTTTTTTTTTTTCCTTTCTCTGAGAACTAACAAATGATGCTTCTATATACGGTTATTTAACATATCACTCCTCTCTCTTTTTTTCCTCCCTTCTCTCTTTGTAGTTTGTTCTTGTTTTTGGCATGTTTTCATCTGTTAATAATTGTCAACATGTTTATTCTTATTTGCTTTCCTTTCTTAGAATAAAATTGAGATTTTTAATCCTTTACGTCCTCTTTTATGCATCTTGAAGGAAATTAATGCAATTTTGGGTGAGAAACTTTCTGCGGAAGATGAAGAGGAAGTTTTAGCAGAGTTTGAGAACCTGGAAACTCAGGTATGTGTATTTGGTGCTCAAATAATTTGTTCCAATCTGCAGCATTTTTGTTGACAAATATTCTGCTTAACTCATTTTCACTTGTCACCGATAACATCATTGCTCTTGTTATATTTGTTCCCAATACAAACTGCCCATTAGAGTTGTGGGATTTATGGTTTTGTTCAGTAGTGGGATTTAATGTTCTCATTGTCAATGTGAACATTCACACTGTAAAATATGAATGTTCACATCACCAAATTGTTAAGTGTTCAAAAAAATAGTTGTAAGGATAAAATTGTCCATAAAATTCCTTAGTATGAGAATTAAAATTTGGTAGATCAAATGTCCAAATAATGGGACTTATTGGAATACAAAAATATGTTATGGACTAATTGAGATACAAGTACTTGAAAAAAGATTTCCAAATAAATCCCCCAACAAAAAAATAACCAAAGACAAGGAAAAAAAAAACTTAAAACTGTTAACAAAGAACATCTAACATCTATTTCATATATCTTGAACAATTATTAAGTACAATATATATAACCTAAACCCTAATAATCTAATAGACGAAACTACCCTAAATAACTAATAGAAAATACAATAATCTTCACACCCCCCCCCCCTCAAACTGAGGATGCAAGCGCAGAAAGTATCGAAAGTTTGCTAAGAAGAAAACGAAAACGAGCAACAGTATGAGTCTTCGTAAAAAAATCAGCCAACTAAAGAGAGGACGGAACAAAAGGAAGAGAAATAGTGCCAGCCTGAAGATGCTGTTGGACAAAGTGACAATTGATTTCAACATGCTTGGTATGCTCATGGAAGACTGAATTATGAGCAATCTGAACAGCACTCTGATTATCACAATACAACGGAGTTGGATCAAAAAGAGAGATGCCCATATCAGAGAGAAGCCAGCGAAGCCAAACTATCTCGAAAGTAGCATGAGCCATGGCACGATACTCAGCCTCAGCAGTGGAACGAGCTACAACAGATTGTTTCTTACTTTTCCAAGATATGAGAGAATCACCGAGAAAAACACAAAGACCAGAAGTGGATTTGCGATCAGAGATGTCACCGGCCCAATCAGCGTCAGCATAGGCACGGAGAGTCAAGTCCGAAGAGGCAGATAACAGCAGACATTGCAACAAAGTGCCCCGAAGGTAGCGCAGAGTACGGAGTAAGGCAGCCCAGTGTGTGGAGTGAGGAGCAGAAACAAACTGACTGAGAATGTGCACAACATAGGAGATATCCGGACGAGTAATGGTGAGATAAACAAGGCACCCAACCAACTCACGATACAAAGTGGGATCCTCAAGAGGAACGCCATTAGAAGCAGAAAACTTAGCATGCAACTCAAGAGGAGTGTCGACAATCTTATCATCAGTGAGATGGGCATGAGAAAGAATATCATGGGCAAATTTAGTCTGAGAAAGAAGATACCCAGTAGGAGAAGTAGCAACCTCAATACCAAAAAAATATCGAAGAGACCCCAAATCTTTCATCTCGAACTCCTGAAACAACTGATGCTTAACCTCCTCAATAGTATTACAATCAGAGCCAGTGATGATCATATCATCCACATATAAGAAGAGAAGAACAAGGCCAACAGAAGTATGCCGAACAAATAGAGCACAATCATGATGACTAGGGCAAAACACAAGCTGAAGTGCAATAGAGTGAAATCGCTCATACCAAGCACGAGGAGACTGCTTAAGACCATAGAGAGCACGACGAAGACGACAAACCACACCAGGAGGGTGTGAGAGACCCGGTGGAGGGCGCATATATACTTCCTCTGCAAGATGCCCATTCAGAAAGGCATTTTTGACATCAAGTTGAAACAAAGGCCAGTGATGGGCAGCAGCAACAGAGATAAGAGTGCGAACAGTAGTCATCTTGGCAACGGGGGCACAAGTCTCATCGTAATCAATCCCATACTCCTGAGAAAAGCCCTGGGCAACCAAACGAGCCTTGTATCGTTCCAAAGAACCATCAGAAAGGGTTTTGACCTTATAGACCCATTTAGAGCCTACAATATTCTTGCCAGTAGGTAATGGAACCAAATCCTAAGTCTGAGTGTTAGCTAAAGCAGTTAACTCGTCATTCATGGCAGCAATCCAATTGGGATCATGACAAGCTTCCTTGTAGGGTCTAGGCTCAAAATAAGTATGAAGACAAGAAAGAAAAGACTAATAGGAAAGGGAAAAACATGTATTACCAAAACCATACCAGTTCGGAGCACGACGATCACGCGTGGGAAAACGACGTGCAGGAGGAGCGGGATCCAAAGAAACAGCTGGAGGGACAGTAGAGCTAGAGACAGGCGAACTCGGAAGTGCGTTGCGACGCTGATAAACAAGAAGAGGAACAGGGGAAACGGGAGCTGGAGAGGGAGGAGCTGGTGAGATATTAGAGGTACTAGGAAGAGGCAAGGTAGAGATCTCAAGATCAGAAACAAACTCATCAGACGAAACATCATAAGGAAATGGGTCAATGTGAACCAATTCCTCCTTGGTAATAGGGACAGGGGTGGAAGGTATAGTGTAGTAGGGTAGTTTTTTCAAAAAAGTGACATGCCTAGACACATAAAGCTTTTTGGTGGCAGGATCATAGCACCGATAACCTTTCTGATTAATGCCATACCAAAAAAGACACATAGGACACAACGAAAACTAAGCTTAGAGCGCGCCTGTTTAGGAAGGAGTACAAAGCATGTAGAACCGAAAACACAAAGAAGAGAATAATTGGGAGTAACACCAAGAAGACACTCATATGGAGATGAACCGAAGAGAAGAGGAGTAGACATTTGATTGAGAAGATATGCAGCAGTGAGCACAACTTCTCCCCAAAAGACAGAAGGGACAAAGGATGAGAGTAGCAAAGAACGAGCTGTATCAAGGAGATGGCGATGTTTACGCTCAGCTCGACCATTTTGGGCAGGAGTGTCTGAACAAGAAGACTGATGAATAGTACCATGAGTAGCTAAAAACTCCTCAAACTCAGACAAGTAATACTCACCCCCCAAATCAGAACGGAGAACTTTAATGGTGGTGGAAAATTGAGTGCAAATCATGGAGTGAAAATTGGAATATATTTTGTAAAAATCAGATTTTCGTGTCATCAAATAAACCCATGTAAACCGACTGTAATCATCCACAAAAGACACACAATATTGCGAACCTCCCTTAGTAACTATAGGGGAAGGACCCCAAACATCAGTATGAACCAATTGAAAAGGAGAAGATGAAATAGAACTACTTTTATTAAATGGAAGAGCAGACATTTTAGCTAGTTTACAACCACGACACTCTGAAATATCAGCAATGGGAAAATGGCCTAAATGACCAGACTGAACTAACATCCTCAAACGATCACTCGACAAATGACCTAACCTAGAATGCCAAATATAAAATAAAGAAGACTTATTGTTTAAACAAAAAGAAGACAATGCAGTAGAAGACACATCTAAAGGAACATGTAAGCTATCCAAGATATATAGTTCTCCAACTCTACGCGTGATCCCAATCTGCCTCTTGGAGACCCGATCCTGCACAACACAATGAGAGGAAGAGAAAACAACATCAAAACCGGAATCTGATAATTGACTAATAGAAATAAGACTAAGTGAGAGGTGAGGTACATAAAATACAGGAGAAAGAGACAAATGGGAAGAGAAAATAGAACCAATAGAGGAGACAGGCATAGATGAACCATTAGCAGTAGCAATAGTGATAGGAGAAGGAGGGGAGACACAATTATTAAGGAGAGATGCAACAGGGGTCATATGATGTGAACAGCCAGAATCAAAGATCCATGAAGTGTGGATATTACCTGAGGATGATGAACCAGACAAACCTAATTAAGTGGTAGTCATAGCGGAAGCCTGGGACGAAAGAGTTGGATTGGCCACCATGAAAGACTTGAACTGCTCAAACATAGACTGCATATTGGAAGATAGACCATTCTCAAAAACTGGTGCAGAAAAGGCGGCAGATGAGCGAGATCCCGAAGATATCGGCTTAGAGGATGGTGGACCAGGTGAACGGCCCTTGGGCTGCACCAGCTTAGGACAAGCATGTTTCCAATGACCTTTCTGATGACAGAAGCTGCACTCATCCATAGAAACCCGAGGCTTGGGCTTACCAGTAACTTGAAATAAAGAAGATGGTGGGGTTGGCAAGAGCGGACGAGTGACAAAAACTGATTGGGAATGAGGAGTGCCATGAGCCACCTTAAATCGAGTTTCTTCCGCAATAAGCTCACGGATAGCACCATCAACAGAAGGTAAGGGGGACCGATGAAGAATAGCTCCCCGAAGTGGCTCAATTGATCACGAAGTGCCATAAGAAACTGAACAAGACGTTGCTTCTCCCGATACTTGGTATAACTATCAAGTAACTGCAAATCTGATGGTTCCATTAACGCAAGCTGATCCCAATAAGTTGTCATCTCATTGCAGAATTCCTGAATGGACTTATCTTTTTGACTAGCACTGCGAATAGACATCTCAAGTTCATACTGTTTGCAAAGTTAGACTCAAGGTACATAGTTTTCAAATAGTCCCAAACTTGTTTAGAAGTAGAATACTTGGAAAAATTCATACCAATGGTGGTTTGAACTGAATTATGAAACCAACTAAGAATTTCTGCATTTTCCTTATCCCATGTAGAAACAGCAACCTCAGTTTCTTTGGATTCCACAGGTCTAATAGTTACACCAATAACATAGTTCCACATGCCCTTACCCATTATAAAATTCTTCATTACATGAGACCAATAAGAATAATTGGTACCATCTAACTTAGTAGTGATAGCTTGCAATTTATCCTCAGCCATATTTCTAAATTTCAATTCATTGTTCCAACACTTATCAACAAATAGCCCTCAAATTTTCCTTTAAATACAATTTCTATAACTCACCAAATGCTCATATAACTCAAATGAATAGTGGAAGTGAACAGTACCCAAATCAATAACTCAAATTAATAGTGGAAGTGAACAGTACCAGAGAGAGAGAGAGAAGTGGAGACGCTGTTTATCAACCCAACCGTGGGTTTTGAACACAAAATTCCGAGTAAACCCTAGTACATGATCAAACCACTCTGAAGGCTGCGATGCATTGGGATGGACGATGCTCTGCGATGCAAGAGAGAGAGACAGACGAAGGCTGCGATGCACTGGGATGGACGATGCTCTGCAATGCGAGAGAGAGACAGACGAACCACTTGCAAGCACTGGGATGGACGATGCTCTGCGATGCGAGAGAGAGAGACAGATGAAGGCTGCGACGATGCTCTGCGATGCGAAAGAGATAGAGGCAGACCTGCGATGTGCAACTTCTGGTGCTAAGAATAACCTAGGTTTGATCGCAACTTTGCTCTGATACCATGTCAACAAAGAACATCTATTTCATATATCTTGAACAATTATTGAGTGCAATATATATAACCTAAACCCTAATAATCTAATAGACGAAACTACCCTAAATAACTAATAGAAAATACAATAATCTTCACAAAAACTAAATAATTCACTTCTCAACAATTATTTCATCATTTTTTTTATTTTTTATTTTTTGGAAAATTGTGTGCGCTATAATAATTAAAGAATAAAGAAGATTTATGAGATTTTTTGGCTTAGAAAAATGAAAGATCTTAGAGAATAATAAGAGAAAATAAAATGACACAAATTTAATGAGTTGGACATATATTTATAAGGAGACAATAAATAAGAAAGTAGAATAATTAAAAGATAGTGTGTGAGCATATGTACTTTATAAAAGGACATGTGGCAAAGAATACATGGACACATGACACTTTTTGAAACCTTCTAATATAAGTTTCTACTTTGCTTATATATATAAGATATGATTAACTGAAAATAGGCTTATCACGAACCCATTGGAGTATTTATCTGCTCCTCAATTTTTTGTTTAGTTTGGTTTTGCTCACTGTTGTGTCTGTTGTGTTTTTGAAGGTTGTATCTTTACTATTACTTTATTTAAATAATATTGCTGAAAATAAAAATAAAATTATTCAAGAAATTTTTTTTTTTGTTGATGAACGGGCGTTGGGGCCAGCTTACGTGCGCCTCAACTAATTCCGGGATTCATGCAAAGTGCCCTCTCCATGTGAATCGGGCAAATCTCAGGTAGAGCCCGCGTGTGTGGCCCTAAGGGGCAGATTGCTCCTAATGGGAGTTGGGGATTCACACAAAGTGCCCCCTCTATGTGGATCAGGCAAATCTCATACAGAGCCCGCGGGTGTGGCCTCAAGGAGCGGATTGCTTCTAATGGGAGTATACCTGAGACCTAGAGGGAGCACACCCCTAAGTCCCAAGTTGCACCCACTAGGCCAATCCCTTGGGTTTAAATTATTCTAGAATTAATGGAGACAGATAGAACTATATACCTATGTAAACAAGGCAATCAATGCTATTATGTTTCTAAACATGATAGTATAGAGAAATTCATGCCATGTGATAAATCGGCTTTGGTGATGATTGTATTCCCCACATTGACTATCTGGAGGAATACAACACCAATCCATAGTAGTGTCTTCGATAGGTTTTTTGTCCATGTCGTTGCCATTTCGCACCCAACTCTGAAATGCAAATGACAATGAGAGAATCAATAAAAAACTATATAAACTAGTTGTGTTAGCAAATAATGAAATTAAATGCTTTAGTAACACAAATTATCAATGTTAAGCATTATCATTACACTTGATGAATATCAATACCTAGAATAGAACAAATTTGCAATGTTGGATCATAGTAGTGAGAAATCCAGCAACCCTTAAAGAGAGAGCAATCAGCTAGGAATATATAGGAGTATATATAGAAGAAGAAGGTTAGGAAAATAAAGATTAGCGAGATGGTACAGGATCCTCTAGAGTGAAAATTGTTGAAATGATTGTGGAGTGCTTTTGCTAGCTGAACGACATGTGGTGAACTATCAAAGTAAATGCTAGGATTGAAATAGAGTAAAAAAATCACTATGTTTTGCAGCTGAAAAAAAAAATTGAAACCAGAGAGGACAGAGAGAGAAAGAGAAAGAGAAGTAGGACATGATAGAGAGAGAAAAACACCTCTCACCGTAATCCTCCATGCTGTCCTCCACCATCCTCCACAGCCGTCTGCCGAAGCTCAGATGCAGGCTCTTAAAAAACCAAAGTAAAAGAAAAGGAAAGAAAGGAGAGAGAATAGGGAAACAATAATGAAATCTTTAAAGACACATGGTGAGGGAAACAATGGTAACTCTAATAAGGATTTTCTGGACTGGAATAAATCACAAATCATGAGATTTCAACTATAGAAATCTACACCCTCTGTCCCATTTTGATAGTCCCTTTTGAAAAATTTCAACTTTTTAAGGAGACAAGTAATCATTACACTTGGATTCAAATTTTAAAGTGTTAATTCCAAAAATAGCCTTCTCTTTTCATTTTGAAATTTATTTATAATTATTTATAAGGGACAATTTTGGAAACTTTTAAATTTTAAAGTATTGACTTTTCAAAAATGGACATTTATTTTGAAACAACAAAAAAATTAGCTAATGGACAAATAAAACAGGGCGGAGGAAGTATTATTTTCTATATGGTTGAAATTTACTTTGGGCTAGGAGCTCCTTAGAAATCTATTATGGATCTGATTCCACAAATTGTATGTTTTAAATAGCCAAGATACTAATATGGTCTTCCTCCCTTCAAACCTAACTTTTGAGTAAAAAATAATATGGTTTTTGAAAGGTGGGAGTGTTGAGAGAGCTTCGACGAACAGCTATGGCTTTGTTGTCGAGAACGGTGGACAGTGGATGACTTCGGTGAGCTGAGGACTCCGGCGAGAGGCTCTTTCTCTATCCTATTGTTGTTCTCTGGTTTCACACTTTTTTTTTTTTTTCAACTGCAAAACGCAGTGTTTTGTATCTTTATTTCAATCCTGGCCCTTGCTTTGTTAGTTTGCCATGTGTCGTCCAGCCAGCGAAGCACTCCACGATCACTTCAATGATTTTTCACTCTAGAGGATCCCATACCATCACGATGTCGTCGATCTTTATCTATTCTATATATACTCCCATGTGTTCCTAGCTCTCTCACCACACTCCTTCATTGATTGCTCTCTCTCTCTAAGGGCTGCTGCATTTCTCGCTATTGTGATCCAACATTGCAAATTTATTCTATTCTAGGTATTGATATTCATCAAGTGTAATAATAATGCTTAACATTGATAATTGGTGTTATTGAAGCATTTAATTTCCTTATTTGCTAACACAACTAGTTTGTATAGCCTTTTGTTGATTCTCTTATTGTCATTTGCATTCAGAGTTGGGTGCAAAATGGCAACCACATGGACAAAAAAGCTATTGAAGGCACTGCCATGGATTGGTATTCTATTCCTCCAGATAGCCAATATGGGAATACGATCATCAACAAGGCCGGTTTATCACATGACATGCATTTCTCTGTACTATCATGTTTTAAAAACATAATAGCATCCATTGCCTTGTTACCCATTATCTTAATACATAGGTATATAGTTCTATATGTCTCTTCTTTATTCTATAATAATTTTATTTTTGTTATTAGCAATTATTTTATAAATAAAGTAATAGTGAATACAACCTTAAAAAACACAACAGTGAGCAATTACAAACAAACTAAACAAGAAACTTAGGAACAGATAAACACATCAACGGGTTTGTGATAAACCTGCTTTCAGCTAATCATATAAAATAAGCTTTAAAAGAGTGTCATATCTCTATGTAATTCTTTGCCACATGTCTTTTTATAAAAGAGTGCTGCTACATCCTCCTAATATATCACCCCTATTTTGACCTCTAATGAGGTGGAATAGAGAGAGGAAGGGTGAGGAGTGGGTTCCATTCCACATTTAGGGGTGTCCAATTAGAGCTCCCAAGCATTTTTCTTTATAAAATATGCTTACATGTTATGTTTTAATTCTTCCATTTTCTTATTTTATCTCCTTATAAATATATGCCCAACTCATTAAATTTGTGTCATTTTAGCTTCTCTTATTATTCTCTAAGATCTTTCATTTTTCTAAGCCAAAAAATCTCATAAATCTTTTTTATTCTTTAATTATTATAACAAACACAATTTTCTAAAAAATATTTAAAAAAATGATGAAATAATTGGTTAGAAGTGAATTATGTAATTGAAGTTGTTTCTTTTTTTTTTCTCTAGTTATTTTTTTTGTTTCTATCAAAATCTTTCAAATTTTTAGTTCAAATGCAAATAAAAATAAAAAAATAACCAACTTTCTACCAGTTTTTATTTATTTCTTTATTTATTTTAATTTCCTTCAAATTATTTTTTTATTTCTAGGTTTAGAAGTGAATTATTCAATTGAAGTTTTTTTTTGTCTTTAGTTTTTTTTTTTCCTATCAAAATCATTCAAATTTTTATTCTAAATGCAACTGAAAACAAAAAACAAAACCAACTTTCTACCAGTGTTTTTTTTGTTCATCTTTTAATTTCCACAAATTGCTTTTTTATTTCTAGGTGCTTTATAAAAATAAAAAGAGAATTTTAGCAATTTTTTGTGTTTACTGGATTTTATTTATTTATAACTTTTATGCATTTCAAATTTTGAGGGCTTTTTGACTAAAAGTTCCTAAGAGAAAAAAAAAATTGCACTAATTTTTTATAAAAAAAATTCCACTGAAAAATTCGTGCTAAAAAAGTTATTATTCTAGAACATTACTAAACCAATTCATTCATATTTAGTTGGAAGCAATAGGATGAATTATTTCTTGTCAAACAATGTTGTAATTTATATTACAAAAGTGGCTTTGTATTATTTTCTCCAAAAAAAAAAAAAGAAAATATACAAATGTTCACTTACGGAACTCTAATATTTTATTTCCATTCCATTGTTTTCTATAATTATTATTGGCTCTCCCTTCTTAGTTTCCTTTTCTTTCTTAAGTATTTTTCACATTCAGAATTTTTGTTTAAAAAACCACTGTTTTACATAAATATGAAATAACTTATCAAAATTTGAGTGAAATGTTACTGTTTTATGATCAATGAATATTTGCTTATTCGTTATTGGGTAAATTACACTGACACCCCTTGAGGTTTAGGTTTATTACAGTTCCCCCTTCACGTTTTGGAAATTATATCTCCCTCCCTGAGGTTTAAAGTTTCATTACAGATTCCCCCCTCAGCAATTTAATTTTTTTAAGTACCAATTTTGCCCTCACTAGATAAATTACATTGACACCCCTCACATTTTAGAAATTACGATTCCCTCCCTAAGGTTTAAAGTAGCATTACCAATTGCCCCCTCGGTTAGTATTAGTGTAACGCCCTCAAAAATAAACCCATAATAAATAATATAAACATGCATCATTATATTAGAACAATAATATATGTCCATCCATCAGAAAATGCCCTACAGGCTTACATCTTGCCAAGCCAACACTTGGACACAATTCACTGAGTTCTAACTCAAAAACAGATAAAGCCCTAGGCTTGAAAGATTACATTCTTCAAACAAAACAAATAAAAATAAAATAAGTCTTCCAATTCAATTCCTCACAAGCTAAGTCCTTGGAGGGAGTGAACCACCTGAACCTGAAAAATAGGGTGAGCCACAGCCCAGTAGAAAAATACTAAACCAAGCATAAGAATTAACTAAAGCATTAGTATTCGATACATGGTTAACACAAGATAAAAATTCTCAATTTTAAGACACGAATGCCTACATTGCCTATGACACATGGTCTATGACACAATTCACTTTCCATTTATACCGACATGACTCAGAACCTGGCCAGACAACTTAACAAGGGTAACAAATCAGGTTAAATCTTTCTTATAACAGAATAAACACACTAGCTGGTGTTACATCAATCACAATCAACTTCACTTCCACACTTCCCAACTGATACACATGGTGGTGATGTATCATATCAACAACAAATAGAAATAATTCTATTATCAATAAGCACACACATAAGTGATGCTACTGGAGTCCATCCCCTATCTCCTCCCAACAAATTCGGTTTAGAGGTCCATCCCCTATCTTCCCCTAAACCGTGGAGTTCATCCCCTATCTCCTCCAAAACCGAATGCATATGCAACATAAATAATACCTGCTATATACAACACATGATTAATACAAGTAATGTTCTGTATTAATTCAACAGTCAACATAAATGACTAAATTCCAGTTATACCTATGCCATATGCAAGATCTACAACAATCACTGGCTATCCTCCACCGATAGCCCAAACAATTATTTCTACGCAAGAAATAAATATCACAACATATATAATATCAATTTCACAGATGAGTGATTAAATAACCAACTACATCAATTAATCTCAAATTTCCCAAATCTCATGAATTTATCCAATACACAATTCCCCTTTCAATTAATTACATGAATTAATCTACGACACACCCTAGGGTTTCTCCTCAAATTTACCAAACCACCCCCACATACCAAGACACCAACACTTAGGATTAAAACGTATACGTGGAGTAGGAAATCCCTACCTTAATGCGAAGAACCCAAAAGAAGAAGACAAGGAGGATGCTCGAAACTCCAAAATGCTCCAAATCAACAACTGCTCCGGTTAAGTGAAAGCCCTCACTCTCCTCTATCTTATTAATGAAGGAACAAGGGTAGATTCACACTCTAAATAGATCAATCCTAAGAGAGAAGATGAGTTGGGAGAGAGAAAACTCGTAACTTAGGGTTTTATAAACTGAAAGGGGCTGAAAAACTGTTTTAAAACACGCTGCTGTGTATTTAAACTCGACAGGTCCGCTCGAGCGCACAATACACCGCTCGAGCGTAAAGAACAAAATAAGGTCCGCCGAATAATAATAACCGCCGGCGTAGATCTCTCACCTGCAGAAGTTTTGCAGGGACCAAAAATTGCTGGAAGAGTGTAAAACCCGCTCGAGCGCAGGGACGTCCGCTCGAGCGGAAAGGCTAAAATACTGGGCAATCAACAGCTAGACCAAGGCTCAACCCAATTGTTCGAAACACGCTTAACACATCCTAAAACTCGACCAAATAGAATTAAAGGATGACAACAACAATAATATGACAACGGAATCCACGGAACATAAGTCTGGATATAATAATCAAATGGGAAAAGACCGGGGTCGCTATAACCTCCCCCCCTTAAAAGAATTTCGTCCCCGAAATTAAGCATAAGTTGTAAAAACAGGTTTCTCTCAATTCCCACTGATATTATAAACAATAAACAACACTTGACCCCATACCGGTCACTTCATCTCTTATCAAGAAGCATCTCATAATATGTATAAACCACATATATTTCAACCTGCATCAATGTTATGCATTATTCCTTTTAATGTTAACAAATTCCATATCATATTCAATCTCATGATATAAACAACACATTCAATATATATAACTGTTATATTCCACTTCCATAAAAAGGCAAATTCAAAATGCTAACATTAAATTCAAAACATTCTCAATGTTTTCCAACTTAAGACATATATAAAATTCTCAAGTTCAACAACATTACAAAAATCTATATATAAGATTTCTAATCACTAAACATGTCCGGATATTTCTCACGGACTTCCAACTCACGTTCCCAAGTGGCTTCCTCCACTCCGTGATGTTTCCACAAAACTTTCACCAAAGGGATGGTTTTGCCACGCAAAACTTGATCCCGCCTATCCAAAACCCGAACCGGTCTCTCCTCATATGAGACATCCTCATCAACAACTAAATCAGTCCAATCCAACACATGTGACGGATCTGGCTCATACTTCCGAAGCATACTCACATGAAACACGTCATGAACTCCGGATAACTGCGGTGGCAAAGCTAAACGATAAGCAGCCTCGCCAATCCTCTCAAGGATCTCAAAAGGCCCAATGAACCGAGGGGACAGCTTCCCGCTCTTCCCAAACCTCATCAAACCTCGTTTAGGTGATATCTTCAGAAAGACATGATCACCTACCTCAAACACCAAAGGTCTCCTCCTACGGTCGGCATAAGATTTCTGACGACTCAGGTCAGAACCACCTCTTACGGATAAGCTCAACTTTCTCCGTTGTTTCACCAACTCCGACCCAACAAAGGTGCATCACCCACTTCGCCCAACAAACCGAGATCTACACTACGCCGCCATACAAGGCCTCAAACGGTGCCATACCGATACTAGACCGAAAGCTATTGTTGTAGGCAAACTCCACTAATGGCAAGTGCCTCCCACGACCCACTAAAGTCGAGAACACAACCTCAAGCATATCCTCAAGGATCTCAATAGTACGCCGGATGCCTGTCACCGAGGATGATAAGCCGTACTAAGAGTCAACTTAGTGCCTAAAGCACTCTGCAAACTCTGCCACAACCTGGCAGTAAAACGAGGATCTCTGTCTGAGACGATCGTCACTGGGACCCCGTGCAACGTCACTATGTCCCGAACATACAACTCAAAGAAGATGATCTCATCAATCTCTAACGCCCATAGGAATGAAGTGCGCTGAGTTCGTCAACCGGTCAACCACTACCCAAATGGCATCACTACCCGGCTGAGTCCTCGGAAGACCCACAACGAAGTCCATAGTGACATGCTCCCACTTCCACTCGGCAATAGGCAAGGGTTGCAACAAACCCGGCCTCGATGCTCGGCCTTCACTTGTCGACAAGTAAGGCACCTAGATACAAAAGCGCCACATCTCTCTTCATACCCCGCCACCGAATCGCGACTCAAATCTCGATACATCTTAGTACCTCCGGATGCACCGCAAGGCGCGAATGATGAAACTCTGAGTACTTCCTCTCGCAAGACTCCGCAGACAACAGACGGTCTCGATCTCACACTCGTCGGGATACACCGTCAAACCCTTCTCAACCTTCCCAATGGAAATCTTTTCTCGGAGAGATTCTACCTCAAGATCACCCCTCTGAGCCTCTAACACTCGAGTCACAAGTGTAGGCTGTGCAACAACAGAAAACAAGGCCGCAGCCTCAACGGATTCGCCTAGATGCAAATCAAACTCCCCAATTGTACCCAACATCACCCACTCCCGGATGGCTATACTAGCTAAGTTACCAACAGATTTCCTGCTAAGGGCATCGGCCACAACATTGGCTTTCCCCGGATGATAGTGCAACTCGAAGTCATAATCCTCAATGAACTCCATCCACCTCCTCTGCCTCAAATTCAAATCTTTCTGTGTGAACAGATATTTCAGACTCTTATGATCCGAGAATACCTCGAACCTCTCACCATAAAGATAATGCCTCCAAATCTTCAAAGCAAATATCACAGCTGCTAATTCTAAATCATGCGTAGGGTAATTCTTCTTGTGAATTTTCAACTGACGTGAACCATAGGCAACCACTTTCCCCTCTTGCATCAACACGCAACCCAGACCCTCTCGTGAGGCATCACAATAGACTGCATAACCCAACCCTCTCTCCGGAATAATTAAGACCGGAGCAGTGGTCAGTCTAACCTTCAACTCCTGAAACGACTTTTCACAAGTCTCACTCCATACAAATTTGACTCCCTTCCGGGTCAATCTAGTCAATGGTGAAGCTAACCTGGAGAAATCTTTCACAAATCGACGGTAATACCCTACTAATCCCGTAAAATCGGATTTCAAACACACTCTTAAGGTCAGCCCAATCTTGCCTTCGCCTTGGATGTATCAACAGACACCCTTCCCGTAAACTACATGGCCTAAGAACTTCACCTCTTCTAGCCAAAACTCACACTTCCCAAACTTAGCATACAGCTTATGGGCTCTAAGTAACTCAAGCACCACTCTCAAGTGTTCCTCGTGCTCCTCCCTCGAAGGTGAATAATCGTAATGTCGCCCGAAGACGACCACAAAACGATCCAAGAATTCTAAGATCCGGTTCATCAAATCCATAAACACCGCCGGTGCATTGGTGAGCCCAAACGGCATCACCGTAAACTCATAGTGGCCATATACCGCTGCACGGAATGCCGTCTTCGAATATCCTCCTCCTCGACTCTCAACCGATGATAACCTCGATCTCAAGTCTATCTTAGAGAAACAACGGAACCCTTCAACCGATCGAATGATCATCTATACGAGGCATAGGGTACTTATTCTTAACCGTAACCCGATTCAATTTCCTAATCTATACACGCCTCAAAGCACCATCTTTCTTTCTTAGCAAATAGGGCGGTGCTCCCCACGGCAAACACTAGGCGAATGTAGCCCTTATCTAGTAACTCCTGAAGTTGAACCTTCAACTCAACCAACTTGGCTGGGGCAAAACGGTAAGGTGTCATAGAAATCGGCGCCGTGCCGGGGACTAAATCTATAGAGAACTCAATCTCTCGATGAGGTTGCAAATTAAGAAGATCCTCGAAAGACGTCCGAGTACTCACAAACTACCCTTGGTAACACAATCTGGGTCTTATCACACTCACTACTCTCAAAGCTAGCAAGTAGACCACTAAGCTCACTCCGCCCTCGCGGATCATACCCCGGTGGCAAAACACTACTAACCCTGTCCCCGTAAAGTGAAAACGTTCTCCGTTAATAGTACGACAAGTGACCTCGACGGTAGCAATCAATAAATGCCCTAGATGACGATAACTACCCATACCCAAAATAACATCGAAGCCCTTCATGGGCATAACCACAAAAGAAAAAGGGATTCTATGATCATCGACCTCTATATCACAACCCCTAACTCCTTGTTTCAAAATCAATTCACCCCCAAGAGGTGACACTACACAAATAGGAGATGCTAACTGTGCTAACTCCAACTCCAAAATAGATGCAAATGCAGCAGACACAAACGAATGAGATGCACCCGTATCGATCAAAACACTAGCAACTGAATTGCAAAACAAGAAGGTACCTCTCACAACAAATGGAGCCGGCATAAGATCCTGCATGTAACAAAGATACACACGCCCAGATGACCTCTCGATCAACTCGCCACCCCTCGAGCACTAGATCACAGACCGATCGGGACGAAGAAGCTCGTTGGCCCTCGAGGCTCGAATCGACCGAGCAGTGACTGAAGTCCGCCAACCCGGCACCCGTGTGCCACTCAACTGTGGGCAAAACCTCTTCATGTGCCCTGGCTGACTACATCAAAACACGATAGTGGTGACCCTACTCGACTCGACTCGACTCGAGATCGAGCCAAGAAGATCTTTGCTCTCTGAACTCCTCCTCCGAGGACAAATCGGAGACTTGTGGCCCGGTGACCACACTTGAAACAGTAATGTCTCGACCGCTTTCCTGTAACTAACACTCGGCCTTTGGAAAAGTGGACCTAGAAAAACTACTCGAGGTCAGAAGAGTGAAACCTCTCGCCTCCCCGCCATCGCCTCGACCATCCCGACTCCTCTTGGAGCCTTCCTCGCCTTCCTCCGCTTCCTGCAGCATAATCTCAGTGTGGGCGGCGGCATCAACTAATCGCCCAAAATACGGAATCATAGACCCTACAATTTCAAAGATGAGGCCACGCCTCAACTTCTTCTCAAACTCAATGCAACGGCGTTCTCGCCGCCACTAACTCAGTGCAAACCTCGACAAACTAGTGAATGCACCTCAAACTCGCCATCGATGAACTGCTCGCTCAAGTGGCGGAATCGCTCTCTCAACTTCTCTGAGCATATGGAGATGTACTTTTCCCGAAAAGCATCAACAAAAGCCTTCCAGTGCCTCCAATACGACCTTGGTGAACTTCCACCATCGACCAAGATCCTTCACCGAACGATGCCAAGGTCACCTTCAACCTCGCCTTCGATGCTAAGCATCTCAAACGCTTTCGTTGTCTGCTCGAGCCATTAAATGCGCTTTAAGCGGCTCGCTAGGATCACCTACAAACACGTCCGTTGAGACCGAAAACTCCCTTCGTAAAAGAAGGCCCTCTGATCTGCAAAGAACTCGGGCCGAACTACGGGTTGGATTCGCCCTCGGAATGTCCATCGACGCTGAAATGCCTCGCTATCTCTTGGGCCAAAGTGCCCATAAATTGTTGCCCCATCGCTCGCCACATTGGCACGCCAACACCTCCTGAATCGCCGAATTTCTCCGGTATAGGCACTTCCTGCCTAGCTCGCCATCACGCCTACCGCGACCTCGTCCTCGTCCTGACATCCTATTAAAGGAAACAAAGACGTTAGCACCTTATTAAATGTGCCGAAGCTAAACACTCACGTCCTAATGCATTGGACAACAATAAATCACACCACGTAAGCACATAATCACATAAACACCTACGAATTTCATTCCTGGATAATGATAGTCCCAAAGGGTTACTATAGTTCCGATTGGAAGCAGCATTGATCAAGTGCCTTTCCAACAAGACTACTAGAAACTCATGGATCCAATCAATATCCAGAAACTACATTCCATACCCACATAGTCACATAAACATGTTATCATATAATCATGTAATTATTACACTAAGTCTCTATCAAGCGAGACGAACCCATTGTGATACTAATCACTTCCCACGTACCCAAAGTATTCAAACCCAGTACGCTCTGATACCAAGTTGTAACGCCCTCAAAAATAAACCCATAATAAATAATATAAACATGCATCATTATATTAGAACAATAATATATGTCCATCCATCAGAAAATGCCCTACAGGCTTACATCTTGCCAAGCCAACACTTGGACACAATTCACTGAGTTCTAACTCAAAAACAGATAAAGCCCTAGGCTTGAAAGATTACATTCTTCAAACAAAACAAATAAAAATAAAACAAGTCTTCCAATTCAATTCCTCACAAGCTAAGTCCTTGGAGGGAGTGAACCACCTGAACCTGAAAAATAAAGTTCCCATATAGGGTGAGCCACAGCCCAGTAGAAAAATACTAAACCAAGCATAAGAATTAACTAAAGCATTAGTATTCGATACATGGTTAACACAAGATAAAAATTCTCAATTTTAAGACACGAATGCCTACATTGCCTATGACACATGGTCTATGACACAATTCACTTTCCATTTATACCGACATGACTCAGAACCTGGCCAGACAACTTAACAAGGGTAACAAATCAGGTTAAATCTTTCTTACAACAGAATAAACACACTAGCTGGTGTTACATCAATCACAATCAACTTCACTTCCACACTTCCCAACTGATACACATGGTGGTGATGTATCATATCAACAACAAATAGAAATAATTCTATTATCAATAAGCACACACATAAGTGATGCTACTGGAGTCCATCCCCTATCTCCTCCAACAAATTAGGTTTAGAGGTCCATCCCTATCTTCCCTAAACCGTGGAGTTCATCCCCTATCTCCTCCAAAACCGAATGCATATGCAACATAAATAATACCTGCTATATACAACACATGATTAATTCAAGTAATGTTCTGTATTAATTCAACAGTCAACATAAATGACTAAATTCCAGTTATACCTATGCCACATGCAAGATCTACAACAATCACTGGCTATCCTCCACCGATAGCCCAAACAATTATTTCTACGCAAGAAATAAATATCACAACATATATAATATCAATTTCACAGATGAGTGATTAAATAACCAACTACATCAATTAATCTCAAATTTCCCAAATCTCATGAATTTATCCAATACACAATTCCCCTTTCAATTAATTACATGAATTAATCTACGACACACCCTAGGGTTTCTCCCCAAATTTACCAAACCACCCCCACATACCAAGACACCAACACTTAGGATTAAAACGTATACGTGGAGTAGGAAATCCCTACCTTAATGCGAAGAACCCAAAAGAAGAAGACAAGGAGGATGCTCGAAACTCCAAAATGCTCCAAATCAACAACTGCTCCGGTTAAATGAAAGCCCTCACTCTCCTCTATCTTATTAATGAAGGAACAAGGGTAGATTCACACTCTAAATAGATCAATCCTAAGAGAGAAGATGAGTTGGGAGAGAGAAAACTCGTAACTTAGGGTTTTATAAACTGAAAGGGGCTGAAAAACTGTTTTAAAACACGCTGCTGTGTATTTAAACTCGACAGGTCCGCTCGAGCGCACAATACACCGCTCGAGCGTAAAGAACAAAATAAGGTCCGCTCGAGCGCAATAATAACCGCTCGAGCGTAGATCTCTCACCTGCAGAAGTTTTGCAGGGACCAAAAATTGCTGGAAGAGTGTAAAACCCGCTCGAGCGCAGGGACGTCCGCTCGAGCGGAAAGGCTAAAATACTGGGCAATCAACAGCTAGACCAAGGCTCAACCCAATTGTTCGAAACACGCTTAACACATCCTAAAACTCGACCAAATAGAATTAAAGGATGACAACAACAACAATATGACAACGGAATCCACGGAACATAAGTCCGGATATAATAATCAAATGGGAAAAGACCGGGGTCGCTATAATTAGTTGGAAAAAAAATTAATTGAAAAATTTTTTTTGTTAGTAAAATTTTTAAATTTCTGATTAAAAACCAACGTAAACTCATTTTTGTAAATATAAATTGAAAACTGAAAACGAAATGGTTACCAAATAGGCTTTAGATGGCAAAAATGTCGTAAAATTAACAAATAATTAAATAACTTACCAACGTAAGAAATGACTTATCAAAAGATTCTTAGGCTATGTATAGTTTGATTTTTCGAAATGTTTTTTTAAAAATTAAAAATTAATTTGGTTAAGAAATAAAAAATAAAATATAATTATCATTTTTTTATAATTTTTATCTTTCGAGTGGTTAGAAATAATTTTTTACAAATTAAATTGAAACAGCCATATGTATGCATATAACTTGCCCAAAAGTTAAAATGATAATTATTTTTTATTTTTTATTTCTTAACCAAATTAATTTTTAATTTTTAAAAAAAATTTCTAAAAATAAAACCATACATAGCCTAATAATCTTTTGATAAGTCATTTCTTACGTTGGTAACTTATTTAATTATTTGTTAATTTTACGACATTTTTTCCATCTAAAGCCTGTTTGGTAATCATTTCGTTTTCATTTTTCAATTTATATTTACAAAAATTTTAAAAACTGTCATAAAAACTTGTTTGATAATTTTTTTGGTTTCTAAATGGTTGTCTCAGTTTGTAAATTTGAGGAAAAACGTAAATTCAAAAAATGAGTTTACGTTGGTTTTTAAACAGAAATTTAAAAATTTTACTAACAAAAATTTTTTTCAATTAATTTTTTTTTTCAAATAATTTTTTTTCCAATGAATTTTTTTTCCAACTAATACTAACCAAGGGGGCAATTGGTAATACTACTTTAAACCTTAGGAAGAGGTTTGTAATTTCCAAAATGTGAGGGGTGTCAATGTAATTTATCCAGTGAGAGCAAAATTGGTATTTAAAAAAATTAAATTGCTAAGGGGGAATCTGTAATGAAACTTTAAACCTCAGAGAGGAAGATGTAATTTCCAAAACGTGAGGGGGGAACTGTAATAAACATAAATCTCAGGGAATGTCATTGTAATTTACCCTTTGTTATTTGTCAATCTAATTGTGGGATGTTAGTTACTATCTCATTCAATGATATGGACCCAACATATATAAAAAAAGATTAATTTTTATTTTTTGTATTGAACTGTGAGATGGAGCCATATTTCCTATCATTCAAAAGTAGAAGCATCCTAATTTATTGTTTATATGTAGACCTTAGGGATTCATTCATGAAAATGAAAATGGGAACATCTAGATGATATCATGCAAAGATCATTAAAATTTATGGTCATATGTAAACAATGGAATTTGAGTTATTTTTATAGATCATTAAAGTCTTAATTTGCGTATTTTTATGTAATGTGTTAATTTATGTATGCACATATTATTATAATTTTTGTTATGTAAAAGATTATTGTGAAAATATTTTTCAAAAGTAGCATGAGTAGGAAATTGATAACTCTAAAAATATGTCATCCATATGATCTAAATCACTCTATATGTCACTTTATTAGGAAATTGATAATTCTCATTTACGTCAACTGTAAAGTGCATGTGCAATTGCTTAGAAAATATATATCATAATTATTATGAAAAATAAATTAGAATCGATTGACTCACTAATATAATATTTTCAAATTAAATTTATCAACTAACATTTTTAGTGATTTGTAGAAAAAAAAAATTGACACATTCAAACAATATTTACATAAAGTTAAATTTCAAGTACAATCCGCGCATAGCACAGGTCAAAAACTAGTTCTAAGTAAATCTCTCTCATTCTTCACATTTTTTTTTCTTCTTCTTCTTCGATTAGCAAAGAAGAAGAGTACAATGCCAGAGCAGAACTAGCCAGAGGCAGTGAAAAATACAAAACAAAAAAAATCACAGCACTAAGGCACACTGCACCAAATCAGATGTTGGAAACATACCAATAGAACAAAAAATACTCATCAAAGCAAAACACAAGAAAACAGAAAAATACTCACTCCCTTAATCAATTTTTGTGTTTCTTATCATCAATGCAATGCACAAACAAATTAGAACTCTGATTTTCCCTCAGATCTTCATTAGCTTTAACCCAACTAGATGTTCTGAACTCTATGAAGCATGGATTTTTCTACAAATATATCGTACCCGTATTAGATATATATTGGGTACACAAAACCAAACCAAACCAAGCCTTAAGTCTCATCAAATGGGGTTGGCTACAGTAATCCTTCTTCTCCACGCAATCCTATCAAAGGCCATTTCATTAGTCAAATTAAGTAGATCCATATCTCAATTTACAATGCTAACCAACGTTAATCTAGGCCTACCCTATCCCCTAACACTTCTATATACCATTACAGCATCGTATCTCTTCACTACTGCCTCTGTTGGTCTCCGTTGAATATGACCAAACCATCTCAATTGATTTTCTCTCAACTTATCTTCTGTCGGTGCTACTCCTACCCATTCCTGAATACACTCATTCCTAATTTTGTCTTGTCTAGTCTTACCACACATTCACCTTCGCATCCTCATCTTGTCTACATGTTGTTTCTTGGTTGCCCAACACTTCATCCCATACAACATCGTTGGTCTAATAGCCGTTCTATAGAACTTACTTTTTAGTCTAGTGGGTATTTGTTTATCGCACAGTACCCTAAACACACTTCTCCACTTGCACCATCCCGCCTTAATCCTATGGGCCACATCCGCATCAATCTCCCCTGCTGCTGTGATAATCAACCCTAAATAACAAAAATGTTCACTTTTAGGCAGTTCTTGGTTCTCAATCTTCACTTCTCCTCTGTTTTCATTGTTACTGTAACTAAATTTATATTCCATATACTCTGTCTTAGTTATGTTTATCCGGAATCCTTTAGATTTAAGAGATTTTATCTAAATCTCCAACTTTGTGTTAACTCTTTCTCTAGTCTCATCCACTAGCACGATATCGTCTGCAAAAAGTATACACTAGATACACAAAAACACGTATCTAAATTTTTGTTGTACCCCAGACATACTTAGTATATACTCAAGTTGTACTTCAACCGGAATAGTAAGCTTTTCGTAGAATTTTTTTTATGGCAAAGCATTATTTTAAAATCAAGTTTTTGCTTGTAAGTTAATCAACATAATGACATTTAATTTTGTTTATACTTTACTTTTTGCTCTAAATGTGAGTTGTAGATTTGATCTCAACAAACTAAAATATTTACCTAATTTTACATTATTTTAAATTAAAAATAAATTATTTTTTTATGAACATACCTTGTACCCATACTCTACTCTTTTTCTTTTCTTTTCTTTTTTTTTTTACTGTTGATACCATGTTGGAAATGGTTTTGAAATTTTGGCCTACTTTGAACCAATATTGAGGTAGGACCCCCCACATACCTATAGAGTTTGGTCTGAGTAGTTATGTGTATTATGTTGTGTGGTGATTAGTGCTGTGTAATTGGTTCGATAAAATCATTTATGAGCGGATGAAAAATTGACACCAAAGTAACCTCCACAAGGAAGTGTTGGTGGGAGCGTATTATAGGAAAACTATGAAAGCTAGATGAGTTTATAAGCTCTAGGATTGGATTTGGGTTTGGATTCCAAGTGACACCCAATTTTGTGAAGGAGAGGAGTTACGAACCAAGTGGGTTAGATAAAAAGACACACATATGTGCCACCACTGCCCCACCTGCTCAAATGTGAGGTCAGGGTTACTTTGTATCTAATTATTTGAATTTCAAATCTGAATTGTTGCGTTGCTTCCCTTGCTTCTCTGTGATAATGTCTATTTGTTGCTGGCTATGTCTATTTTTGCTGCAAACAGCCACTTTGATGGCTATAAATACCCTCCTCCTCCAGCTGACTCTTTGATTTTTTTTTTTTTTTTCCTATTGCACTGTAAGTTTGTATTTAAAATTGTTACATGCTGTTCAAATTTCTAGTGTGGCATATCTGCTATTATTTTTTATATTCTGAAATTCTAAAACTTGAAAGTTTTGTTAAAATCTTGACTTTGTTTTCTCCAAATTATTTTCTGTACACTTTGAGAAGCATATGATTCAGTGAATTGGAACTACATGCTGCAAATATTAGACAATTTTGGATTTGGAAACACTTGGATTAATTGGATGAGGAGCTGCATCTCTTCTGTCAGAGTGTCAGTGCTAGTAAATGGATCCCCAGCTGCCGAGTTTTGTCCTCAAAAAGGATTAAGACAAGGAGACCCAATTTCACCATTTCTTTTTAATGTGGCAGCTGAAGGACTCAACATACTTCTATCAAGAGCCAAGGAGCTGGGCATTTTTAAGGGTGTGACGGTTATAATGGTTTGAACATTTCCCATCTTCAGTTTGCTGATGATACAGTAATCTTTTATGAAGCTGATTGGTCAGAAGTAGTAGCTGTTAAAAGAGGCCTTAGATGTTTTGAAGTGGTGTCTGGTCTAAAGATTAACTTCCACAAGAGTGTGGTGTGTGGGGTGGGAGTGGCAAAGGACATTGTTGCAGATTTTGCCTAAAAATTAAACTGTATAAGTCAGAATCTACCTCTAAAGTACCTAGGTAGGCCATTGGGTGCCAATCCCAATAGGAAAGTGACATGGAGGCCTGTGATAGACAAATTTAAGAAGTTAGCAGGTTGGAAGAGAAGAATCCTCTCTTTTGCTGGTATAATAACTTTAATTAAATCTGGTCTATCCTGTTTACCAGTGTACAACATGTCTTTGTTCATGATGCCAGAGTGTGTTGCCAAGGAATTAGAAATGATTCAAGTAGCTTTTTTATGGGGGGTTAATGAGCTAAAAAGAAAGGTTCATCTTGTAAGCTGGAAAGAAGCAACAAAGAGTAGGAAGCAAGGGGGTTTTGGGATTAGAAACATCAGATTGGTGAATGATAGCTTGATAATGAAATGGTGGTATAGATTGTGAGAATATTAGGTTAGGCAGTGTTTTCTTTTCTGAGAGATTGTATAGGTGTATATATATGGTAGTGTTTTAGGTGTATATATATGGCAGTGTTTCCTTTAGGTTAGGTTTATATAGATGACAGTGTTTTAGGTGTATATATATGGCCGTGTTTCCTTTAGTCTTGGGGTTAGGTTTACTATATAATCAGATGTATTCTTTGTATTATTACACAATTGAATATACAAAAAATATTTAGGAATCTTACATGGTATCAAAGCTAGGTTCGAAACCCTAGCAACCATTGTCCAAGCTTCTCTACTTCGTTGAGTTCTTTGGTTCAACTTTCTGAATACGTGCAACCCATCTGGTTTGAGATTGGGTTTGGTTCGTCTGGTCCTTTGTTTGAGTCATCGTCTGATTCGCGTAGGTTCTCCAGTCTGGTTTGTCACTCCTCTACGGTCGGCATCTCTGGGTCGTCCGGCATCTCTGGATCGTCTGATATCTCTGGACCTCGCAATTTCTAGCTCTAGTTTGTCGCCATCGTGGTTCGTCTTCGCTAGTTGAAAGGCCATCCGTCTTGACCCCTCTTTGGTTTGTGACCTTCAGTCAGAACTCCTGTCACTACTGGTCTTCTCTCTCCTTTGATTTCGTCGACTTAGGGTTCATCGATTGGTTCTCACAGGTGATCCTTGTTCGTTGATCCTCTGAGCACCGAAGTTCTTTCTTTCTTTTACTTTGGTATCGCGACCCATCGCAAGCTCTCTGGTTCAATTTGGTTTCGGAATTGCGACACTAGGCTGCTCTCTCTCTCTCTCTCTCTCGTTCAGCTGGTTCGTCGGGTCATCTAGGTTATTGGGTCATCTGATCTTGATTTGGTTATTTTGGTCTATTTTGGGTTCATTACACTTGAACCCCTGGTTTAGCTATTTTGTTTGATTGCACTTGAACCCTTTAGTTTTCTGGTTACTATGACGCCTATGGCTTCTAATGAGTGTGCCTTTTGCTATCAAAGGGGTCATTGAAAGTATCATTGTCTCAAGAAGGGATGTCTGTTTGCCTCGTCTTCACAGCAGTTTCCGATCTAGTTCCGTGCCCCTCCTTCGAATATTTTTCAGCCTCTCGCTGGTTCTACTGCATCTACTCTGGCTTCTGATCCTGACTTGGCTTCTTTGAGTGCTCAGATTAGTCAGCTTCAGCATATACTGTCTACCTCCCAACCATCCTCGTCTGTCTCTATTGTTTCCTCTCCTCATTCGGGTTTGCTTGGGTCTTTTTTAGGTATCTCTTCATCTGTCTGGATTTTTGACTCTGGTGCCTCTCATTATATGACTTCCCGTTTCTTCTTACTTCAAAATTGTACTCCCCCTTCCCTTTCTATTACTGTTAATGCTGCTAATGGGTCTGGTATGTCTGTTATATCTGTTGAGTCTGTCTTACTGATTGCTATGTCTGCTGTCTCTATTCCATTTGTCATTTATGTTCCTCAGTTACCTATTAGTTTATTATCTATTAATCAGCTTGATGCCTCTGGTTTTGATGTTATCTTTTCTTCTTCTATCTGTTCTGTGTAGAATCGGATGTCTAAGCAATAGATTGGGACTGGCCGTAGAATTGGAGACCTGTATGTGGTGACAACCTCTCCTACTGCCTTTTCCTCTTTTCATTTAGATTCTTTGTCCAGTCCTTTCTACTTGTGGCATTCTTGATTAGGGCATTTGTCTACTGACCGCTTACGGTCTTTAGCTCAATAAGGCATATTAGGTAAAGTTTCTCATAGTAAACTTGCCAAAATGATAGTCTTTCCTTTTCGTAAAAGTACTTCTATATCTGATGCACTGTTTTCTTTAGTTTATACTGATGTTTGGGGTCCTTCTCCTGTTCTTACCAAAGGGGGTTCTACATACTATGTGTCATTTGTTGACGACTGCACTCATTATACTTCTGTTTATCTTATGACTCATAAGTCCTATTTCTATCAGATATACCGTACCTTTCAGTCTATGATTACTAATCAATTTGGGTCTACAATTAAAGTGTTACGGTCTGACTTAGGTGGAGAATATTTGGCCAATTTGGGTACCATTCATCAAACTTCCTGTATAGATACACCTGCCTAAAATGGTCGAGCCAAGCGTAAACACCGTCATCTCCTTGAGACAATTAGGTTTCTTCTTCTCTTTGTCTTTGTGTCGGTTTCGTTTTTGGGGGGAGGCAGTTCTTATTGCTGCTTTTCTTCTTAAACGCATGTCTACTCCCCTTGTTTCTGGTAGGTCTCCTTATGAGGCTTTATTCTCCCAAATTCCTAATTACTCCCTCCTTCGTGTGTTTGGATCTGCCTGTTTTGTCTTTCTTCTCTGCAAAGATCGGACCAAACTTAGTGCTCGGTCTGTCCTCTGTATCTTTTTGGGTTATAGTCCTACTCAGATAGGCTATCTGTGTTACAACTCTGTTTCCTGTCGTCTTTATGTCTCCCGTCATGTTTCTTTTCTCGAACGTCTGCTTTACTTTCAGCTTCCTTCTATCACAGTTTCGATTTCCAAAGAGGATTTGATTCATATTGATCCATTTCCTTCTGAGATCGCTCCTGATGAGCACATCTCTATTGTTCCCCCTGAACTTGTTCTCTCTTCTCCTACCACCCCTCCTGCTGAGTCTTTTTCCACTGAACCCCATGAATCTGCTCCTTTTTCTCCTCCTTCTCCTTATCCTTTTCCTCATCTTCCTCCGTTATTAGTTTATTCTCGTCGCCAAGTTGTCTCTGCCCCTACTGTTGATCCTCCTACTTCTGACAACTCTGATTTTCCTGCACACCGATATTCTATTTGAGCGAGTCATCCTCCAAACAGGTTGGGTTGGTCTGATACATCTTTTTCTGCTTCCTATCGTTCTTTTTTGTCTGCTAGTGATTCTTTTTCAAAACCTCAATCTTACAAGGAGGCCTGTCAAGATCCCAATTGGATTCGAGTTATGGAGGATGAGTTTACCTTGCAGAAGATTAACACTTGGGCGTTGGTCCTGTTGCCTACTGGCAAGCATCTGGTTGGTTGCAAATAGGTCTATAAAGTCATGACTCATTCTAATGGTTCTCTCAAGCGATACAAAGATCGCCTGGTTGCCAAGGGTTTCTCGCAGGAGTATGGTATTGATTATGAGGAGACCTTTACTCCTGTTGTCCAGATGACTATTGTCCGTACCTAGATTTCTGTTACCGCTATTCGACATTAGCCTCTATCAGATGGACGTTAAGAATGCTTTTCTTAATGGTCATCTCACTCAGGAGGTCTACATGCGTCCACCTCCTGGCCTTCTCCACTCCTCTAGGCAAGTTTGTCATCTTTAGCGTGCTCTGTATGGTTTGAAGCAATCTCCTCGTGCTTAGTATATCGCTTTTAGACTACTGTTACTGAGCTTGGATTTCATCTTTTTGCTTCCGACTTTGCTTTGTTTATGAGACATATCTCGGTTGGTTTTGTTGCCCTCTTACTATATGTGGATGATATGATCATCACTGGTTCTGGCTATGACTCTTCTGCTATCTCTAAGGTCAAGTAGTATCTCTTTCACACCTTCGAGATGAAGGATCTGGGTCCATTGCTGTATTTTCTTGGTATTGAGGTTGCTTCTTCTCCCAAGGGCTATTTTATGTCTCAGGCTAAGTATGGTAATGAGGTCATTCGCCGTGCTGGTCTTACTGATACTAAGGTTTCTGATATACCGAGTTTAATGTGAAGCTTAACTCTAGTGATGGTGTTCCTCCGGATGATCCTACTTTTTATCCCGAGCTTGTGGGTTGCTTAGTCTATCTGATGGTTATTTGTCCTGATCTTGCCTATGTTGTTCATTTAGTTAGCCAGTTTGTTTCTGTTTCTTGCTCCACACATTGGGCTGCCTTGGTTCGAATTCTTCGCTATCTTCGAGGTATTATATTTCAGGATTTACTATTATCCTCTACTTCCTCTCTAGATTTGGTGGCCTATACTGATTCTGATTGGGTTAGTGATGTTAATGATCTCAAGTCCGCGTCTGGTTTCTAAATGTTTCTTGGCGAAGCCTTGATTTCTTAGAAAAGCAAGAAACAAACTGTTGTTGCTTGCTCTACTGCCGAAGTTGAGTACTGTGCTATGGCTCATGCTACTGCTGAGATTGTTTGGCTTCGTTGTCTCTTATTTGATTTGGGTGTCCTTCAATCTTCTCCGACCTCCCTCTACTATAACAACCGTAGTGCCATTCAGATTGCCCATAACACTGTCTTCCATGAGCGGACCAAACACATTGAGATTGATTGTTACTTTGTTCGTCAGCATCTGCAATCCGGCTCTCGCTTCCTTTCGTCTCTTCAGCTCTACAACTTGCTGACTTTTTTACCAAAACTCACACCACTGCTCGGTTTCAATTTCTTCTTGGCAAACTCTCAGTGTTTTCTACTACAACACATTGAGTTTGAGCGGGGGTGTGAGAATATTAGGTTAGACAGTGTTTCCTTTTCTGAGAGATTGTATAGGTGTATATATATGGCAGTGCTTTAGGTATATATATACGGCAGTATTTCCTGTAAAGCCCCAAACAAAATACATATGATGATAACATAACATCCATTACTCCTTATGACGAACCGAAATAATTCCCAACACTTACACTACTTGATCATGAGATTAATACAAAATAGTTCCACATGCGGTTATACATTCAATGATTTCTAGAACCTGAATCTATAGCATGTAGAACTTTCAGTCAAAAATAAATAAATAAATGCCCTCAAGGGCTTACAAGTTCCAAGGCTTAAGCTCAGTTGCACAAAAGATGGTTTCTTGAACCGATACATGTATAGCCTTTGGTTTACAAAAATACAATCATAACAAAATAGAGCTTTGTGCTCCCAATACATACATCCCCGCCCTAGTTTGGCGGGTTCACCACGTCTTTTCCTGCACCAAAATCCCATAGGGTGAGCATAAAGCCGAGTAGGAAATTCTTAACAAAGTATATATATTTTATACAAGCCTCATAAAATGGAATGCATATGCCATGCAATGCTTTTGACCAGAAAATCACATCTTCATCCTTTGAAAACCATTATGCTCAATGATATCTTGAAATTTCAGTAGTTCAAAATTTATCAATTTTAACTCAAGGGGCGGTAAATACAACTTTGGTAATCCCTAGGTTGGTGTCTGTAAGTAGGCATAACTAGCACTACCAAAACCTCACTTTACCGGTTGCTAACCGGAAGGGAAATGGTATCTCCTCCGGGCGTGTTTTTGGTTTTTCACCCCAGACACTCAGGCCAACTTAATATGCAAAAAATATTCAAAATTTATTCACAAATTCCTTTTCTCAATGCAAAAGTTTCCAAACTCAATTCAAAATGTGTAATGACCAATTGAATGAATATGCAATGCAATAATTATCAATGCCATATAACATCTCTTCATTTTCAAATATCTCAACGATAATTCCATGACAATCAAAATTCCATTTCTCCTTTCAATGCTATTTCACAAGATAGCCACATATTCAATGAATTTTATCAATTAATAACAACATTTCCATACTTTGTACTTTTTTCAACAATTTAGTCATTTCAAGACTATATTAACATCTTAGAATAACAACATCTAAAATCACCACTTCTCATATTTCATGAAACTCATCATTTACATATATATATATATATATAATTAAGAAATTTTCCCATCTTTTATTCATTTGGCACACAAAATAATATATCAACAATGTCAACCAAGTGTTCTCAACATTCATTTAAAACTCCCAATTTCTAGGTTTTTTTCACCACACTACACACACACAAATCTTTTGAAAGAATTTCTTCAAAAGCTTTTCTCCTTAATCAATGTAATTCAAAACCCTTAAGAAAATTATTTCAAGAGGAACAAGGAGCAAATCCCCTCCTAAACTACCCACATTGTTGAGCCAACCATCAAGTTTCAACATTAACAAGAAATTTTCGAAAAATCAACAAAAAAATCTTGCAAAAATATATATATAACTCTAAGAAAGTCCCTACCTCAAGTTTGGAGAAGAAATGAGATGAAACCCCAAAATCAACAGTGCCAAAACTCAATCTCCACTTCACACAATGTAGCCCTTGCTTAGCTCTCCAATATTTGTGAAGGATGTTGAGTCAAAACCTCAATGAATTGCAAGAGATCAAGAGTTTTAAGAGATTTGGTATAGGAAATGTAGAGAGGAGTAGGATATGGTTTTTAGAGAGAGAGATATGTAAAAAGTGATACATACACAGTCCAAGAAGAAAAAAAAAAGCAGATTTTCGGAGCTTGTAGACTCCCGCATGTGCGGCGTGTACCTTCCGCACGTGCGGTTCTCACCCCGCACGTGCGGCCCATGCCCCGCACCTCCAACCGCAGGTGCATATAATGCAGTGTGCACCTTGGCAAACCCCCCAGTTTCCCGCATGTGCGGCCTCACTTCCCGCACGTGCGGCCCCTCTTTTGCACGTGCAGCCAAGGCCTCCGCACGTGCGACTTTGCCCTTAGCCTAGAAAATTTTTCAATTCAACCCAGTACACACCAAACTCGACCTCGCACCTTCCGAAATACGTGAAACTCAGGATAGCAATAAAAAAGAAAATTTTAACGAATAAGTTTTCTAGACAACAACCAAACAGTTAATCTAAAACCTTGCACTAAAACCTGACACCATAACAACGGAAGACCTAAGGTTAAGCAAAGAGGACGAAACGAATAACATACCGGGTCATCACATTTCCTTTAGATTAGGTTTATATATATGGCAGTGTTTCCTTTATACTGTGTTTGGTTGAGGGATTTAAGGAAGAATTTGGAAAGGAAAATAGAAATGGTAGGTGAAATATGAATAAAATATACCTACATTTCACCTAATTTCACACACCTTTTCCCCTTCCTTTTTCAAATTCCTTCCCAAATCTCTCAACCAAACACAACGTTAGTCTTGGGGTTAGGTTTACTATATAATCAGATGTATTCTTTGTATTATTACACAATTAAATATGCAAAAAATATTCAGAAATCTTACATATGGTCAAGAAGATGATGCATTATGGAAGCAAGTTATATGTGGAAGGTGGCGCTACCTTTCACTGAAGAGCCTAATTGTATATCCAGAATTTGGAAAGATATTTTAGCTGTGAGTCATACGAATGCCAGACTGTATCAGTTCTTCATGGATATGATTGAGATAAGAATAGGTGATGGTAACAAAATTAAATTCTGGGTGGATACCTGATTGGGAAGCTCAAGCCTTATGATCCAGTTTCCAAGGTTAAATCAGTTGAGTGATCAAAAGGAAGCTGCAAGCATCCAGGAAAAATAGCCAAAATAGATGGGCTTTAACATTTAAAAGATTTCTTTTTGCTTGGGAAGAGGAGGTTGAAAGATTGGAAATAGTTCTGGGTATTGGGCCAGTATTGAGTGAGTGTAATGTTGATTGCCTCAGATGGAAGTTTGATCAAACAGGGGTGTATAAAGCTAATCATGTTTACAGATGGGGTGAAGCTATAAATGGGCCTTTATCAGATTCAGCTGAGTTGATTTGGAATAATATTTCCCCTCCCAAAGTTAAGTTCATTACCTGGTTGGCTTGGAAAGGCAGATTGAAGACTACAGAGCTGCTACATAGACTTGGAACTCTGGGCAATAATGTTGATTTAAACTGTGCATTCTGTCATGAGGTGATGGAATCTTTGAATCATATTATGATCCACTGCCCTTTTACATGGAAAGTCTGGTCTGCTATAATTAGTTGGTGGGGTTCACTATGGGCTATTCCTGGCTGAATTGATTGCCAACTTCAATGGTGGTTAGGTTGGAAGGGCAGTAAAAAGGAAAGACAGATTTGGAGGGTAATCCCAGTGGCAGTATTATGGTCTGTTTGGATTTTCAGGAATGATTGTATCTTTAATAATCTTCAACCAAAGATTGAGGAGCTGTGTGACCTTATCAAAATTAGAGTGGCTATTTGGGTGAAGTCTCAATCAAAAGGGTATTTCTATTCAGTCAGTGAGATGGTGCACAATCTGCAACAGGTGAGAAGGAGCATTGGATCCTCATAAGAGTTCAGTCAGGCTATGGAAGATGCCTCAGTAGGGAGTGAGCTAGCTGGAGTGTGATTTGGCTTTGTGGTCTGTTATGCTTTTGTGTTTGCTCTGTTCTGCTTTGTAGTGTGTTTTTTGGGTGCAGCATGCTCATGGGTGATGGCTATCTAAATTGCTTGTGTTCGGATGGGCCATCCTTTTGACTTCTTGTTTGCTGTTTTTCTTTTGTTTTGATTAGTTTCTCACAACTCTTGATGGTGTGCCACCATATGATTGAGTGTGCTTATCAGTGCCAACCTAGTTGGGATTGATTTGTATTACTATAATATTTTTTGCATTCATCCCTTCTCTTTATTGATGTATTCTCTTCGTTTTTCATTAATAAAGTTCCCTTCTTTTGTTGATAAAAAAAATTAAAAATTTCAGTGTGTTTGGTTTGAGTTTTTTGGATTAAGTTTTTTGAAAATTGAATTTTTTGGTTTCGTATTTTTTTTTTTGTTTGTAGTGAATATTTTTAAAATTTTAAACATTTTTTTTTTACTTTTTTAGATGCACTTTACTTAGATGTATCTAAAAAGTAAAAAATTTGTGAAAAAATATTTTAAAAAATTAATAAATACATAAAAATAAAAATACAAATAATGTACTGAATTCTTGTTTTTTTTTTTTTTTTTTTTTTGGTATTTAGTGAATTTTTAAAAGGTTTTTTTCACAAATTTTTTACTTTTTAGGTATATTTATGTTAGGTATGTCTAAAAATTAAAAAATTGCTTAAAATATTAAAAAAAATCAGTAAAAATAAAAAAAATTTATGAAAAACAAAAAAAATAGAATTTTTTGAAAAGTATTTTTAGAAAACTCTAACCAAGCAATCTGTTCACACACAAGTACACTAGTTTCTATCACCCATACTCGTACACCTTCAAACCCCACCACTTTAAAACCTCTAACCAGACTTTCCAAGAAAAATTAGAGTGTAAAAGGTGGTCTGCTCTTTCTTCACATCGTTGATTGCATCTCTTCTGATCGTCTTGGTTAGCAATTTAAGATTGTAGTTGAACCCTTCCTCAAATTTTCATTGCATAAAATAAAAATTAAAAAAAATTTAAAAAGATTAATGTTTTGTTTTTAATTCTGTTGTATTTAGTTTTCAGTAAACAATAGGAAAACTTAGGCTCCGTTTGGTAAGCCTCTTAAATTATAGTTTCACCTATTGATTTGAGTGTAGTGTTTGTTTTGAGCTTTCAAATCATAATTCTGTACCCATTTTTCAAAACTCAGTTCAAAACATAATCATTACTTTTCAAAACTCATAACCAAACACATAATTCAAAACTCAATTCAAATCAATATTTTAATTTTTTCAATATTTTAATTTTGTTAAGATTTTAAATATTTTAATATTTAAATATGTTACGATTTTTAAAATTTTTTAATTTTTTTAAACACATTCACAATTGCCTCATAACACACCCATTATTTTTTTATTGTATTTGTTTCTAAAAAATAAACGATAAATATATTTTTGAAATAGGTCATTCATTTTTTAAAAAACAAATACAATAAAAAAAAATTACAATTATCGAATCAGTGTAATTTTTTTCAAAAATGATGTACAATGAGGACTCTACAAAATAAATGATTTGAATCATTAAAACAGGACCTTTGGTGGGTCCCATGGACCTCTCAAGTTTTCTTAATTTAAAATATGAATATGAAAGAAACCTAGTCCTAATTGCCTAGATCAAACTCACATCAAATTTTGTTAACTTTTCATTGTTTTATTAGTATCTTTTTAGGGAATTTTTTTTAGGGTTCCTGATATTAAGATTTTATAACATAAAGGACCTTCAATATTTTCATAATGTCTAAAGTCCCTCAAATCGATCTAGAGAAATTTCCATCTAGAGAAATTTCCATCCAGAGAATTTCTCTGGACTTTCCAGAGAAATTCTCTGTTCCTCTCCAGAGAAATTTCCAGATTATGTAAAGAACTAACAGATATGGTCTTTAACTCAAAAAAAAAAAAGAAAAAAAAAAGGGCAAAACAACACCACCACCACCAATACTGATGCAAAAAGAAATGTGCACACCAGATAAATCATACACAAAATTATTGCACTGAGTACAACCAAGAAACAAAATTCGGTTCTTTTGAAATTTTTCTGAGTTTAAACTAGAGAAATCTAGAGAATTTCTTTGGACCAAGAAAGAATTTCTCTGGACTCACTTCAACCAGAGAAATTTTCTCAAAACCAGAGAAATTTCCCTTTACAACTCAGAGAAATTTATTCAAATCAGAGAAATTCTCCCTCTCCAAATCACTCAACCTAGAGAAATTCACAACTCAGAAATTTCATTTTCTGTCACCATTCGAACCCGACCACTTAGCTTGCTTGATCTTTTCAAGCTAAACCTGAGTATCCTTGAACAGCTGCATCCTTTTAATCTCTAAATCTTTAGCGAATTGCATTCTTTACTTCTCCAATTCAATCATCTGCCTCTGCTTCTCCAATTCCTCCTAAAATACGAAACATTCACCATTGGAGACAGTCCAGTCCCAGCAGCGGCTACTGGTCACCTTCAGAGACGATTCAGAAACCCTAAACCTTCCTTCAAATACGCCTTGTTTTTACGGATCGATTTGATCACCTTCGAAGACGCGTTCTTCATGTCGCCTCGGACTTGGTAGCGATCTAAGTACACCGGCGCATGCATTGTCTCCATGACCTGCTTGACGGCAATGGTGACCAGAAGTCTGATTCCGTCGCCGGAAATCAGAGTGATGGCTCTCGGAGCACCATCTCTCTGTCGGGGAATGTACGCTATTGATCTTGATGGTGATCGAGTGCAGACTTGTTTGAGGATGGATGTGAATTGACGAGCCATTCCTGTGGAGGACTTTGATTCAATTTTTGATTGGATTTCTTGGCAGAATTGAAGAGGTCTGAGAATGAAGAAGTTTAGAGAGAGAGAGAGAGAGAGAGAGAGAGATGAGTTTTGATTTGGTAAGGTCAAATTTCTCTGTGATATATGCGTGAATGATTGAGGGACCTTAGACATCACAAAATAATATGGTGGATCTCTTCCATTACTAAAAATTGGAGAGGGACTTTAAACTAATTTTCCCATCTTTTTATTGTTTTAATAGTAAACTCATCAAATGTCCATACACGACTAACATATATAATGTGAACATTGAAGTTTTATAATTTTAATAATAAACTCATCAAATGTGCATACGCAACTAACATATATAATGTGAACATTGAAGTTTATGCGAACAGCATGTCATTTTTATTACTAATTTTGCCGTTACAAATAACAGATTTGGTTCACAAACTCTATGGGCAAAATGTAAAAATTAAAATTTTGCATTAAATACACAACTAAAAAATTATGTCAATTTTCATATTTAAAAGCTGCTTTGATTCTGATTTTTACAATTTTTTTTTTTTTTTGTAACAGATTTTCACAACCTTAACAAATAAATATCACACTAAGAGTGAGGATTTGTGACACGATATGATAATACAACTCGAACCATACACAAAATTAGTAGGTTAGGGTTGACCATTTTCTGATACGGATACATAGATGACATGACCTGATAACATGAATATTAAACAGGTTGAGTTAGAGTCAAATCTGTATAATACGAAATTAACATGAATAACTTGTATAATGAAGACTTAGATACACATTTTAATATTATTTTCATTAAGGGAGACTTATTTATAAGTCATTTTTCAGACACTTATGCTAGGCTAAGTCCTGTGTAATTTTTTATAGAGTCTCAAGTCTTATTTTCATGAGAATATATTCCACAAGATCCTACATAAACGTAACGTGACGTGACACTTACATAAACGTAACGTAACGTAACGTGACACCTATATATACGTAACGTAACGTGACACCTATATAAACGTAACGTGACACCAATATGAACGTAATGTGACACCTACATAAACGTAACGTAATGTGACATCTATATAAACGTAACGTGACACCTATATAAACGTAATGTGACGCTTACATAAACATAACGTAACGTGTCGCGTTACGTTTCGCAAACTTAATAAGCTTTTATTTTTTTAATCCGTTTGTTTTGAAATAGATATATAATCTTAATATATTTTTATTTTGTATTATTAATTGTAAAATTTAAAAAATTATCAATAATATATGTGAAATCTAAATTAATTAATAAAAATTATAATTTTAAATTAATTAATGGAAGGGCACACTACGCTAGGGCTTGGCTCCTCACCACCACCGCGACCGCTTAAACCCCTTTTCATTATAATAAAATAAATAGAAATGACTACTCTACGTGTGTATGTTAGTGCGCAACCTTAACCCCACTTTGAGAGTGTCTCTCTCTTCCCATCACGTTATTATCACTGTCGTCCTTGATCGATCGATAATCCTCTCTCTTCCCTTTGGTTCTTGAATCTGGTACGACCCTCTTATAACGGAACTCTAATGCATTCGACAGTTGGTGTTGAAAAGCATCACTCCAGGTTGTAATTGTCCAATCGCCTCGCAAGCGCATGAATGCAGTATGCAACATCGGCTCGAGGCCGAATCACTGACGTGGCAAAAAAAATCTCTGAAAAAAAAAAAATAAATCCAAAAAATAAATAAAATCAATTTCTTATATAAAAAATTGAATGTTACCATAGATCATAGGTGTCACGTTACGTTACGTTACGTTTATGTAGATATGTCGCATTACGTTTATATAGGTGTCACGTTACGTTTACGTAGGTGTCACATTACGTTTACGTAGGTGTCACATTACGTTACGTTTATGTAGATATGTCACGTTACGTTTATGTAGATGTCACGTTACGTTTATGTATGTGTCACGTTACGTTATGTTTATATCAATTTCCTATATATGGTTTTACTATTATTTATGATATTAACAACTAATATTGAGGGTAAATGTGTCAACAAACTTCTCACAGGACTTATGGGAACATAAGTTTTTTAGTAGGACCATATGTAGCACAAGTTTCCCTAATAGGACTTATAAATAATTTTCCCTTATAAATAATTTTCCCTTTCATTAAAGAGTATCATGACATTTTTTAATATCTTACATAATTACATCCAATTTATTAAAAATTATTTTTTAAATATAATTTTAAATTTAATATAGATTTTGTTTTTACTTTTAATTGAACTTAATGTATAATTTGATTATTGTATCCGATCCTAGCATGGTTTAATTGTTGTTGTCGTTCTTTAATTTCTCATTTTGAGTTATAGGATGTTTTTTTGAGTTGTTGAGTTTTGTCTCTAGTGGCTCGAGATGTTTTTGAGTTCTTCTTTCGGCTGCGATTATTATACTTCGCGCTTCGCAAGTCTCTCAACTCATCTTTTCCTTGGGTTTGACCTATCTAACCTAGTTCCTTCATTAAAAGGTAGAGGAGAGTGAGGGCTTTCACAATTGTTGATTTGGAGCACTTTGGGGTTTTGAGCATCATCTTCGTCTTCTTCCTTTGAATTCTTCCATTTATACGCTTTAATCATAAGTGTTGGTATTTTGGTATATGGGGTGGATGGGTAATTTTGGGAGAAACCCTAGGTTTTGACTTAGATTAATTTGTGTAATTAATTTAAGGGAGGTTTGTGGAATTGAGTTTAATTCATGAATTTGGGGATTATGAGATCAATTGATGTAGTTGGATATTTAATCACTCATCAAATTGATATTATATATATTTATTTATTTCTAATTAGACATAATTGTTTTGGGCGAGGATAGCCATTGATTGTTGTAGACCTTGCATGTGGCTTAGGTTTATCGAATTGAGTCATTTATTTGTTGAATTTTACATGTATTGATTATGTGTTGTATATTGCAAGTATTGATTATGTTGCATATGCATTTGGTTTTGGAGGAGATAGGATGGACTTCTAATTTGTTGGGGTTTAGGGAAGAAAGGGATGGACCTCGGAGGAGAAAGGATGGACTCCACTAGCATCACATATATGTGTGCTATTTGTTAATAGAAGTATTTCTATTTATTGTTGATATGATGCATCACCACTAGGTGTATCAAGTATGGAAGTAAATGTGGTTGTGATTGATTCAATAATGTTATAGAGAGGTGTAACTTAATTTGTTATCCTGTTAAATCATTGAGAGATGAGATTCCCTGAGTTTTTGGCTAGGTTTTGAGCCATAGATGGAAGGTAAGATGTGCCATAGACAATGTGTCATAGGCAATATAGATATTCGTGTCATAAAATTGTAATTGGAATATAGTGTGTTAACCATGTATCTGCTAATGCTTTAGTTAATTCTTATACTTGGTTTAGTATTTTGAACTTCATTTTTCAGGTGCAGATGGTTCACTACCTCCAAGGACTTAGCTTGTGAGGAATTGAAACCCGAAGATTTGTTTTTAGTTTATTTGCTTTTATATGTAAACACTCAAGCCTAGGGCTTTATTTGTTTTTGAGTTAGAACTCATGGATTTGTGTCCAAGTATTGGCTTGGCAAGATGTAAGCCCGTAGGGCATTTATTTTAATGTTTTATTTCTTAAGACTCTGATGAATGGAATTATATTTCTTGTTTTAATATATTGGTGCATGTTAATATTATTTATTATGGGTTAATTTTGAGGGCGTTACATAATGTATATTTTGTCTATCATTTGAGTTAATCTAGTAAAAAAATATAATAATAAAATATAATTTTTTATAAATTAAGAAAATAGAATTAAGTTAAAATTAAATATTTTTATAAATAATTTCATTTAGTAGGGATTAGTTTCATTAAATTTAACTTGTCAAGAAAGTTTCAAAATTTTTTTCGTACATTTGATATTTTTAGTTAATAGTGAAATTTTTTGGCATGACACGTTAAGACGACACGAACCGGATACGGACCGAAATCATACGACACGATAAAGCGAAAGAATAAACAAGTCGGGTTAGTGTTGAGATAATTTTGACACGAATCCGAAATGACATGACACGAATACGATCTAACAGGACACAATGCGCACCCCTACATCACACCACCATGCATGCATGATATGCTGTTGATAGATATCTCAAATCAAATAGTGACGCTTTAGTTGTAATCTGTAGCAAAGCCAAGAATTCAGTAAAAGGAGGCACAAATTAATGATAATATTAATTTTTTTTTCTTCTCATAATAAACAATAATGAGATATTACTAAATTTAAATATTAACAATCCATTTGGATAAATGCCAATTTTAAATTAAACGGTTTGAGGTTAAATTTTATACAAATATTGGAGCGTAACTATTTTTGGTGGATTGAAAAATTAAAAAAGAAGACGAGTTAAGTTTGAAATAATATATTTTAGTACAAAAATTCTATAAGGGCTGGGCTTCCTTCCAGTCTGTGATCGAACTGGAAGATATGGAAGATACTGTTGGGCCCGTGGGAGCCCACCACGGATCCCATTTCGATAATTCGAATCGTTCAATGTGTAGAACTTGTTGAGTACTATATGCTTGTAAAAAATCACATTGATCGAATATCGATAGCTATCTTATCAAATCAGATTTCTATCAATCGTTTATTTTTTCACAATCTATTTTTTTTTATTATACAAAACTGATTTGATCACGTAATTATCGATATCTAATCAATGTGATTTTTATACAAGTATATAGTAGTCGACGAGTTCTACACATTGAACGGTTCATATTATCAAAATGGGACACGTGGTGGGCCCTCACAAGCCCAACAATACACTCTAGGCCGCTCACGGATTGGAGGAAAGCTAACCCCATTCTATAAAACACATTGCCAAAAAAGTATCTATCATATGCCATAGATGATCTTTGTGGTCTTTAGTTATGACGCAGTGTAGCGGATATGACTTAGTTATAACTTTTTGTGGTTATTATTTTGATTATGACTAAGAGATCTTTGGTTATGCATTAAATAATGGTTAGTTATGACTTTTTCTGATATTAGTTATGGCCTATTATGATATATATATGTGTGTGTGTGTATGTGTATCTTAGTTATAATTTATATAGTGGTCATTTTAGTTATTAATGTAAATAATTTGATTATGACACTTTATAATATCAATATCACAAAGTCATAACTTGTATATGGTATACTCCTTTTGAAGATGTATAATAGGACTCATTTTAGTAGCTTCCTTGTAATTAGAAGGAAAATTCCTAACAGAGAGACGTTAGTACAATTTAAAGAAGGGATACTATTGTAATTTTATAGAGGATATATATGATATAATCTATATATATATATATATATATGGGTACTAATATAATTATCAAAACTTCAGAGGCACGTGCCCCGGCTCTGTCTTTACTAATAAACTAACATCTTACAATCTTGGCCCAAAAAAAATGGACACTTATTAATCAGTCTTATTAACTAAATTTATTTACTTAAAAATTCTAACTGATAAATTTATCACAGTAAATATATTCATAAAAACAAGAGTGATTAATAAATTTATTAATAGAACTTAATGGGTAATAAGTCTCACAAGTAAGATAATTTATCCAAAAAAACATAAGAAAAATGTCTAGTTTCAACATCCACATTATTAGTCATGGCCTCTTGTTTTGTCTCTCTTCTTAGTTTTTTCCATTGACAAAGTCTCTTTGGTTTTAGGAATACTATTTCATAAAGTCCATGCCAATATAATGAGCCAACTCGAGCCCAGAAAGATTGAGCATTCACTGCAAGTCCAGAGATGGTGATCTCGGACCCCATCAAGTGCCCCACAACCAAATCTATGAATGGAGCTTTCGAAACAACATTTGGGGAACCCTATGCTGGTGCAACATGAATTGGCAGAGATCGGCTGCCCAAAATGTTTCGGGCAACTTTGACATATATAGGGCAGATAGTGATAGGAGACGGTGCGGTAAGACTGGCTCATGGAAGATCGAAGAGTCCATTATATTTCTTTACGCTGTGTTTGGTTGGGGAATTTGATAAGGGATTTAAAAATTAAAAAAAATAAAAAAAATAGATAAAATGTAAATAAAATATACTTATATTTTACATAATTTTGCACACTTTTTCATTTTCTTTTTTAAATCCCTTCCCAAATTTCCTAACTAAACACAACGTTGAAGATATCATCAGCTATTGAAAATTTAGCCCCAAAAAAATTTAGGATGTGTTTGGTGGAGATTTCAAAACTCAATTTCATCCATTGATTTGAGTGTGGTATTTGGTTAGAGTTTTTAAAAATTGATTTCACACCCATTTTTAAAAACACGTCTATTCGGTCATTCTCCTGGACGTCCGGCCGGATGACCGGCCCGTTGACTGGAATAGGGCTTGTGTGTTTTTTTTTTTTGGCACCTATTATTTTTATATTTTAAATAAAAAATATTTTAGAAATTTTTTATGAGTTTGAATAGAATTTTAGATTATGTGTTTGGTTATGAGTTGTAAGTTTTTTAATCAAATATTATATATCACATTAAAAATTTCAAACTCAATTTAAAACTCATAACCAAACAATTTTTTCACACTCAAAATCATAATTCTAAAACTCACAAACTCAAAATACAACTCGATTATCAAATCATAATTCTAAAACTCTACCAAACTCTACTTTAAACTTTAAAAATAATTTTCATCTTAACCACAAGGGAAAATTATAAAGGGGTGGTTTGAAATTTGCTTATTTAGTAACTTTTTTTTTTTTTTTTTAATGAAAAAATGTACAGAAAAATAAAAATATGATATAAGAAATTATTTAGATTGTTGTAAAAAGATGACAGTTTGTAACAAATAAGTTTCTTATTTAGATTGTTGCCAAACCATCCCTAAATATTCATATAAGAAATTATTTCATTCAACAATAATATTATTAATATTAATGATCACATTTCTTTATTTTTGTGTATCATCTCATAAATCAACATTAAATGTCAATGGAAATAGCTTCAAAATCTACTAGTGGCCTTAGATGCAATGAGAGCCTATATTAATGATCCAGCATTTGGGTAATCTTACGAGTATGAAGGAACCACAATTTGGGTAATCTCAAGCTGAAAGATTCGACATGTTTGACTCTTAGCTTAGTTGGCCATCATGATTGGCTCTAAATAATTTATATCTAAAACAATAATTAGAAATGGGGCTTTTTATATAATAATTTTTTTAATAAAATTTGTATTTAAAATTTATTTTTCTAGCTTTTTAAGATGCAAAAATATTAATTAAATTTTTATATTTGAGTTTTGCTAACAAATCTTTTTCAATTGATAATATAATAATCCATGGAATTTTTGCCTAAATTTTTTGTTATATTTTTATTAGTTGCAATGAATTTATTAAGAGCTCCTTTTTGAGATTGAATAAGATTTTCTATTTTTCTTAAGTTTTTTATATCCAAATTCATATTTTCTATAAGACATATTTGTTTTCTCTAAAAAAATAAAATAAAAACACATGGCCTATTATATTATATCTAAAAATTGGGCCCTTTTGTTTTGTTTTGGGTTTTTTTATTTAAAAAATAAATAATGAATCACATGGGCCTATTACTCTTTCTAAATTTGGGAGCCTAAAATCTGGACTTGTGGCCTTATGATCCAGTCGGCTTTGATTATAACTTTCTTAAGAGTTTAGTCTTAAGGAAGAAGTCATGAATTCAACTCTCCCTAAGAAGAGTTAAATTAGGAAGTAAGCATTTAGGCCATGTTTGTTTGGGCGGATTGGATTAGCATTTCTATAACTAATAGTCCTAGGACTACGAATTCGTTGGATTATGTATCCTATCTTAACTAATAGTCAAGTTTAAAATAATTAGTCCATACTTTAATTGTTTAACCAAACATCGGATTAATAATTTTATTGGACTATTAATCCAATCCCAAACTCATGTCCACCCAAATAAACATGGCCTTAGTGCTTTATAAAGGTGGATGGACTAACTCCCATAAGTGCTAACAACTAATAACTGACTTTCGCCGTTCAAAAAAAAAAAAGTAGCATCATTCTCTGTTTTGTAGATCTAAGAGAATCTTGGCACCAATGCCACGAACTCAGGATTATAATGGAAATTTCTCGACCATTTCAAAGTTTTGCTAGGAAAAAACGAAAAAGGGTGTGTTATTGAGGACAGTTGTTCTAACCTGTATCACTTCAACATTGCACTATCCTTTAGCAACTCTCCATTAGTGTTCCAGGTTTGTTTTCTTGACTACTTTTCTTTCATAGCTTGTGTTGTTTTCTCTATGCAGGTTGGTGCTAGCTTATGGATGTTTGCAACTTTGGAGATGATAAAGGGTTTTGGTGTTCAGTTTTAGTTGTTGCCAACTTAGGGAGGTTCCGTCCATTTATGTTCCTGTTAATGTTGTTTTCATCTATTAAGAGCTTACTCAGATAGGGGTTGATCTGTTTGCTTTTGTATGCATCTCCCCTTACATACTCTTTTTTATGTCAACGAAGTTCTTCATTTTGCCCAAAAAAAGAAGTCATGATCATACATTGAACCACAATTTTTGTCATTCGATTATATGAAGAGGTAATACACTTTGTGTTTGGTTGGAGGGTTTGTGGAAGGATTTGGAAAAGAAAAGAAAAAAAATGTGTGAAATTAAGTGAAATGTAAGTATATGTTATTTACATTTTACTTATCTTTTCCATTTCCCCTTCCAAATCCCCCACTAAACACAGCATTAGTCAAATTAACTGAACTTATTTTACTACTACATTTCACACTAGTTTAGATTTTTCTCTGTTAAAATCGAGATTTTAAAACGAATAGTTAAGAAAGATTATTTTTTAATGCATACCAATTTGTAAATGACTAACATTTTTTTAAAAGTATATACAAAATTAATTACACAAAACAAAGAAATTAAAATATTGTTAAAAATATAAAAAATATACAATGGACAACTTAGTACGAGAAACTTTGCACCTCATTAAAAGAAAAGGAGAGAGAAAAAATTAAAATATTGTTAAAAATATATAGAATATACGATGGACAATTTAGAGCATCTCCAATGATTGTTGCTATCATGTCATTGCTATTGCTATAATTTGGCAATCAATAGTGCTATTTTGCCAAATCATAGTAATAGTACTCCAATAATCATTTGTTATTTTGGCAAATCTCAACCAACTTTTCCTCCAAGTTTATAGGTGTTGTTTAGATATAAGTTTTTTTGTGATTTTATTTTTGTTTATTTTTTGTCTTTTGTGACCTTTTTTTAACTGTTTGTAAAAAAAAATTATATATTTATATTATTCTCGACTAGACATAAAAAAATTGGAAAATTAGAAAAAAAAATTAAATATAATTCACCCCACCTAAAAACATATCACTACATATTTAATAAATTACATTACAAAAATAATATTACATTCAGTTGTAGAAAATATTGAAAAATAAAAAAAATAAAAATTCATTACAAAAATAAAAAAAATGACATTGCAAAATTTAAAAATACATTATCCCGAAATTATTCATCAAGAGGCAAGGGGAAATAGTAATTTGGACTGCTGATATTTGAGGATCACTTGGCAAAAATCTCATTTTTTCGTATTGTGTAATACGCTTTCATCTGAGGGTCCAAATGAGAAATGTTCGTAGTCATTATCATGTGTTATTCTTTTCTCATCTCATGTTCTTGTCTTTTGATCTCAAAATCATGTTTTTTCATCTCAAGTTCTTTTAGCTCCCACGGTGTTTGAATTATTTTTTCTTATCTTTCATCTTTTTTCTTTTCATTCTCAGTAGTCAAATGGTACATTATTTTAAGACTAATGTAGGAAATTTTAAGTGTTTTATCAATATTTTTATCAAATATCTCACATGATCTTGTTAAACATTTGGTAAAAATGTTGATAAAAATATTTGAATCTTTAGCATTTTCCTTATTTTAATGAAAGATATATATGGCATTGAAGATACCTTCTTTTATTTTTCTTTTTTATCAGGAAAAAGAAATCTTTATTAATGAATAGAAAAATTCATCAAGAACAAGAGCAAAAAATTGACTATGCATAACAGGAGAGAGTAGTCTAGGACAGATGGATATGCTCAGAATTACAATAATGTACAAACATCTTCAAACTGCAACATTGTTTGAATCTCTATAAGCTTAATTTGTTTTTTTCTTATCCTATTCAATCCAACATGACTTATTAATATCTAGTTTGGACAAAACTGTAAAACGTGTATTTTAAGCCACAAACACAAACACATACAAAAATTCAAATACAAAACAGAACAAGGCTTACACATTGGATTGAATAGGATCGTGATTAACTCACAAATCTGAATGCAAATCGTGTGCATCAGGGCTAGAGCTCTTCAAGTTCGATGAACTTGATTTGACTTGACTAGAGGATCTGGATAGGATTAGTCGCGCTACATTCTCGGCTGCAACAGCACTTGTTTCCATGGTACTGGCTGCATTCTCAAAAGAATTCACATAGTACAAATGCCGGCCATCCAAAATAAATGGTGCAAACCTTTCCGGAGCCTTGTAATGAGGATAAGCTCCCCAATTTATTCTAATTGTCTCCGTCCGCACACTACAATGGCAAGAATTAACAAACCATCAAACATTTTGAACATTCAGATAAATTCAGTTATCTAATTGGCCTATGAAAATTAATGAAATATCTGCTAATTAGGCACTCTATTTATTATGCGATGCTTGCTCACATCTTCAAACTATCAAGTCTAATTTTCCCACTTCTAACAGTTCCTTTTAAAACATTAGGATGTGTAATTGCCACATTGGCACATATTAAATAAATCTTCCCACGATGCAAAGAAACTACTAAAATGAAAAAAAGGAAGTAATGGCTGAGTCTTTCCTGCAACAATTAAATGAGATTTACGGCATACCTAAAAATGCGATTGAGCAATGCATCTGCTACTGTTTCACGGGAGAATATTTTGTAGCTCACATCATTCTTACTGTGTTGCTTGAGAACAGAAATGCTTGTGAATGGAATATCAGAATTCTCTACAGTGCCCACCAGTTCTGGAATTGCTGATGCAGAATGCAGGCCAAAATATGCCTTGGCAACAGCAAACCGTCAATAGTTAGAATATTGAAAGATGATATACAGTAGGGGAAAAACAGCATAACTAAGCATACGAGTAATGAATTTTTGAATGCTAGAAGTAACTGTTAGAATACTCACTGGATTCAAGAATCCCCTCACAAAAGTTGCATGGGTATGTTGTAATTGCCTATTAGGAATTAAAAATGCAGGCGTAAAACGAATATTTATCTCATCCAGGGGTGTAGCAACCACAGTGATATCACATGTGTAACTATTTCCATTGGTTGAGTTAAGCCCATAATAATCTCCAAGGTAAGAAATTGATGCTATTTCTTCATTGAGGTGCAATTCAACATCTTAAGTATTAATTAATCCAGCAGCCATCTGCCAGTTCCCTCCTTCAACTGCCCACAACCCTCCCCCAGATCCTGCCAATGAAACCGCACCAGCAAATCCACTGATGCTGACACTTTGGCCATAATTGATTCTCGTGATTACCTGAAAAAGTAAATAAAATTTTGAATTCTGATGAATTATCAAAATATTAATGCAGTCCAACTCTAAGCCAGGTTGAAAGTTGACATCTCACAACTTCAACAAATTCCGAAGTATTTTAAAAGATTGGCATAAATATGATAGGAAAGACTAATGCAAAGTGTGATCTTTCAATAACATCCAATTAACAGAAAATAATGTCTAGTGTTAAAAATAATCACTGCCTCATAACCAGCAAATGGCATGTCCTCGTATCCAGCAAATCCCACAAATATTTGGAAAATGAAATGATGAATGCTATACCTATTCTTTAATTGTCTCTTGCTACATATTGAGGGAGCAGTTGTTGTACCCGTTTTCTTTTTTCTTTTTTGTTGGTGGGGGGTTGGAGTTTAAATATAAGCAGCCAGCACACAAGATTTATACTCTTGGTCACATCAAGCATCAGATTAAAACACAATTTAGGATCTTTGGACCTAACTGCTGCAGATTCATTGGAAGTATACCCACAATCACAAAATATAGCATACAAACTTGAGTTTATTTTGTTAGCTGCAATTACACAAACTTACTGCAACAAATGCAATCAAATCACATCCAAGATCCCCATTAAGTGTCAAAGAATTTATTAATTACTTCAGAAAACAACGTAGAGACAACATAGTTTTTAATCTTCTTCAAAGCTCTAGCCTCTTACATAAACCTTCTTTTTATCCCGACAAGAAAAAATTATATTCAAAACACTCGGGTCTCACATTCATCTATAATGCAAGACCATGATAACAAACAAACTCTTTTTGTTGCAAATCATATGCTTCCTGGAATATCAATGCCCAACACTTGTTGATTTATTAGATCATAACTCACACACAGCACCCTTTCTGCATTAAAAGGTTATTATTACACAGATAATTTCTTATTTATTAGGAAAGGGTCTAATATAAACCCATGAGGTTCTATTAAGTCCACAGCCATCGGCACTTATAACTATGTATCTAATGTTCTAATCTCTCTTATTACATTGCTTCTCCTATATTAGTTTTTTTTTTTTTTAATTTTTTTTAATTTTTTTATTATAAATCAGCTGTATTATTATGTTACCAACAAAGAATTATTTTTATGAACTACATGGAATTGTGAGGGATTGTAAATTGCCATGTATAAAAACTCCATTGGTATGACACACAAATCAGCATATTTAGTATGTAACTCCAAAGATTTTATTAGATGTGGAAAGGGATGTCAACTCAACTTTAACAGCCAACCATAAGTATAAACTTCTTTGCTGAGTAACATTTTTGAGGAGATTATGTTATTAGTGTGAGGACTAAAATAGGTTAGCAATTTCATGACTAGTATTGCAACCTTAGGTAGAAACCAAAGCCACTACCGTGAGAAGAGCATATTGGAGTACCTACGAGTATAGAAAAGGGTTGAAATTTTTTCATAAAAATTTAGGTTGTCCTACGAAGTATAGGACATTCATATTTGAGGCAAAGAATACATACAAACAAACAAACAATTTTACATGTGTACTATACAAGTCAATGCACTTATAAAAGCATTCAAAAAATAAGAGCCATCCAATAAGAACATTCTGAACATAGAATTTATTTTCCCCTACCCATATTTTTATAAATCAAAACTTATGTGCTTACTACAACCATTCTAGAAAAGAATAAATAAACTTCAATTATAAGTTACGTTCTTTCATAAGAATTTCAAAGCCCTTCAGACATTATTACTCTACTTCTAAATATCATCAAAGGGTGGAACAGCATTTCATTCCCACCACCTCACCCAAAGAAAAAATCTCCAAAACCACTTTTCAACAGCCATACAGACTATAAAAATATCAAAGAGCATATGAATTCTCTGCAAAATCCAAAAAAAATGAAATGTAACAAGGGCCAAATCACCCTCACTGTTACTGAACTATCAAGCAAAACCAACAAATCATTCTATGGATTGACACCCTAAACCATTGAAAGACCACCATTTTTTTTCCCCATGTACAACAAATCAAGCATAAAGGAGCCACATTCTAAAATTTTTTACTTCTTTCCAAATTATTCTACTAGCTCTCCAGCCAACAATCATGTCAACCTAAAGCAAAAAACAAGGAGTTTTTAACTCACATTGTAAACCAACATTAAGGAGGTTTGGTACTGAAGTAGAAAAATCTTGGCTTGGCTGATCCAGTTCAGACATTCAGAAACAGTCCCCATAGTTTCTTTGAAAATATAGATTTCTTGTGTCTTCACATTATAGAATTCAACTATGCTACATCAACACTAGATAGGTAAATGTATGGGATGTGTCAAGCATCCATCAACACAGTCAGTTAGTGATTTTACCACACACAACGCATAAATAAACTACGCAAATAGACAACAATAAATGATACACGGTCGGATGGCAACCATGCTCATATTGTCACCTCACCTAGTTTAGTTCTTGTTCTTATTCGTCTAAACTTTTAAGCCCTTGAAGAGTAATGCACTTCTTAAGACCTTTTTATTTTGAAAACCTTTTATCCCATTAAAATTTTATGATTAAAAGCCAAAAGAAAAATATTTAAGAAAAAGGAAATGCAACATAGGGAATCAATTATCCATGAACAATGCCAAAAGTTAAGAAAGCAAAAACAAAAAAGCTGAATCAGAAGTCAGCCTATTGTAACTGGGATCTCTTTCATCTCATAATAGTCTCTGAAAATTAACTACTAATTGTTTTATATCAAAAATTGATTTTAAGACATCTAATTGAATACTTGACTCAGTACTCAAATGGAAAGAATCTCACATTGTGTGTGTGTGAATCGTCTTCTTCTAGTCAGCATGCGATATCATAATACAATACTAGTAGTAACTAGTTTTCTTCATAGTCACTGCATTTCAGTTTCATTGTTCCTCCTTTTGTTTAGCTTCATATAATACTTCAAAGTTTTGATCTGTGTATCTAACCATAATCTATATTGTCAAAAATTATGTACTAATCAAATTTATTGACTACAAACAGATGCATCTGTATCACTTCATAAATTAAAAGCAACCAACATTCAGGAATCAGGATTGAGTTTGCTTTCTACATTCCATTTTCATGTCTACACTGTCATGTACATATTTCCACAGCAGTTCTGTTGTCGATACAGGGGAAAAACTGGAAGCCTGTGTAGAATCTAGACCTTCCGATTGATCAGGGCTCCTGAGTCATCAATGACTATAAATGAAATGTCTGGCTTATGCAGTTTGCCCTGTCTCTTCAAGTAAGCATGAACACCTAATAATGATGACATTACCATTACTACATATCTCTGGGCCTCATGGAATTAGTTGTTTGTCCATTCCCTGTATTGGTGATATCTACCTGAATGATCTAGAGCAGTGCGTGATCCCCAAACAAGATCTATAAAGGATAGAGATGGATCCATCAATTATTGGTTGAACCATCAAATCCCATATCATTATTTCACTTTAAAATTCAAATAGTAAAATTAACAATATAATCAACATGCTCATAACTCCAACTGATGCTTGTTTCATCTAAATGCCTAGTTCAAAAGGTTATACCATCTTTATGATGCTTGCCCAAATAATTATCTCAGACTAAGAATGGCACTAAATTCATAGAACCACGATGCTAAGTACAATATAAAAATAAAACAAACTGTTACTCCCAAACACAACCAACTAAAAAGACACAGAAATTAAACATGTGAGAGTTAGGGTTCTTACTGTAACAAGCTCTTGTATCAGCAAAGGAGACAACCTAACATCTACCAGTTCCTCTTGCAATGTCCTGGTGGTGAGATTATACAAACCAGCCCATTTAAGCATCTCATCCACAGTCTCAAAGACTGGCCTTGATTCACAGCTTTTATAGTAATTTAAGAATTTATCCACTGCACTCTGCACCACAAATATACATTCAATCCACATATACAATATATATATATATAGATAGATATAGAGACAGAGACAGAGACAGAGACAGAGACAGAGAGAGTGTGTGTATACCTCGACAAAGTTACTCATTTTGAAGAGAGAGAATCCATAACGAAAGAAAATGCGGAATGAATTGAGTAGCGATACGATCTTCTGGAAAAAAGGGAACTTAGAATTAGAGTCTAGGGTTTTGAAGACGAATTTATGGCCGTCCCAAATCCCGAAAGAAGAGGAGTCGTCTTCATCATCCTGCTTGACGGTTAGATTGAGAAATTTGACGAAGTTAACGGCGTGGTAGTTCTTGGGGTGGAGAATGGAAGCTCCGGCTTCGAAGGTGTCGCCGGCGAGGGAGATAGTAGCCATCCTGCCTCCGACGCGGCCGCGGCGTTCGAAGATTCGGATTAGGCCGATGGGAGGAGGAGATTGATCGGAGTATTGGCGGAGGAAGTGAGCGACGGAGGAGCCGCCGATGCCGCTTCCGATTATGCAGACAGTTGGAGGATCAGATTGGACTGAGGATGATGATGATGATGGAGTGGAGAGAAACAGGAGAGTGAAAATGAAAACAATCATTGCGTTCATCTTCATCTGTGGTGTCTTCAATGGCTCTTCTTTCTTCTTCTCCATTGACTCTGATTCACAGGTATATGTGTGCAGGAGAATATTGATATAGCTATAGCGAGGTCAGCTCTTCCTGACAGGTACTTGGGAGCAGCTTCTAACTTCAACCAATTGAAATTTCAGAAATGCATTAGAATCGTAGAAAACTGAGCGCTGTTTTCACTGGGGCGCGACCCCCACTGTTTAAATTTTTTGGGCTAATTGTTTTTGAAAAACATACGCGAAGTGATCCATAATTCGGTTGTGTCTTTGAACTTAGATCTTGGGATCTCCAGTCAACTAGGTTAGGTTGTCATTATGACGACTTTTAAGTAATAGGCTTTAAACACATTCCCCTTGATAAAATGGTACACTTGCTCTTTGGCTAGCCCTTTAGTTAATGGATCTGTAATATTCTCCTTTGACTTTACATATTCTGTGAAAATTATTCCATGTGAGAGCAAATGCCTAACGGTATTATGTCTTCGACGAATGTGTCGAGACTTACCGTTATACATCTGATTATGTGCCCGTTCTATTGCTGCTTCACTATCACAGTGAATGCATATAGCTAGTACAATTTTAGGCCACATTGGAATGTTTTCTAAGAAATTATGAAGCCATTCTGCTTCTTCTCCTATTTTATCTAAAGCAATATATTCAGATTCCATTATCAACCTTGCTATGCATGTCTGCTTAGAAGATTTCCAAGAGACTGCAGCACCTCCCAGGGTAAAGACATATCCACTAGTGGATTTTGAGTTTTTAGTATCTAATATCCAATTCATATCATTGTACCCTTCGAGTATTGTTGGATATTTGGTATAATGTAAGTCATAATTCTGGGTATTGTTGGATTTACAAACCTTTTTTTCTTGGCTGGGAACTTGAAACCCATTCAGTTGTTCCATATAGATTTCTTTATCTAACTTGCTATTGAAAAAAGGCTGTTTTAACATCCATTTGATGTATCTCAAGATTATACAAAGTTGCAATCGCAATCCACATGCAAATAGATATTATTCTTGTCACTGGTAAATAGGTGTCAAAATAATCAAGGCCTTCTTTCTGCTTGTATCCTTTAACAATAAGCCTATCCTTGTATTTATTTATTGAACCATCTGCTTTCATTTTTCTTTTGAATATCCACTTATATCCAAGAGGTTTACATCCTGTTAGAAGATCCACTAGTTTCCAAGTATGATTTTGCAGTATTGATTCAATTTCACTATTCACAGCCTTTCTCCACAACGGAGCTTCAGGACTTGACATTTCTTCCTTGAAGTTTTGAGGCTCATTTTCTAACAAGTATGTTAAAAAATATAGACAAAATGATTTAGAGATCCTAGCCCTTTTGCCACGTCTAGGTCCATCTGCTTCATTATCATCGTGGTCTTCACCACTACCCATAGTAGTATCAGAAGTTCTTTTATTTGAACTTTTCTCTTTAGTTTTCTTGCATGGAAAAATGTGTTCAAAAAACGATGTATTCCTTGACTCAATAATAGTGTTTATATGCATATCTGGATTTTCAGATCTATGAACTAAAAATCTATATGCACTACTATTATTTGCATAACCAATTAACACATAATCAAAGGTTTTTGGTCATATTTTAGTCGCTTTGGGACTAGGGACTGCCACCTTGGCCAAACACTCCCCACACTTTGAGGTAATTGTAAGTAGGTCGTTGACCTTTCCATAATTCATAAGGTGTTAGATTGAGTTTCTTGTGGGATACCCTGTTAAGGATAAAGTTAGCAAACAAAATCGCCGCCCCCTACAAGTTCTGAGATAACCCTGAACTAATCAACATGACATTCATCATCTCTTTAAGAGTTCGATTCTTTCTCTCAGCAACTCCATTTGACTGAGGAGAATAGAGTGCAGTGGTTTGGTGAATGATACCATGTTTAGAACAAAATTTCTCAAATGGTGCATCATACTCACCACCTCTATCACTTCTCACTATTTTAATAGTTTTGCCAAGTTGATTTTCAACCTCAAGTTTATATTCCTTAAAAACTTCTACGACTTCATCTTTACTTCTCAATAAGTAAACATAGCAATATCGAGTGTAATTATCAATAAAAGTAATAAAGTACTTCTTACCTCTGCTAGTTTGAACAAATTTTAAATCATAGGTATCTATATGAATTAAACTTAGAGGTTCAGTACTTCTTTCTGCTTTATTAAATGTTGCCTTAGTGAGTTTTGCCTCAATACAAATTTCACATTTATAATTAGGATCAAATTCTAAGTTTGGTAAACATTCTAAAGCAACAAGTCTACACAAAGAATTAAAATTAACATGTCTTAATCTACCATGCCATAAAAAAGAATACTCAGCAATATAAACAGAAAATGTGTTATTATTATTAATAGCCAAATTTGGTACAACAGTATTTACATTGAGCTGGAAAAGCCCATCACTCATATAACCTTGCCCTATATACATTTCACTTTTGGAGAGTACAACCTTGTCAGATTCAAAAACTAATTTAAACCCATTCTTGATCAACAATGACCCATAAATCAAATTCTTGCGAATTTCTAGCACATGGAGTACATTGTTGAGCGTGAGTTCTTTTCTCGAGGTCATTTTTAGCACAATCTTTCCTTGTCCTTCCATAGTTGAAGTGGAGGAGTTTCTCGTCCACTTTGTAGGTTGTGAACATCTTCTTATCTGCATAGATATGGCGGGTTGCTCCACTATCCACCCCCCACTGCTTGGAATTGCCTACCTAATTTTCTTCAGAGACTACTGCAGCAAGATTGATGTCTGCTACTCCATCAGAAAAATAAAAATCCTCAGCTATGTTCGCTTGTGCTGGTTTTTTGCTTGAACTCCCTCCGTCCTTGTGAATGTGACAATCCTTAGTGCAATGTCCATCTTTGCCGCATACAAAACACTTGCCTTTGAATCTCTTGTTGATCCCTTTGTTGATTTTACTAGTAGATCCTTCTTTGGAACCATTGTCATCATGCTTCCGCTTTTTGTTGTTGAACTTTGACCCATGTTCATGTTCCACAACATTTGTTTTAGCCTGCATGACATGATTTCCTAACTTCTTGTCGAAACCACGGTTGTCCTCCTTAGTCTTGAACCGCACTATTAGTTCCTTTAATTTCATCTCCTTCCGCTTATGCTTCAGATAATTCTTGAATTCTTTCCAAGATGGTGACAATTTTTCAATGATTGTCGCTACTTAGAAAGATTCACAGAAAACCATCCTTTCCGCATGTTTGTCATGGAGAATTAATTGGAAATCTTGAACCTGGTTAATAACCGTCTCGGAATCCATCATTTTAAAATCCAGAAAATGGCTGATAACAAATTTCTTTGTACCTGCATTCTCTGTCTTATACTTATGATCTAGAGATTCTTACAGTTCTTTAGCAGTGTTTTTGACACTATACACATTGTACAGTGTATTGTCCAACCGATTGAGGATATAATTCCGACACAAAAAATTACCATGTTTCCATGCATCGATTGCGGCAACCACTTGCCGGTCAGTTTATTTCTCGTTTAGTGTCGGAGCTTTTTTATGAGTGAAGCAAACCAAATTCAATGTGGTAAGATAAAACATCATTTTTTGTTGCCATCTTTTAAAATTATTTCCATTGAATTTTTCTAGCTTCTCCCCATAATTTATCGGTAACCGGTAATGCCGGAGTCATCATTGGCACAACAAGTGTGGGGGTTTGAGTAATAATGCCAAAGATCTTGTTAATCTTAGTTGTCATAATTACGATTTAAATAATAATAATATATCAATCACAAATTTATACAGAAAAAAATTTATACACAAAATATACAGAATAATATTTTGTAACAAAATTCCAATGATAAACAGTATATTACTACCATGTTATCAAATAAATCATTAAACAGTTTATTACTACTATTTAAGAAATTAAACAGTATATGACTACTATTTAATTTTCCGAAACAAAATATTCGTCTGTCTAACACAGAAATAAATAAAAAATGAAAAACTATTTTAAGATTGTTATTCCCACAAAGGGTGTGTATGTAAATTAATTGTGTAAAATAAATAAACAATAAAATAAATTAATTTAGAAAATTAAATTCTGAATTAAATGCTTACAGAAATTAAAGTTGAGACTTGTATTGGACACAATCTCCTTAAAGTAGATTTCGCCTTCGCTCCGGTGCTTTGAGTTTTAACCGGCGTCTACTTCTCACGATGCAATGACTAACACTTGATTTTACAACACTATAAAATCAAATCTGGTGAACCAAACGATGCTACAACTCTTTCTCTTTCTTTTCCTAAAAATAAATGTAGAAACAGATGCATGAGCAAAAGAGGATGAATAGAAAAAGAAGGGGAAGAAGTTTGAAAAATTTCGATGCCAGAAATGCTAGAATGGTAGGCTTTATATAGGAGGAAAGATGGCTGTTCCGAACAAGTGCCAACTGTTCAGACTGGTCTAGGAAAGGATTCAACAGGTTGAAACCTGTTCGGGTGAAGGACAAAATTTTGGAAAAAGATAAGTATTGGGTCAGACAAGCTTAACCTAACCTCACACCCGTACCCATACCCGCGCCCAAGCCCAGCTCGCCCAATCGGACGGTGGCACACACGTGTGGTTTTTGTTTTGAGTCCAATGGGTCTAGCCCATTTCACTCATAACCTCACCCTTCTACAAACTTGGGTACCCCTTGAGATCCATCTCAACTATCCCAATCGTAGGTATATAAACCCAAACAAAACCTTAAGCATTTCCAATGTGGGACAAGCACATTTCACAAATGTGTAGGAAACCCACCTAAATCCATTTCCATGAACCTGAAAATGCACATTGAATTCTCATTCATTTAGAAATAGTTTTGAGCAACCAAATATACGGTTTTATTCACTACGCGGCATAAAACATAAACCCACTGAAAGATGTTAAAAATAACACTTGGGTCCCACCTTAATTCATTCTCAAAGTTAGCAAAAAATAAGAATTTTCAAAGCCATTTTCCAACAGTGCCAACCTAGTTGGAATTGATTTGTTTTTACTATAATGCTTTTTGCACTTATCCCTTCTCTTTATTAATGTATTCTCTTCGTTTTCATCAATATATTTTGTTGATAAAAATATATATATATATATATATATCTATATATATTGTGTGAGTCGATTTTTGACCTCACTGCCCAACAAGTACTCAGCTAGCGAACACTGGCAGAATAGATTGCGCCCGAACGACTTGTAACAGAAAGAAGAGGATCCAGCGGTGGTTCGTCCACCCGGGGACACTCTGACAATCAAGTCAGTTATCTCCCAAAAATAGCAAAAGTATTTAACTCACTATTCAGAATGCAGAAAGCGTACCTTAGACCCATAGGGGTGCCTCTCTTTTATAGCCAACACAAACCTAATCTTATTAGAAGCCTAGCTCCAATGGATTCTGTCTCAATGTTGATCTTGGACTCCTAGTTAGATTGGGACAAACTCTTTAAGAGTCTTATCTTTATCTAGACTGAAGTCCTCCCAATTCTAGGACTCTTGCTTATCCGCTTAATTCAGATTATGGTATTCTCGCAGATAACCTCGGCCTAGCCGAGATTACCTCGGCATCATGTCCAGGACACATGGCCCCTCTGCTGATACTTCAGTGCCACCTCAGCCACGTGTTGCCATTCAAAAATTATGTCCCCACAACTGCCCCCTAGGTTCTACTACCTCGGCATCCTGAGGTGATGGAACCTATATCATTTCTTTCACTTAGTACGTCGACTAAGCTTGCTCTATCCTTCATTACCGAGGTCATCATTTGTTGGCCCCATATGACCAAAACTTGTAATCTGTTTTCATTAATGCCTTAGAACAAATAATCAGGTCGGTTCAAATTATTTAGCCGAGATCATCTTACTCGCCGAGGTCTTTGCTTCACTAAACCAAGAATTTCAAGAGTTTCAACACGCGTGTGAGCTGTCACGCAAAATATTCCAACCATTTCTGCTATGCGTCTCTTCCCCATTGATCTGTATCTGACACGAGCCATTAAGTCGCATCGCGTCTGCATGCCCCGTCTGAAAAGCACGTCGCCCTAGGCACATTGATTACAACTTTTGCCGCCATTTCGTGGTTTTGATCAAAACCACTTCTCTCTCTCCGTCTTTTCACTTTTGCATCCTCAACTTCGTGCTTACTCTCTCTCTCTAAATCCACTATTGTTTTCAAGCTTTCAAGCTCTGTAATCATTGTATTCACCTCCTCCGGTGAGACTTTTGCTGCCCTTTTCCGATTACTTCCATCATCTGACTTCGGTGTACCTCTCATCGACTTCATTCTCTTTGGTGAGTTATTTTTGTCCCATTCGTTTCAATTTTCTTGTTTGTACTTTAAAGAACTCTGTTGCTTTTGCAAACTTGCTCATGTCTTTGATCGTTTAATTTGTATTTCGATTTCCATTATGTACTGAGCATGTTTGCTTTGTGATTCTATTTTTGCTTAGTCCATTCTTGAGTATATACACACTACTTACATATTTGTTTTGATTTTTGCTGTTGTTCTTGGTCTTGTACCCCTTTACACACTCTGTTACAGTGTTCTTGACAGTTCACTACTATTCTTGATTCTGAATCATTGTTTTTTGTTTCTATTTTCTGTGTTTTCTCCAGATTCTTGCCTTCAATCTTTGTTTGCCTAGACTTAGGTTTGGGATTTGTCATAGAACTCACAAATTTTAGGAAAAATCGAAACGAATTCCCCTTAGATCTTTCAGAAAAATTTGCCCCAACACACTTGTAGTTTTTACACGAGGTCCCTCAAACCCTTACAAAACACTTCCTTCTGAAATCTAATACCTTCCCCCCAAGCCGACGTCATGGGTATGTGGAGGTATAGGGTAGAGACCCCAACTAAGTTAGAATATTTCAGGCAGGAGTTTACTATCCCGGCCGACGTCCTTTTGAGGTTGGCTGGGGAGGATGACTCCATCATGCCCACAGTTGACTCCATGTCTTTCCCAGTCGTAGCTTTCATAGAGTGTGGACTTAGGCTCCCACTTGACATCCTTTTCCGAGAAATCCTCTATTATTACAAATTGAACCCAATGCAGCTCGCCATCAACTCTTACCGAGTTATCAACGGCATAATAGCCTTAGCCAAAAAAGAGAACGCTAGGGTAACTTTAGCTGACATCCAATACTGCTACACCATGTGTGGTCTCCAGTTAGAAAAAGGCTACATCTATTACCTCAAACAGAGGTCCACCGAATACAAACTTGTTGCCGACCTCCCAAACTCTAACAAGGGAGCCGAGGGCGATTACTTCATTGTCTAGGGCAACTGGGAGTTTGCTCCAGAAGAGGACCTTCACCTCTACCCTCTTAGCCAAACAGTATTCATAGAGGGTAATGGCAAGAGCCAAGTGTTACACTTACTTGTTTTTCAAGTCTTCAATACATTGTTCTTCTTATACATTCTAACGTCTATTTTTCTTGCAGCTCTTCCACAACCGGCAAAAGACTTCCGTAAGTCCTTCTTCCCTAGCAAGGACCTCAAGAAGCTGTTGGATCTGCCAATTCAGAGGCAGAGAGCTCCTTTACTGCTCAACTACATCCCTGCTTACAAGTCGGTTCTTCCCGATATCCCGAAGAAGAAGAGCAAGTCTCCTCCTTCCGTTACAACTCCACCAGCAACTTCATCACCTCGGCCAGATCAGGGATCAACTTCTGATCTAGCTGAGCAACCATCAACCTCAGCTCCATATCTGATCCCTCCATCTCAACGCAAATGCCGACGTCGAACTGCAATCGCTGCCGAGATGGGTCCCAAGAAAGTAGTTGTAGAAGGTCTTCTGGCCGACATCCCCGATACTGTCAACACTCAACCAGCACAATCCCAGCGTCAAACAAAGCCAAAGCCCAAAAGACTGAAGAAGGCCCAGCCCAAGACAATGGTGACTCAGATTGACACTGAGGACACCTTGCCAATTTCAAAATTGGCTGAGAGTGAGAAGACCGCCTCCGCTACTGAGAAGAGGCCCGCCGAGGCTGAACCATCTGAATCAACTCGGTCAAAGAGACCAAGGTTTGAGTCGGCCACAACCTCGGGCTCTCTAAAATCTAATGTCCCCTGGGCTCCCTCTATTACCATTGAGAACAAGCCGGTTAAAGCTAACAACAGCGCCAATGACATTGAACTCGGCGTTGCCCTCTCTACCGCTTTGCTCCTTTCCAACAATCTCGAGCGCAACGCTGAGGTGAGCGAGTACGAAAATTTTGCTTTGATGTTGCAGCACTCCGTGCAGGTAAGCCCCCATTACTTGACACGCTCCACTTTCTGTTTTTCCCATACTTACAAAATTTTTACTAACATTTGTTTTTTTCATTTCTTCTAGGCGATCCAGTATGGCCACTCCTTCGCGATGCAAGCTTTTGACATTAAGAAGGAGTTGGTCCAAAAGACAAAGAAGGCTGCCAATTTGTCCAAGTCCTTTAACAAGGCCGAGGGCAAAATGAAGGCCTTGATCAATTGGGTCGAGGCAGCCAAGAAGGCTCAGGACGAGGCCGAAGAAAAGGCTGACGCTGCAGAGGCCATTGCCAAAGTCCTTGCGGCCGAAAAGAAAGAGGCCGAGGCAAAGATGGTTAAGGCCCAAAAAGAGCTTCAAGATGCCCTGGCCACAAAAGAGGCCGAGATCAAGACCGCCGATGAGAAGGCGTACGCCGAGGGGGTAGCTGATGTTAAAGAGGACTACAAGAGACAAGTCAGGCAGGCATGCAACAAGGGTTTCACCCTTGGTTGGATGGCTGCCCTCAAAAAACTGGATGTCCCCAAGGACTCCCCCCTCAAGAGGGCTGGCGACCTCCCCCTGCCATTCCCTACCACTCCAAGCCAATCCAATCCAAGGACGAGGCTGAGTCCGAGGAAGAAGCTTTGGTCAGGAAGAAGAAGGAAGCTGTTGGGGCCAAGTCCCCTACTTTGAATGAGTAAGTTGTGGACTTGTCTTAGGATAAGAAGGGTGAGGTCTCTAAAGATGCCACTCCTGAGAAGACAACATCGGATGTGCCTATCGCCGACAAGAGCCTCGACCAGACTCTCAAAGAGATCGACGCCGAGCTCGCGGCTGAGAAAGCCGCCGAGAAGAGTTCCCAAATGTCCTCTGAGCCCCAAACCCAACCAGCTAACGACGTCGAATAGTCTAGTTTCTTTACTTCTTGTACTTTTTCTTATTTTCGAAATAATGTAAGCTTTAATTTGGTCAACGTGCTACTTTTGTAATCTGAACAATTACTCTTTAATGTCAGGCCGAAGTGTATTTTTTCCTTATCTGAGTGCATTCTCTATTTTTTTTTTCAATGTGATTGAATGTTTGTCTTCCTTTTACTGTCTTGCATGTTTCTATACTTAGAATCATTTACATGTCTTCAACGTACTTCTTAACTGTGTAATCTTCTCGGTGTGGAATACTTCAGCTTTACCCACTAATAATTTGCCTCGGTTTTGACCTAACACTTGAAAATATTTCTCATATTTTGAACAAGTGTTAAACCAACTTTTTTTAACATAACCTCGGCTTAACTTCAACTTATAAATTTTTCTTAAAATTTCAACAAGTATTAAACCAACTTTCTTTAACATAGCCTCGGCTTAACTTCAACTTGTAAATTTTTCTTAAAATTTCAACAAGTGTTAAACCAACTTTTGCTTGTAAATTCCCACTCTAAGTATCATTCTCCAACTCTCTACCCCCTAATGTGAACCTGAGTTGCACTTGGGTTCTCATTAAGCGTGTGGCTTTGACCTTGTCGCTGAGGTCAGATTCAAACAAAGACTGGCCAAGGTTATCAACCTTGGTCTCTTTGTTAATCTAACTAATATGCACCTAGTTCCAATCTGTGTCTGATTCTGTCGATATGGCAAGTTCAAGTTGTTTCAACTTAGTTCAACTCTATTATATGCAAGTAGGAACTCTACCATATAACAAGTCTAAGTTATTCGTCATGTTTCAATCAGAAACATCGCCAACTTAGTTCAACTCTATTATATACAAGTAGGAACTCTGCCATATAATAAGTCTAAGTTATTCATTATGTTTCAATTAGAAATATCGCCAACTTAGTTCAACTCTATTATATGCAAGTAGGAACTCTATCATATAATAAGTCTAAGTTATTCGTTATGTTTCAATCAGAAACATCGCCAACTTAGTTCAATTCTATTATATGCAAACAGGAACTCTGCTATATAATAAGTCTAAGTTATTCGTCATGTTTCAATCAGAAACATCGCCAACTTAGTTCAACTCTATTATATGCAAGTAAGAACTCTGCCATATAATAAGTCTAAGTTATTCGTCATGTTTCATTTAGAAACATCGTCAAGTATCTGGTTAGTCACAATACGTAAGTTTAAAAATCAAGCTAAAACTTTATTAATACTTCGGCTAATAACAAAACAAAAGAAAACTTTAAAAAACAAGAAAATCTAGTGATAGAAAAACTACAGATTGCAAGTATTCCAAGGTCTTGGCAACTCTTTGCCTTCACTGTCCTCAAGCCGATATGCTCCGTTGCCCAAGACTGAGATGATTCTATAGGGTCCCTCCCAATTCGGGCCAAGCTTGCCCTCTCTGGGATCCTTCTTGTTGCCAACGACCTTTCTCAAGACGAGATCGCCAACTTGGAACTCTCGTGGGTTGACCTTCTTATTATAAGCCCTGGTTAGCTGTTGTTGGTATGCCCCCCAGCTGAATTGCTGCTTGCTCCCTTCATTCCTCTAGCAGATCCAGATCTTGGGCTAAGAATGCCTCATTTGTCCCATTTTCTACTCCATAGGTTCTGATCCTTGGGATGCCGACCTCCAGTAGAATTACTACATCTGCACCAAAAGCCATGGCAAATGGGGATTCCCCAGTTGATCTTCTCGGCGTAGTCCGATATGCCCAGAGTACGCTGGGTAACTCATCCACCCACTTTCCCTTTGCTGCCTACAGCCTCTTCTTAATCCCATCCAAGATAACTTTGTTGGATGCTTTTGCTTGCCCATTGTTTTGAGGAAAACTTGGGATGGAATAGTAATTATTGATCTTGTATTTTGCACAAAAGTTCTTGATTAGCTTACTGTCAAACTGTGTGTCATTGTCTGCTATTATTGCCCTTGGGATCCCAAACCTGGTGATGATGTTCTTCTATATGAAGTTCTTCACATCAACATCCCGAATTTTTGCAAGGGATTCAGCTTCTACCCACTTGGTGAAGTAATCTGTTGCCACCAGTAGGTACTTCCTTTGTCCAATTGCCTGGGGTAGTTTTCCAATAAGATCCATGCCCCACTGGGCATATGGCTAAGGACTGGACACTAGGTTTAAGTCTGTTGTTGGTTAGTGTATCAAAGGTGTAAACCTCTGACACTTTTCACACTTCTTGACATAAGCTTCAGCATCTTTCTGCATGTAAGGCCACCAGTACCCTTGACTAATGGCCCTATGAGCAAGTGACCTGCCCCTAGCGTGGCTTCCGCATACTCTTTCATTTATTTCATATAGAAAGTCTTCAACTTGTGCAAGATGCACACACCTCAGAAGGGGTCCAGTAAAAGATCTTCTGTAGAGATGTCCTTGTAACAACCCTCATACCGACACGAGTAATTAAATTAACCATCGACATCGTTAATCGAGACCGATAATAACCGATAATCGAATGAATTAAATTATCGAATCGATCGACGGAAATTTGAGGTCAATCGATTGACCGACTGCTCAATCGCATGTTTATCTGTTTGACCGTCCGATTATCTGTCCATGGTTACATGTTTAAACGGCTAATTGAAGGCCTTATCGGCCGAACTGAAAATTGTTTAGTGATTTATGATCATCGTAATTTATGTGATTTAATGGTATAATTATCTGAAAATTGATTAGGAATGATTAAATTAGATTAAAACGAGTTAATTGCAAACTTGGCCATAATTACCAAATTGCCATGTTGAGTGGATCTTTTGTTTAATCACTTATATTGAGCCTTTATGCACTAAATCAAACATTTCTTCTCCCATTCCTTGCACTCAACCGATTCTAGAGAGAGAGAGTGAGGGACTTGAGTGAATTCATCTTGTATGTTTAGAAATTGAGGGAGATTTTGGCTACACTTTGGGGAACTTGAAGAATTGAAGTGTGTATTGGCAAATTGGAACTCAAGATGAGTAATTATGGAACCTAGGTATGAATTTCATCCTCTTGATTGTGCCTTTTAGTGGATTCATGCATGGTTCATGTTTAATTGAAGAGCTAAGACTTGATTGAGTTCAAATATGTTGGATTATAGTATATATCATGCATGCATGTTTGAATTAATGAGTTTTGAGTTGGATTCATGGTAGAATTGTACATGCATGCTCATGTTTAAGCTTAAGTCCATGTTTTCAACTTGTTTTTGGAACAATTGGCTCTCTAGAGCATCAAATTGGAGCTTTGAAATGATTTGAATCCATGCTTGTTTGCATGTTCTTCATGTTCATGAAATGGGTTTGAAACTTGACTTTAATTGACTCCCCATTGGGCTTTGAATTCTCAAATTGAGCTTTAAAACTTGTTGTATATTGAGTTTAAATGTGTTTTCCAGAATTTGGGCCCAAGAGGTCGAGTATAGAGTGGTAGGAAGCTTGGTTCGAGCTTGGAAGGCAAATCTGGAAATTCCAGATTTGGCTTCTTCGCTCGAGCGAAGGATTCCTCGCTCGAGCGACCAACGTTTACTCTGAGCCACGCTCGAGCGAAAGATTGGTGGCTCGAGCGTAAAAATCGAGCATCCAAGATTTTTTATCGTTTCATCGACCGCCGGAGCGAAGGATTGTCCGCTCGAGCTAAGCCTTTGATTTTGCAACCTCGCTCGAGCGAAAGAAGGCTCGCCGGCGAGGCCCCCTGCCAAAGAACTTTTGAAAAATGCCTTCCAACTGTATTTTTGCATCCTCATCGCATCCTAGGCATTCTTAGGCCTAGTTTAAGACATCTTAATGAGGATTTAGATGTAGAACACACCAAGGCAAATTAGGGACTAAGTTATCATCTTTCCCAACCGTAGCTTAGTGTGTGTTCAATCTGATCGTAGGGTTGGCTTACCGAGGTGACGCTCTAGCTATCAGAGCTGTAATCACGTGAGTAACAGATGTGTAAAGATATGTTCAAAATGGTTATCTTTTGAATCGAATCAACTGCATCGAATCGATATTATTTATGAATGAATTATGTCCTATTTCTAATCAGACAGGCATCCTTAGCACCTCTTGTTATTGATCGTTACAGAGCTCGTTTCCTTGTGGAACCATACCGATTGATGGCCATCATTATTGTTGGGTTCATAAGGCTGGTCCTTTTGGACCTACTGCTTATAGGCTAATGGATGTACCACATATGACCGATTGATTGAAATCTTGATTGATCAAATCAAGATTGAAATATCAGATAATGAATTGATTTCATTATCAGTAGGGACATTCATTCATAACCTCTTTACACGTTATGTTATTCACTGGGCTTTAGCTCACTGCTCATATATATATATGTAGGTGCTCAGCCGCCAGACCGAAGCTAGGAGCGTGGGTTAGTCCCCAGTTTTGTCAAGCCAGCCAATGTGCCTCACTGCGAGGTTCCGAGACGCCATGCCATGGCTTGGGGTGTTTTTGTGTCCCCACTAGTCTCCTACTGCTTTTGTCTCAGATAGACCGCTATCGCATCGCACCGGTTACTGTAATGTTAATAGGGATTAGGTCCCTGTATTGAATGTTTGTAACTGATTGTATAGACTGAACTGTTCTGAACGAATGAATGCATGAAAAATCTTTTTGGCATACAGATTAACACAGCTCTATGGACACTAGTTTTTACTGTTTTGGCTTCCGCCAGGCCCTGAACTCAGATTTATCAGATATCGATTGGCGTGCCTTTGGTAATCTCGACATCGCCGCGATTCTGATGCTAAACCCATAGGGCCGGGTTTGGGTCGTGACAGTGGTATCGAGCGATACTTAATCACGAAGTTATACCGCACACACGTGTCCAAATGAGCTATAGGATGTCCTAGAAAAGAAATTAGGCATTGCATGAGCATGAAAAGTGTGTGTGACAATGACGTGATCAATACATGCCAATGTGATAAATGCTTAAGTATGCAATCGTTTATGTTTATGATTACCGTCTCGCCTATGTGAATCAAACAAAACCTATATGCATACTTAATGAAATTAAGTGGAATAATGTGTGAAGTTAATGTTAATACTGACTATGGAAAATCTATGTAAAGGAAATGAACGTGTGAAAGTGAAGGGTTATGTGATCATGCCTGAACTGAAATGAAAATGTACACACGTCTGATATGAAATGAAATGCAAAATCTATAAGAACCTTTCCTATATTGATAATCACCCTGTTTGTGTGTAAACAAGGGAAAGGGTGAGGATTGTGAACGGACTGAAACTTCTAATCTGAGGATTTAGAGGCTAGAATGAATGATTGAGGCCTTAATCGAAAATTTGAGAGAAGAAAGGCCGACATACGTGCCTGAATCAACTAACTATGATCTGATATTACTGATACAGAAACCCAATAAACTGAAACCGCCGGAATTTCTGGGAGGTACCGAACTACTGAAAACTGAGACTTGGGTTTAGAAACTGAGAAAATCTGTGAAGTTGACGTCGAAGAAATGCTTTCCCCAATACATCTGAAATAGGAAAGTACCTGAGTCTGAACAACTTGAGTAAGGTAATACAACTGTGATCGTATATGAGGTAAAATTTACCTAGCTCTAGTTGATAGGCACCCCACCTGATAGATACGGGCTACAAAAGACTAGAAAAGAACTGAAGGTGGGTGTGACCTAGATGTGTTTGACTGAATCGACGTTTTAAAACCGTCAAAGTGTGTAAATGTCCTGGATAGAGTATTAATGTCTGAGACAACATAGCATTATTGAAATATCCAAACCAACATCGTTGACTGAATCCGAAAGAATGAAACAGAAAGTGAAAATGACCGTAATTGAATGACCTCCGTGAATGGAAAATCCCGGACTAGCTTTGACCAATGAAGGTTGAAAAGCAATATGAACAATGATATACCTATCCGCACTATATGTGGGAAATATTATTGGGCGTTGCCGCCTATCCAAACTTAGTCTAGGCATGGATAGGAGAACACCCGCCAAATCTTACCCACGAACCGAAGTTTAGATAGAAAGCACGGAACACCTAAATGACCGACACGGTATTACCTTGATTATATGTAATTGCTTGTACGAACGATTGTGTGAGGTTTGTATACTCGTAATTTGGTATAGACGTGGACATATTGATAACTACTTGAGCTACTGGAATTATGAACTATATACTATGAGAACTGTTAGGACTTGTGAACAGCGAGAACTTGTTGCGTTAGGTCCTTGTATCGCATTGCAACAACTGATTGTGAACTGTCAAATGTGGCCTTTTGAACTGTTGAATATGGGAATACCGTATGATTGACTGTGATTTGATAAATTTGTACGACCAGGGTTTGTACTGAACTGCTACGTATTGACGGACATTATTGAATGAACGAACCCTTGAACTCGAATTATACATGCGTATGTTAAATTGAACTATGAGAATATCTGGAATCGAGGAAGTTGTTGATCCATAAAATATGTGGAATGTTAAACCATAGAGTCTCATGCCTTTATAGAATGACCTTGAAAGTCTGATTAGAATCACGTTCGGCCAACGTTGCTTCGAATCAGAAATTCTGGGTAAATTCCATGGGAATGAATAGGATACTCTACCAGTGTCCTTATCTGTTTGTGTGTGAGACTACTGACACTGAGAACCCATATTGACATGTCAAGATGAACTTCTACCTATAAATTGTGAGCGAATGCCTACATGAAAACTGATTTTGGAACTCACGCCTGTATATAAATGTTCCCATGCCTGTAATACCGTTAAGACTGTGAAGAATAGACTGTGGATAATGAATCTCTTGAAATCTACTGTTGATGCGAACTATATGTACAACACTGTAAAATCACATGTTAACGATTACCGATATTATGAAGATTGCTTATGTACATATCTGCTTACCTTTGCTTAAGGATGTTATTGGACTGCATAGACGTATGACTTGTTACCTTAATTATTGTATCCGGGTGAACTAATTTGTATTGTACACTGAACTTGTGAAACTCAGATTGGATCAAGTAGTGAATTCAATATGCACATACATGACTGCATTCTTGCCCGTAATGATTGATAAATTGGTTTGATAAGTTAACCGCGGGACTATGACTCGAACCGCATGACGAAATAAAGACCCCAACCGATAAACTCTAGACCGTGAATTGTGATCAGAGAAAATTGACATGACTGTTTGAGTAAACTCATGAGCCTATGCGTTAGTGATCAGATGACCGATCTGGAACCCTCGTAGGGCAACTCACTATTATGGGTCACCGAGAACCTTGGGTGATGTATTATCAGATACCATATACCTTTATGGAAGATTCATTGGGAAATTGCTATATTGATCGTGATGCTTACCTCTCGATATGAATAATCGCATACCGTACATTTATCTCAGAACTTATTGGGAGGAACACATTGTATATGACCTGTACTGCTTGATATGAACTGTAATGGTACCAGACTCTGATATGAGTTTAACAATCGATGAACTCAGACTAATTGTGAAACTACTGACTATGTACCGCGATGACCGTAGTGTGAACTAATGTGCCTCATCTGGAAATGATAGGAATAGAACTGTTATCCGATCTGATCTGATAGAACGGTGGGTTAATGAAACCCTTTTGGGTAAACTGATGGAACTTATGTCTGATGCTTGCGCTTCGAACTTTTACTTGATATGATTGGACAGGACTTGCATCTGAAATGACCTAGTCGAACTTTCATCGAATTGATTTGAGAAAACTCTTATTGATAACTATTACCTTATTGCTTGTAACGTAGGGAAAACTGGGTACATGCCATATGATTACTTACCCGGTAATACCGTTTTGACTAAGAACTGGTTTGACTAGGAAATGACTGTTTTGGTGATTACTGTACTTCAAAATTGATGGGATCTCATAACCACCAACTGGTTTTGATCATAAACTCTGACTGTCTGAAAGTATATGTAATCCGTATGACTGCTGTCGTGTTGACATGTGCTAAGACTGAATCTGTGAGGACTGGAACTGATAAATGGTAAATGAATGGTTACTACGTAACTCGCCATCAAGCTATGGGAGTAATGTACAAAATCGCTTTATGTCCCCAATAACTCCCGAATGAACTGGATCGACCGTGATGGATTAATGAACAGAGAACCAAATTGAATAAAGACCTAATGAATGACTTTGTAGTAAATGACTCAAACTCAGAATTTAACGGGGAAATTACTTATGAAATGGAGACCAGTGCAAATCTCTAACCCCGATAAGCACTTGATATAAGTGGTGTGAATACTACTATACTATTATCGCATCATATCAGATTGTTATCAAGTATCGACATCGTTAATGTATCACTATCGCATCTTTATCAAGCTACTCATCGACATTGCTATCAGATTGTATTGTTACTACTATTGTTACTGTATTGTCACTGTGCTGTTACTGCTATGTACTACTGTACAACTGTATTCATGTTCGGAGTCACGAAATAAGTTTTGTTTCCGAAATGCTATATACTGTATACTGAATGGTTGTTCGATTTCTGGTATGTATTTGTGACTCTTGGTATTATGTATTATATGTTAGTCGCCTAGACGGCAGCCTTTATGGAACTTATACCGTCTACACTCGTTATCCGCATCGAGGCCTCGCCATAGGGGCTCACCTGACTGTTTCGCTCATATCGGATTCGGATTCCTTTACTGATCGGTTTTTCATAACCGCTACATAATCAGATTCTGCTCCATAATCAGATTCGCTCAGATCAGAATCGCTTCAGATCAGATTCGCTCAGACAGTATGTTCTCAGATTCGCTCGTAGTGCTAATGAATGCACCGCATATGCTTAATGCAAGAATATGGAAATGAACATGTAACCGAAACTGTCCTTGACTGAAATCTGACTGTGCAAAAAAAAATTTGTTTTGATATGGGCCCCAATCCTTATACGTGATTTCGATTCGCTCGAGCATTGCTAAGATTGAGATTGGGCCATGAACTCGCTTATGAATATGATTATACTTCGTTATAAAGTGAAAGTTGTCTTATGATAGGCATCATCTCATTGTATTATGTTGATTCGAGTTTGGAGGACCAAACTCTTTATAAGGAGGAAGATCGTAATAACCCTCATACCGACACGAGTAATTATCAATTAACCACCGACACGTTAATCGAGACCGATAATAACCGATAATCGAATGAATTAAATTATCGAATCGATCGACGGAAATTTGAGGTCAATCGATTGACCGTATCTGCTCAATCGCATGTTTATCTGCTTGACCGTCCGATTATCTCTGCTCATGGTTACATGTTTAAACGGCTAATTGAAGGCCTTATCGGCTAACCGAAAATTGTTTAGTGATTTATGATCATCGTAATTTATGTGATTTAATGGTATAATTATCGAAAATTGATTAGGAATGATTAAATTAGATTAAAACGAAGTTAATTGCAAACTTGGCCATAATTACCAAATTGCCATGTTGAGTGGATCTTTTGTTTAATCACTTATATTGAGCCTTTATGCACTAAATCAAACATTTCTTCTCCCATTCCTTGCACTCAACCGATTCTAGAGAGAGAGAGTGAGGGACTTGAGTGAATTCATCTTGTATGTTTAGAAATTGAGGGAGATTTTGGCTACACTTTGGGGAACTTGAAGAATTGAAGTGTGTATTGGCAAATTGAACCTCAAGATTAGTAATTAAGGAACCTAGGTATGAATTTCATCCTCTTGATTGCGCCTTTTAGTGGATTCATGCATGGTTCATGTTTAATTGAAGAGCTAAGACTTGATTGAGTTCAAATATGTTGGATTATAGTATATATCATGCATGCATGTTTGAATTAATGAGTTTTGAGTTGGATTCATGGTAGAATTGTACATGCATGCTCATGTTTAAGCTTAAGTCCATGTTTTCAACTTGTTTTTGGAACAATTGGCTCTCTAGAGCATCAAATTGGAGCTTTGAAATGATTTGAATCCATGCTTGTTTGCATGTTCTTCATGTTCATGAAATGGGTTTGAAACTTGACTTTAATTGACTCCTCATTGGGCCTTGAATTCTCAAATTGAGCTTTAAAACTTGTTGTATATTGAGTTTAAATGTGTTTTCCAGAATTTGGGCCCAAGAGGTCGAGTATAGAGTGGTAGGAAGCTTGGTTCGAGCTTGGAAGGCAACTGAAATTCCAGATTTGGCTTCTTCGCCGAGCGAAGGATTCTCGCCGAGCGACCAACGCTACTCGAGCCACGCCGAGCGAAAGATTGGTGGTTCGCGCGTAAAAAACGAGCATCCAAGATTTTTATCGTTTCATCGCACCGCCGGCGAAGGATTGTTCGCTCGAGCGAAGCCTTTGATTTTGCAACCTCGCTCGAGCGAAGGAAGGCTCGCTCGAGCGAGGCCCCTGTTTTCAGCAACTTTTGAAAAATGCCTTCCAACTGTATTTTTGCATCCTCATCGCATCCTAGGCATTCTTAGGCCTAGTTTAAGACATCTTAATGAGGATTTAGATGTAGAACACACCAAGGCAAATTAGGGACTAAGTTATCATCTTTCCCAACTGTGTAGCTTAGTGTGTGTTCAATCTGTTTACTGTGTAGGGTTGGCTTACCGAGGAGACGCCTAGCTTCATCAGAGCCTGTAACGCCGTGAGTAATGATGTGTAAAGATATGTTCAAAATGGTTATCTTTTGAATATCAAGCATCGAATCTGCTTATCGAATCGATATTATTTATGAATGAATTATGTCCTATTTCTGAATCAGACAGGCATCCTTAGCACCTATCGTTATTGATCGTTACAGAGCTCGTCGGTTTCCTTGTGGAACCATACCGATTGATGGCCATCATTATTGTTGGGTTCATAAGTCTCCTTTTGGACCTACTGCTTATAGGCTAATGGATGTACCACATATGACCGATTGATTGAAATATCGATTGACCAAATATCGAAGATTGAAATATCAGATAATGAATTGATTTCATTATCAGAAGGGACATTCATTCATAACCTCTTTACACGTTATGTTATTCATCGGGCTTTAGCTCACCGCTCATATATATATGTAGGTGCTCACCGCCGGCTAGAGCGTGGGTTAGTCCCCAGTTTTGTCAAGCCAGCCAATGTGCCTCACTGCGAGGTTCCGAGACGCCATGCCATGGCTTGGGGTGTTTTTGTGTCCCCACTAGTCTCCTACTGTTTTGTATCAGAGTAGACCGTTATCGCATCGCACCTATCGTAATGTTAATAGGATTAGGTCCTCAGATTGAATGTTTGTAACTGATTGTATAGACTGAACTGTTCTGAACGAATGAATGCATGAAAAATCTTTTTGGCATACAGATTAACACAGCTCTATGGACACTAGTTTTTACTGTTTTGGCTTCCGCCAGTTCCTCGAACTCAGATTTATCAGATATCGATTGGCGGTGCCTTTGGTAATCTCTTGACATCGCGATTCTGATGCTAAACCCATAGGGCCGGGTTTGGGTCGTGACAGTCCTTCTGCTGTCAAACAGAACCTTGCCAACTTCAATCTGATCTTGTGCGCCTCTTTTCAATTATCTAGCAGTTTTCCCTCTTTAAGGAATACTTTTATTGCATCCATCCAGCTTAGTCCCATCTCTACACACATTGCTTCATGCTCTGTGTTCAGTGGTTCTATACTTGGTCCTGGCAAGTAGTCAACCATTATTGTTCTTGCCTCTCTTAGTTTCATTGCACTAGCCAGGTTGGCCAGGGCATCGGCATGGCTGTTGTCATCTCGGCTGACTTGCTGTAGTCGATAATTTTGGAACAATGCCATCAGCCTGCCCACTTCCTTTACATAGGCCGACATTCTTTCATCTTGGGTTGCGTATTAGCCTGTTGCCTGGTTGACAATGAGTTGGGAGTCATAGAAGAGTATTACCTCGTCAGTTTCCATTGCTGTTGCCAGCTTTAATCCTACGATTAGTACTTCATACTCTACTTCATTGTTTAAGGCCTTAAACCCTAAACGAATGGATTGTTCCAGTATCTGCCCATCTGGAGATACTAGTACTACTCCTGCCCTCGCTCCTTGTTGGTTTGAACTCCCATCGACAAATAGCCGGAAGGAGTCGCCGATGTAAATGTTGCAGGGTCTGAGTTTCTCTTCCTCCCTTTGCTCTGCTATCCCCGGCTGGGTTTTTCTTTGCTTACTTGGACCTCGGCTCAACGGAGCCCAATGTATGACGGTGTCTAGGTTGAACTCGGCCACGAAGTTGGCTAAAACTTGGCCTTTGATTGCTATTCTGGGTCTGAATTCCAGGTCATATTGGCCCAAGACCACTGCCCATCTAGCTATTTTGCCTGTCAAATCTCCCTGTTGCAACAGGGACTTCAAAGGGTGCTCAGTTAACACCACAATCTTGTGGGCTTGAAAGTAATGATTTAGTTTCTTGGAAGCTATTACTAAAGCTAGTGTTAACTTCTCTAAGGGTAGGTATCTGGTCTCTGTATTTGCCAGGGTTTTATTTACGTAGTAAATTGCCCTTTGCTCTCATTTTTCTTCCCTGACTACTACTGCACTTACTGCATGCTCTGAAACTGCCAAGTATAAGAACAGCTCCTCTTTAGGTACTGGATTTGAGAGAACTAGAGCTGTGGTCAGGTACTTCTTCAAGTCGGTCAAGGTGACTTCGCACTATTTTGTTCATAAGAAGTCTGCGGCTTTCTTCACTAGGCTGAAGAAAGGTTTACACTTGTCAGGGCTTCTGCTTATAAATCTGTTTAGGGTTGCAGCCCTTCCAGTCAACATCTGCACTTGCTTTGCCGATGTTGGGCTCTTTAATTCTAGGATGGCCTTAATCTGATCCGGGCTAGCCTCAATGCCCCTTCTGGTAACCAAATATCCTAAAAACTTACCAGATCCAACTCCAAATGCTCACTTCGATGCATTGAGTCGGAGCCGATATGTTCTAAGGATGTCGAAAACTACCTTTAAGTCTTTTAGATGACCCTCAGGTTCCTTGGTCTTCACGACCATGTCATCTATGTATACCTCTATAGTTTTGCCAATTAGATGTCTAAACATCTTTGTCACCAATCTCTGGTAAGTTGCTCATGCATGTTTCAATCCAAAAGGCATCACTCTGTAACAGTACAGCCTTTTGGGGTGATAAATGCAGTCTTTTCCTCATCTGGGGGGTACATGGCTATCTGGTGGTACCCCCTGTAGGCATCCAAGAAGCTCATCCTTCCATGCCCTGAAGTAGCATCCACCAGTTGGTCAATTTTGGGTAATGGGAAGCTGTCTTTGGGACAAGCCTTGTTCAGGCTGGTGAAGTCCACACAAACTCTCTACTTCCCATTCTTTTTCTTCACTACTATTGTGTTTGATAACCATATCGGGTAATTTATCTCTCGAATGGCTCTGGCCTCCAAAAGTCTGTCTGCTTCCTCTTCCACTGCCTCAACATGCATAAATGTCGGCCTCCTTGCTCGTTAGATGACAGGTTTGGCCGACCTGTCCACATTCAGTCTATGGCGAGTGATCTCGAGGTCAATGCCAGGCATCTTGTATGGTGTCCATGCAAACACCTCTAGATTGGCTCTTAGGAATGCCTGTAGCTCTTTTTCCTCTTCCTCGGCTAGGCCCGAGTCGAGAAGGAAGAAGCGTTCTTCATCCCCTTGCTGGACAAGGATTTTTTTCAGGGCTTCCTCACTCTTCTTAGCTGGCTCTTTGCCGACATCTTCCAGGACTTTCATGTCTTCCAGGACTTTCACGTCTTCGTCCTTGATCTCTGCTGTTTCTGTTTCTCGTACGTTGCAGGTAGATTTCATTGCTTCTATGGAGCAATTCTTTACCTGCAGTTGATCCCCTTTAACTTCCTCAATTCCATGCTCTGTTGGGAATCGCAATAGCTAGTGCAATATTGAGGGAACAACCCCCATTACATGCAGCCATGGCCTTCCTAGGATAGCATTGTAAGGTGAGGGAGTGTCAATTACAATGAACTCGGTTTTAATCTTCTTGGTGCCAGCCTGCACCTCCAAACTCACTACTCCTAAGGGCCACGTCGGCGTTCCATTGAACCCTACCATAGGGCCATTAGATTGCTCCAGATCATTTTGATGAAGGTCAAGCTCCTTGTAACATCTGACATACATGATGTCACAAGAGCTACCCTGGTCGATTAAGATGCGCTTCACTTGGCACTCTCCAATCTGGAGGGATATTACCAAAGTATCATTGTGTGGATGCTGCACTATCTCTAGATTATCTTCAGTAAAGGACACCATTGGTCCCTAGTACTCGTCTGCCCTAGGTCTTTTCTGACGGACCTGGTATACATGTTGTAAGTGCTTTACCTTTTGAGTCTCCCCACAGATTTCGTTCTCATTGACCTTCGAGTGAATCACATTGATCACTCGAGATCCGCCTACTAGCTGATTCTTGGGTGCCGGCAGTGCATGAGGCAGTCTTGCTTGCTCTTCTCTTGTCCTAGTCTCGTCCACCAGGTCCCTTAGATGACCTTGTCTTACCAGGTCTTCTAGATGTGTCTTTAAGGCTCTACACCCCTGAGTCAGGTGCCCATTCTCGTTGTGGTGGGCACAGTGCTTCCCCAGGCTTCGTCACATAAACTCGCCAGGAGTTTTCTCTGGTGCCCTATAATACGGTTGGTTTCTGATCCTCTCTAGGAATTTTAGATCGGAATCCGAAATGCTTTAGTGACTGCTTGCGTGGCCCTCAATCCTGTCTTTTGCTTGTTGTACCCTCCATCACCTCGACTTCGCTTCGGTGAGCCGTTTTTCGTTTCTTGTTTTGACGCCTTTGTCCCCAGTGTGTCCTCCTCAGCCCTGGCATACTTTTCTATCCTGGCCATAAGTTCCTTCATACTTTTGGCAATGTCTTTGCCAATGACTTTCGAAGCAGGCAATCATCTTTTAGGCCATTCTTAAAAGACACGACTGCCACTTCTTGGTTGCATCATGGTATTCGGTTGAATACCTCATAATACCTTTTAGCATAGGTCCTAAGGCTTTCGTCCTTGCCAATTCTCAGAGCCATCAGGGCGTCCACCCTCAATGGTTGTAGTTTGTTTGTCACGAACCTGGCCACAAACATCTCGACCAGGCCTTCCCAACTTTTCACAGTTCCTTTCGACAACTTGTGAAACCAATTTGATGCGATCTCCCCAAATGATGAGGGGAACACCTTGCAGAGTAGCGGTTCGTTCCTAGTGTATAACGCCATTGAGTTTAGGTACAAGCCGACGTGAAAATTAGGGTCTGACTTACCGTCGTATATCTATAACCTCGGCATATTGAACCTTTTCGGGGCCTCAAATTTTTCCAACTCCACCGAGAACGGTGTTCTCAACTTGACCGGAGAGGTTATCTCGGCATCTTGTTGCTTCATCTAGAGGTAACCCCTCAGATCCTCTTTGGTCCGTCCAGGAGCTCGGCTATCAACGGATTTCACCCTTTTTGGTGTGCTACTCCTAGTATCATTGTGAGTCCTTTTGGACCTCTCTCTATTGGTTGCGTTGAAACACAGCTCCTTTCCCTGAACATGCCGATGTTCTTTGGGGTCAGCTTCCTTGGTGCAATACGTCCTTCGTAAATCTCCCCTTCTTGATTCCCCTCACCCGACCTCCCTTAAAGGCCGGTGAGAGTGTTCTTTGGTTCTATCATGCTGAGGAGTCGCAAGAATTGTCTTCTGCCTCCCTGTCTGGGCATCTTTTTTGGCCGCTGGAATCGGCGTATCTTGCAACGGGAACGGTGGTTGCATAACGTTGTTCTGCATTATGAAATTGACGAGCAATTGTAGGTCCGCCAATTTGTTTGCCAGTTCCTTTATCTCGTCGTCCCTCCGCAGGCATCAATCTTTCCATACCTGGAGGTCATCCTTGTTATAATACCCGCCTCGGTCTGATTTATTTGTTACGTCACCTTCCTTGCCGACGTCTTTTTCTTCGTGACTCTTATCACGAGTCTCTTTGTTACAGTTGTCTTCATTGATGTCAAGGTCAATATGTTTCCCACTTCCAGTAGGAATGTCGTTTCTAACCTTCTCTTTCTGTCCGTCGTTGGCCATCTATTCTCCTGTTTTTCCCACAGACGACACCAAATTGTGTGAGTCGATTTCTGACCTCACTGCCAAACAAGTACTCAACTGGCAAACACTGGCAGAATAGATCGCGCCTGAACGACCTGCAACAGAAAAAAAAGGATCCGACGGTGGTTCATCCACTTTGGGGCACTCCGATGATCAAGTCAGTTATCTTTCAAAGATAGCAAAAGTGCTTAACTCAATATTCAGAATGCAAAAAGCGTACCTTAGACGCATGGGGGTGCCTCTCTTTTATAGCCAACACAAACCTAATCCTATTAGAAGCCTAGCTCCAATGGATTCTGTCTTAATGTTGATCTTGGACTCCCAGTTAGATTGGGATAAACTCTCTAAGAGTCTTATCTTTATCCAGACTGAAGTCCTCCCAATTCTAGGACTCTTATCCCTTATCCGCTTATCCCGGATTCCGATATTCTTGTAGATAACCTTGGCCTAGTCGAGATTACCTGGACATCATGTCCAGGACACATGGCCCATCGGCTGACACTTCGGTGCCACCTCGGCCACGTGTTACCATTCAAAAATTATGTCCCCACATATATATATATATTATTTTCTATACACAATTTATGTTCACACAAGTACACTAGTTTCTATCACCCATACTCCTACACCTGCTTCAAACCTTACCACTTTATAACCTCTAACCAGACTTTCCAAGAAAAATTAGAGTGTAAAAGGTGGTCTGCTCTTTCTTCACATCATTGATTGCATCTCTTCTAATTGTCTTGGTTAGCAGTTTAAGATTTTAGCTGAACCCTTCCTCAAATTTTCATTGCATAAAATAAAAATAAAAATAGATTAATGTTTTGTTTTTAATTCTGTTGTGTTTAGTTTTCAGTAAACAATAGGAAAACTTACATATTCACAATTGCCTCATAACACACCCATTATTTTTTTATTGCATTTGTTTTCAAAAAATAGACGATAAATATATATTTGAAATAAATCATTCATTTTTTTAAAAAAAACAAACTCAATAAAATAAAAAAAATTACGATTATCGAATTAGCTTAATTTTTTTCATAGATGATATACAATGAGGACTTTATAAAATGCACGGTTCGGATCATTAAAACAAAACCCTTTGTGTGTCCCATGGACCCTCAAGTTATCTCACTTGAAATAGGAATATGAAAGTGTATGAGAGGGTTCAGGAAAGTTGTTGGAAAATTTGAAGATCTTTGAAGATCCTTGAAGAAAAATTTGAATTCTCTAGAAGATGATGAGAGGCTTAGATTCTTCAATAGTCTCAACTAAGAACAGAAAAGCAAAGAGATGATGGAGATAAGAGATTAGGTGAAGAAGAAGGCAAAATAGTTAGAGAGAGAATAATGGCAAGGCTCTCCCATAAATCTCCCACTTTCACTCTCAAGGTTGATAATGGAGAAGGGAAATTAGTTCTTTCCCAAGAGTTTTCTCTCCAAAATTCATCCCTTGTAAAGCTATGGGTGGGTGCTATTTATAGGCACCTCATGATGTAGGATGGAGCCCATGTGCAAGGTATATGGAGAATATTTTCTCTAACAACCTTGTCTGAGGAGGTGACCTCTTCGAGGATGAGGAAAATCCCGAAGAGGAGATCAATCTCTCGGCGAACTCTTCTTCTTAGCCACACCTAACCAATGATCCCCAATCATCCCAAAGGGTCAGGGGTAGTCCCAAAGGACGTCCTGCCACATAAGGGTCAGGGGTAGTTCAAGAGAACGCCCTGCCGCAAATATTGCCGAGTCTCAGGGACCCCATAGATCGTGCCACCTCGACCCGGGTATAGGCTAGTTTAACCGAAGAGTGAATTTATCTCCACTCACCGTCCTCGGGATCGGGTCATTTGTTCGAACTCCATTACGCCCATGGTTCTGGTGCGTAGATCCCGGAAAGCTTTGAGCCCGCAAGTGTTCTGGGACTCATTAATAGAGTGATTTCTAGATTGCGTCTGAATCCGTTCGAAGCCAAGTGCTTCGGATCTCTAGATTCATGGATCTGAACCCTATCGAGTCCGAGTGCCTCGGATCTCTAAGATTGCTCAATACCCTTTCGAGTTCGAGCCTGAGTAAGTCTCTAAGTTCGTGGATTCGAACCCTTTCAAGACTTAGAGCGATTCGGCCCGTTTGATGGCGATAAATTCGAGCCCACCAATCTTGAACTTGCGATAAATTCGGGCCCACCAACCTTGCACTATTGGGCCTAATTAATTTAATGGGCTCAAATTAGCTCCTCTTACATTTGCCCCTTGCGTGTATAAGAAATTGTAGTTTTCTCGGACATGCATAGTTTCACCTTGTCAGCCATGCTTCACATTACGTCTTGGGGAATATTTGGTCTTGATAGAATCTATGGATAAAGCTGAGGACTCACCGTAAATTACAGATAAAATCGACAAGTAATAAAGATAATTTTTTTTTTCTTGTGCCATGTTTGGCCCATACACCTCTATTCCTTTTTTTTTTTTTTTTCCTTGAAAGAAAATCAAAAGTTGAATTGTTTAATCCTTCACCAAAAAAGAACCTGGACATGTAATTAATATAGCACCAACTAGGCTACTCAAAGAAAATAATAATAATTAGTGTGTTTAATTTGAGTTTTTTGGATTAAGTTTTTTGAAAATTGACTTTTTTGATTTTCGTGTTTTTTTGTTTTTAGTGAATATTTTTTAAATTTTAAACATTTTTTTACTTTTTTAGATGCACCTTATTTAGATGTATCTAAAAAGTAAAAAATTTGTGAAAAAATATTTTAAAAAATTAATAAATACATAAAAATAAAAAAAATATACTGAATTCTTGTATTTTTTTCGTATTTTTGCTATTTAGTGAATTTTTAAAAGATTTTTTTTATAATTTTTTTATTTTTTAGGTGTATTTATGTTAGGTGTATCTAAAAAGTAAAAAAAAATTGCTTAAAATATTTTAAAAAATCAGGAAAAATAAAAAAATACGAAAAATAAGAAAGTATAATTTTCTAAAAGTATTTTTTGAAAAGTAAAAACAAACATGGTGTATAATAATTCTTTTCCTTTCTTGAAACAAATAAAACCAAAAGGCTGATCACCTTTTTTTTTTTTAAATTCTGCAAATGTCCAAATCAAAGGCCTCCATATATATATATATATATATATTTAGAATATTTGAGTCAAACTTCACTTTGCATTTTCTTCAACAACTTTCAAATCCGCAAATTCCTAGAATATCCGAAGGCCCACTATCTATATATTCAACCTTAGCCCTAGCGAATCCGGATCCTCCGTCGCACACTCCTATAGCACATTCCTATCGCCCTCCAAAACGACGTCGTTTTGGAGGGGTTTTTTTTTTTTTCTTTCTTTCTTTCTTTCTTTCTTTCTTTCTCTCTTTCTGTTGATGGGTTGTTGAGGCCGGATTAGCAATCTTGATTTTAAGCTTTATCCCACTCTTCTTCTTCCTCAATCCTTCCTCTTCAGTCCCCTCTGGAACACCCACAATCCGAAAACCCTCCGGCGAAGACATATACTTGACATATAAATCTGTATAAGGTAGCTTGAATACCATTGTTGTCTTGAGAATTAGGCGGATTTGGGGAAATACAATCTTGATTTTAAGCTTCATCCCACTATTCTTCTTCCTCAATCTTTCCTCTTCAGTCCCCTCTGGAACACCCACAATCCAAAAACCCTCTGGCGAAGACACATACTTGACATATAAATCTGTATAAGGTAGCTTGAATCCACCATTGTTGTCTCGAGAATTAGGCGAATTTAGGGAAATGCCAAAACCCATATTATTACCCACTTGGCCAACACTAGCAAACAAGCCTCCTGGGTGATAAGAACCTTCAGGGAGACTCCATTGAAGCCCCAAATCCGAGAACCCATCTCTTTTGCCTTTCAAAACTTTGAATTCACTTCTACGCATTAATCAAAATCTTGTAAATAAGCTCTGACTAGTGTTTAAAATGCACCCAAACCCATTTTTTCATGGGTTTAAGAGATTCGAGGGTGATGAAGAAGTGAAAGATTTGATTTTGGGGAAATGGGTAGTGAAAAAATCCATTTCCGGAGATTGGGTGTTCGAGAAAGCTGATGGAATAGATTCGATCTTGGCTATCGAGGGTTTTGTGATGACGAGAAAAATGATAAACAAGTAGGAAGGGAACTCTCTGCTTTTCCTTTCCAACCTCAGGTAGGAGAGAGAGAGAGAGAGAGAGAGAGAGAGAGTATTGTTGTCTCTGTCGCTTCGGTGTGTTGGTGGGTGGTTAAAGGAGCAACAATTGGAGAGAGGAGCAACACTGACCTCAACAACCCATCAACAGAAAGAGAGAAAGAAAGAAAGAAAGAAGAAGAAAAGAAAAGAAAAAAAAAAAAAAAAACCCCTCCAAAACGACGTCATTTTAGAGGGCGATAGGCATGTGCTACAGGAGAGTGCAACGGAGGATCCGAATTCTAGCCCTAGCATGTTTGAGGGCCATCAAAATTTTTATTTTTTTATTTTTAAAGGATAAGGACAAAAAACCCTAACCCTTCTTTTTGGTCAAAACCCATTTCGGCAGGCACAGTCTCTCTATGTGCTGATAGAACCCAGATTGCATCTTCTTTAACGAAGCTTCACAACCATTTGCTCGCAGCCCACTACTGCTACTCCAGGCGCCGGAACCATCACTGCTTCTTGCCACGGCTCCATAACAGCACAGGCACATTGGAGCTCGATTTTTGCTCCCACAGCCACCGAAGATCACCACTGCTTGCATACTGCTCGTCGTCCTAGTCCAGGCACCGTCGTCAACCTACGAGAGAGTCACTCATAGCACCATCTTACACGCGACCACCCTAACTCGCGTGGCCTGCAGGCTTCACGTCTGACCCACGCGGTATCACCACTGCTTTTGGCCTCCACTAGCTAGCGCCGACCATGAATATCGCCCACTCAACGCGATGTTCACTTGCCTCTTTTGCGCCCACTACTCAAGCCACTGCTTCGGACACTACTGACGCTGCGACTCGAAACGCCACCAGCTCAATTCGTCACTGTCCAGTCCGTTGTCAACGCTGGTTGTTATTCGCGGTGTCTTGCCGCTGTGTTGCGATACCTCCAGCTTTGTCGCGGGTCTTGGCTTTGGCTCTTTTGGTTTTCTTTTGCTTGGCTCCCTTCCTCATCATTGCTCTAGATCTGTGAGCAAGTATTCGAAGCCCTCTTTTTGAACTCTACATCTTTACTCAGAAATAATTCTTGATCTTAGAAATCCCTGCTCTGATACACTCTGAATTTGTGAACTATGGTGGTAATTTTGATTTCAGTCTTAAGGCTTACAAACAACCTTGAACTAGTGCTTTGTTGAATTTCATTGCTGATTTTGCAAGATAAAAACACACCATGACATTGCACTCCTTCTGATATTTAAAACCCGAGCCCATGCGTTGATAATTTTGATACAAATAGAACTAGTGAAAAAATATTGAGTATTCGCTGGTTGTCTCATGTGAATTTCTTCATTGCCATCCTTGTGAATGTTGGAATAGTTACTGTTGAACTCTTGTCATTGAATAATTGATTGTTTGTAGAAAATAAGCCCCTGTGTATTGATTGTTGCTGCTACTAAGAATATTGAAACAATATCACCGACTTCATAAAAGTAGAATGATCTTGTTGTTTATTGATAATGTAAGAACATCATACTTGATTTTCATGTAATCGGTAATGAAATCTTGATACCCGAACTTAGCAAACAATTTGTTTGAAATGATGAAGTGCCAAGGCAGAGAGTAGAACCATATATTGTTGATTATTGAACTTGTGGATGCTCGGAAGATAAATAGTTGATGCCTGATGCCGAGATTTTGTTTGAACATTGTTGCTTTACGTCGGCTAGAGAGGAACCGACTCGGGGAGACAACACCTTGATTGTTGCATTTTCATAAACTTGCTCAGAGGAGTAGAATTGTTGTAGCTTAAATAGATCATTATTATTTGTTGATGTTGCCCCATTCTATAATGCCTGAATCATGATCTGGAATTGATATTGCTTGTCTTGTTTGTCGGTTTTGTTATTTGAGGAGAACAAATTCTTGTAACAGCTCCACGACCCCAGTGTTTTTAGAACCCGCACTAATGAAAGCAAGGGCTGTTCCTCGAAAGTTCGAACGGAAGCAAGATTGTCCCTCAAGAGTCCGAAAGTAGCACACACCCTATTTCGGCAAGAAGGATCCCTCTGCAAGGCAATCGAGTCTACCAAGCTTGCACTAACAGAAGTAGACGTTGTCTCTTGAAAGTTCGAGTAGAAGCAAGGCCATCCCTCAAAAGTCCAAGTGGAAGCAAGGCTATCCCTTGGAAGCTCGAGTGGATGTGCACTTCTACTTCGGCAGCTAATGAAAGCAAAAGCCACACCTTAGGGCCCTTAGAACCCGCACTAATGAGGGTAAGGACTATCCCTCAAAAGTCTGAACAAAAGCAAGGCTGTCCCTCAAGAGTCTGAATAGTAGCACACATCCTACTTCGGTAAGAAATGTCCCTCTGGAAGGCAACCAAGTCTGGCAACCAAGTCTACCAAGCTTGCACCAACAGAAGTAAAGATTGTCTCTCAAAAGTCCAAGTGGAAGCAAGGCTGTCCTTCAGAAGTCTGAACGGAAACAAGGCTGTCCCTTGGAAGTCCGAGTGGATGCGCACTTCTACTTTGACAACTAATGGAAGCAAAGGCTATCCCTCGGGAGTTTGAACAGGAGTTCACTTTACTTTGACAAGAAAGATCCTCGACGCTTATACTGATGAAGTAAGGGCTATTCTTTGGAAGTTCGGGTGGGAGCACACACTCTACTTTAACAAGAAAGACCCTCGAAGCTTGCGTTAATAGAAGCAATAGCTACTCTTCGGAGGTAAGAGTAGGAACACACACTCTGCTTTAATCGAGAAAGACCCTCGAAGCTTGCTCTGATGGAAGTAAGGGATGTTCTTTGGAAGTCCGAGTGGAAGCACACACTCTACTTCAACAAGAAAGATCCTTGACACTCTTTAAAAGTCTGAGTAGAAGAACACACTCTACTTCAATAGGAAAGATCCTTGAGGCTCGCACTGATAGAAGCAAGGTCTGTTGTTCGAAAGTCTGAGTAGGAGCACATACTCTACTTCAACAAGAAATATCCTCGAAGCTCGCACTGATGGAAGCGAGGTCTGTTCTTCGAAAGTCTGAGTGGGAGCACACACTCTACTTCAACAAGAAATATCCTCGAAGCTCGCACTGATGGAAGCGAGGTCTGTTCTTTGAAAGTCTGAGTGGGAGCACACACTCTACTTCAACAAGAAAGATCCTCGAAGCTCGCACTGATGGAAACGAGATTTGCTCTTCGAAAGTCTGAATGGGAGCACACACTCTACTTCATCAAGAAAGATTCTCAAAGCTCGCACTGATGGAAACAAGGGTTGTCCCTTGGAAGTCTAAACGGAAGTAAAGGCTATTCTTCGGAAGTTCGAGTGGGAGCACACACTCTACTTCAGCAAGAAAAAACCCTCAAAGCTTGCATTGATGGAAGTAATGGTTGTTCTTCGAAGGTCCGAGTGGCAGTACACTTCTACTACGTCAAGAAAAGTTCCTTCAGGCTGGTAACCGAGTCTACTATTCCTCTTTCTTCTTTGAGGGGTAACAAAAATTGAAAATTGTTTCAAGCAACATAACATAATGAAGATAAACAATATGAAATAAATTTCTTCATAACATAAAAAAGATAGAACTTCTTAGACAATGCAGTAAATACAAATTGCAAAATGTCATAGATAGACTTCTTTTACAGAATGTTGACATTTGCCCCTAGAGTTGCAAGGTCATTTGGAAAGCTTTCACTAGTCGCTTGCCGTGGGCCGTCACATACCATCATAGCTATGTCTTCTAAGATATCCTGGGGCCCCTGTTCTTTGAACTCTAGGTCATCTGTTTCGACTTTCTTTCTAAAGATCTTCTTAAGCGTCTGGCACTTTTCTGTAGGATGTCCTAGTGATTGGTGGAAAACACAATAATTAGGGCCCTCGCGGTCCTTCTTCGGCAGAAGCTCTTCGATACGAGGCAACTTCAGTTCCCTGTCTGCCACCCATTCTTTAACTAAGGCCTTCACCTCCTCAACACTATATAGAAAAGGAGTGTCATCTTCGCAGTGTTTCCTTTTCTAACTTCTGAATTCCTCTCCCTGCAACTTTCAGGTAGAATACACGGAAGTCGTAGTGACAGAAGGTCCTCGGGATGTCTTGAAGCTGGTTTTATAACTAGTCTCAAACCCAATCTCCTGAGACTGAGGTATGTTGATGTTCTGAGATGCTTCAATTAGCGCCGAGAAGGTGGGTAGCTTGTGATTAACAAGAAGTATCTTGTACCCGTTCAATGCCTCTTCAACACAGATTTGGACCAAGTAGCTTTCTACTTCGTGACCTACGCTGACTTTGTCTTGAAACCTCTTCAGATATTCGAGAATGTCTTCACCCCCTCGTTGCTTTTTCTTACATCGGGTAAGTGCGGTTACCTTCTCAGCCGCTTGAAAGAATTTGGCGTGGAATTTGTTGACCATCTCCTCCCAACTCCGAACAGAGTTTGGGGTCAAGTTAATGTACCAACTATATGCTCGGTCGGTGAGGGGCTTGGAGAATTCTCTTAGTCGGAGGACATGATTTGAACCATGAATACACAGAGTCTCGATGAATCGGACAATATGTTCTTGAGCATTTCCTTGTTTGCCATCGAATTTGATAAACTTCTAAGACTATGTACCTCCTGTATGGATAACTCAACATCTCAATAGGGTATGGTGGCTTGACATCCGAATCGGACAAAGAGGGTAAAGTCCTCTTGCCCCGTTCGAGATCGAACATGGCTTGCACATCGACGAGAATGAGAAATTGTTGAGGGAGAGAACTTGATAGTGGTATTCTTGGAACTTGGCTTGTAGACCCGAGACTGAACTTGGAGCGGCTTGGCCATTTTGGTGTTGAGAATTCATCATCAATAAAGCCACATGACGATATTGGCCATCGGCACCTATGGACATGCCATTTGGTGATGGGACGTTGCATTGGGTCCCATGAAGTTCATTGCATGCCATGGCTATACTGGGTTCGACTTGCAAACTTGGCGTCGGAGCCAAAGGATACCCACTCGGTACATAAGTAGAATTTACAATCGGTGGAACAAAATTAGGCATGGATGGAGCACGATTTTGTAGAGGAATTTTTGTAGGCCTTCTTTGAACTTCCACAGCCGCTGGAACACCATTCATTGTGCCGAAAACTCCTCCAACCACCACTAGACCATGGCTCGATCCTTCAGGTGCGTGATTTTGCGCTCCATGGGCAGCAGGTTGGCCATGACTTGTTCCTCCTAGCACTCGATTTTGCACACCATTTTGTACAGCTTCAGGGAGAATTTGAAGTGGATCTTGATGGTTTTGACCATGCTCAACATTACCATGAAGTTGTTGATGCTTGTCAGCGCCGATTTGACCTCCATTTGTTACCGGTGGTGTGAAATTTGAACCCATCTCCAACATGGTATTGGTAAGATTTTGAAGGGTCGTGAGAATCTCTTGTTGAGTGTGTTGGAGTCCTTGAATGGCTTCAAGGATGAGAGGTGAGTCTTGAACTTGAGTCTTTTCATCACCACCATTGGAAGAGCTTTGTTAATGAACTTCTTCTTCTCCGGCCATCTTCACCAGAGTTGTGTAGATTCCGGATCTTGTTGAGACCATTAACCAATCCGCTTCCCTAGTGAAGTCACCAAATGTATGAGAGGGTTCAGGAAAGTTGTTGGAAAATTTGAAGATCTTCGAAGATCCTTGAAGAAAAATTCGAATTCTCTAGAAGATGATGAGAGACTTAGATTCTTCAATAGTCTCAACTAAGAACACAAAAGCAAAGAGATGATGGAGATAAAAGATTGGGTGAAGAAGAAGGCAAAAAAGTTAAAGAGAGAATAATGGCAAGGCTCTCCCATGGATCTCCTACTTTCATTCTCAAGGTTGATAATGGAGAAGGGAAATTAGTTCTTTCCCAAGAGTTCTCTCCAAAATCCATCCCTTGTAAAGTTATGGGTGGGTGCTATTTATAGGCACCTCTCGGCGAACCCTTCTTCTTAGCCACATCTAACCAATGATCCCCAATCATCCCAAAGGGTCAAGGGTAGTCCTAGAGGATGTCCTGTTGCATAAGGGTCAGGGGTAGTTCAAGAGAACGCCTTACTACAAATATTGCCGAGTCTCAGGGACCCCCTAAATCGTGCCACCTCGACCTGGGTATAGGCTAGTTTAATCGAAGAGTGAATTTATCTCCACTCACCGTCCTCGAAATCGGGTCCTTTGTTTGAACTCCATTATGTCCATGGTTCTGGTGCGTAGATCCCGGAAAGCTTCGAGCCCACAAGTGTTTTGGGACTCATTAACAGAGCGACTTCTAAATTGCGTCTGAATCCGTTCGAAGCCAAATGTTTCGGATCTCTAGGTTCGTGGATCCGAACCCTTTCGAGTCCGAGTGCCTCGGATCTCTAGAATTGCTCAATACTCTTTTGAGTCAGAGTCTGAGTAAGTCTTTAAATTCGTGGATCCGAACCCTTTCGAGACTTAGAGCGATTCGGCCTGTTTGATGGCGATAAATTCAGGCCTACCAATTTTGAACTTGCGATAAATTTGGGCCCACCAACTTTGAATTATTGGGCCTAATTAATTTATTGGGCTCAAATTAGTTCCTCTTACAGAAAGAAACCCAATCCTAATTGGCCTAGATCAAACTCACATCAAATTTGTTAACTTTTTATTGTTTTAATAGTAAACTCATCAAATGTGCGTACACAACTAACATATATAATGTAAACATTGAAGTTTTATAATTTTAATAATAAACTCGTCAAATGTGCATACACAACTAATATATATAATGTGAACATTGAAGTTTATACGAACTGCATGTCATTTTTATTACTAATTTTGCCCTTGCGAATAACAGATTTGGTTCACAAACTCTGTGGACAAAGTGTAAAAATTAAAATTTTGCATTAAAAACACAACTAAAAAATTATGTCAATTTTCATATTTAAAAACTGTTTCAGTTTACAGATTTTCACAATATGTATATATATATATATATATTTTTTGGTAACAAATTTTCACAACCTTAACAAATAAACATCACACTAAGGGTGAGAATTTGTGACACTACACAATAACACGACTCAAACCGTACACAAAATTAGTAAGTTAGGGTTGATCATTTTTTGACACGAATATGTAGATGACACGACCCGATAACATGAATATTAAACAAGTCGAATTAGTATTAAATTTGTATAACACGAAATTAACATGAATAACTCGTATAATGAACACTTTTAGATATACATTTTAATATTATTTCCACTAAAGAGTATCATGACATTTTTTAATCTCTTACATAATTACATCCAATTTATTAAAAAGTACGTAAAATATTATTTTAAATTTAATATAGATTTTTTTTTAAAACTTTTAATTGAACTTAATGTATTTTTTGTCTATTATTTGAGTTAATGTAGTAAAAATTATAATAATAAAATATAATTTTTTATAAATTAAGAAAATAAAATTAAGTTAAAATTAAATATTTTTATAAATAATTTCATTTAATAGGGGTTAGTTTCATTAAATTTAACTTGTCAATAACATTTCAATTTTTTTTTTCATACATTTAATATTTTAGTTAATAGTGAAATTTTTTAATATGGCACGTTAACACAACTCAAACGGGACACGGATCGAAAATCACACAACACGATAACACGAAAAAATAAACAGTTTGGGTTAGTATTGAGGTAATTTTGATATGAATCTAAGATGACATGATACGAATACGACCCAATATGACACGACGTCCATCCCTACATCACACCACCATGCATGCATGATGTGCAGTTGATAGATATCTCAAATCAAACAGCGACGCTTTAGTTGTAATCAGTGGTAAAGTCAAGAATTCAGTGAAGGAGGCACAAATTAATGATAACATCTGAAAGGGTAATTTATATGAAAATTGGGTCGAGCTGGGTAATGGGCCATTTTGTGGGCCACAGTGAGAAAGGCGGAGTAAAGGGCCTTGTAATTAGTCTGGTCTAGAGGAACCTTGCCGATAGCTCGGTCCGAAAGAGCTTGGTGGTTAGCTCGGTCACCACAGTCGGCGCGGTGATAGTTAGCTCGGTCAAACCATCTTGAGCCAAGGTATTTTTGGCTTCTACTCAGGACCTTGCTGTTGAGTAGCTCGGTCCAAGTACACTATGGTTAGCACGGTCTACAGGTGAAGCCGAGGTACATGTTACACATAAAGCGCCGGGATAAATGTAACATGAGTATTGGAAGCTCGGTTACATTGTCATTGTGCCATGGCAATGCTAGCTCGGTCGTTTGGACATACCACCGAGCTAGGACCATCTCACTTGGTTTAAGCAGTGAGGGGGGTGTTGAAGGATAAGCATTATCTTTTAGGAGAGTAATTCCTAAAAGGACTCTGCATGGAGAAATAAGAGTTTTACTAGGATTGTGCCACACGGAACCTATAAAAGCTCACAAAATCACCTTTGGAGAGATAACACAACTTTGATTCTCGAATACATAGATCTTTCTGTCTATTTGTCTATTTTGCTGACTTAGGCATTAGAAAGGTATCCGGCACACACTCGTCGGCTAACTCACGTTTATATTTTCAGGGAGTAAAGCGACATCGTACGGAGGAGCGCAATCTTGATCAATAGGATTATACGAGAAGGTTTATTTCTTTCCCGTACAATTGGCGCCGTCTGTGGGAATCACAGAAAGAACAAAACCTCTTGATCAAGTTTTCCTCGCTAAATTAGAAGTAATGGCGCACAATGAAGATTTGCCGCAGTCCGCCCTCGACGGACAAATGCCGGAGGGGGGTAGGAGGTGCGAAGGTTTACCTCCTGTCCCTCCCATGGCGGACTTAGAACCCCAGCGACAGAACCCCCGGAGTGATGCAAGGGGGAGGTGGAATAATAGCCCCCGTCGCTCTTGCTCACAAAGTCCTGAAAGGCAGAGGCGAAGAATCGACCCTCAAGCTCTGGAGGATCGCGTAAAAGAGCAGGGTGAACTAATAAGGAAGATGGCGGCGGACATGGAGGCCATGAAGCGCCAGATCAAGGGAAAAGGGGTGGCGACAGGAGAGGGGCGCAAAGGTAACACGCCCCCTCACCACTCGGAGGATCGTGGCAGGCGTACCACATCATCACAAGCAGAGAGTAGAAGCCTCAGAACAGGCGATACTCAATGCAGGACTTCCAGGACTCCTTGCTCCAGGTCTGAGAGAACAAGAACTGAGAGGTCATACACTGAGAGAAGCACCTATCAGCCCTCGCGTACGCACCAGACATCATCCAAGCAGACGGAGTTGCCTAGATCGTCCGACTTACGAACTGTGCTAGAAGAAAGGGCACGATGGAAAGAGGATACCAAGGCACGCAACCTGTGCAGAGTCTCAGCCCTTCAGCGGTTAGCTCCTCGAACGCATGGAAACGTCGAGGTAGGAATGCCAATAGCGTGGCCTGCTTACGAACCGACAGACAAAGCCTTAGCAAGATTGCAGACCTCGCCGTTCATTCTGGCAATTGAGAACGCGCCCCTACCTTCCGGCTTCCTTCAGCCCAAATTTACCACGCATGAGGGAAAGACAGACCCCTACTCCCACTTAAGCCACTTTTGCCAGGTCATGGCAATTTACTGACGAAACAAGGCTTTAATGTGCATCATATTCCCATCAAGCCTTGGCGACCTAGGTTTAACCTGGTTCGAAAGGCTACCAGAAGGCAGCATAGCCTCCTAGGCATAATTGGCAGGATAAGGTTGAGATCTAACAAAGAACCCCACAGTGGAGATAGATCAGCTACTCTTCATTGACATGGGCGACAAGGAAACATTGAGATCTTACAACAGTCCCTACTGGGAGACGTTCAACCAGATAGGGGACTGCCCCACCAATCTCGCCATCGCATAATACAAAAGAGGACTTCCAGTCAGAAACAGTTTGAGGGATTCAATTACTATGATGCCACCCCTCACGATGGAAGCCTTGATGAAGAGAGTGCACCAACATATTCGGGTAGAGGAAGATGGCGCCCGTGCTAAAGCAAAATCTGGTGCAACAGTAGCGCCAGATAAGAAGACTACGGCAAAAGTCAACACGGTAGAACGTCCAAACAAGAATGGACGAGGTAGGCGAGACAATGAAGAGGACCGAGATAAAAGATGGTTAAGAGTCCGCACTGTTATTACCACGGTATTCAAGAAACCAATCTACCGAATTCTCAGTGAGATACGTGATAAACTTTTCGTCAGATGGCCAGCTAAGCTAGGAGAAGCACAAAAGGACTACGACGAAAGATCCAAGTGCACCTTCCATAAGGAAAAGGGGCACCGCACTGAAAATTGCACGCCATTAAGACAACACTTGGAGGAGTTAGTGGTAGTTGGGCATCTAGAAAAATACATAGGAGGAGGGACACAGCCAGCCCCCCAGAACCACGACCACCCAAACGGTATGCCGATCGACACCCCACCTCAAGGAGTGATTAACGTAATACGTGGGGTATTCGAACCTGAGCAGGTATGCGAGCTCAGGGGAACGATCAAGAAGGCTGAGCACTTGAGAGAGGTATTAAGTGCACCACCTACCATTAAAAAGGAAAGAACAGAGGCCACGAACGTCATGTCTTTTCGGACAAAGACTTGGCAAGGATATATTGCCCTCACAATGATGCACTGGTCGTCACTCTCCGCGTCAAGGATTACGACATCAAGCGAATTTTGATTGACCAAGGGAGCTCATGCGAAATAATGTACTACGAAACCTTCAAACAATTGAAACTGAAGGATAAGGACTTGGCACCAGCCGTATCTCCCCTGATCAGATTCAACTCAATGCCAGAGTGGCTAGTTGGCAAGATAATCCTCCCAGTCAGAGCAGGAAGCATCACGAAACAAGTGGAATTCTGGGTATTGAAAGTCCCTTCCACTTATAACATCATCTTAGGAAAAACATGGCTGCATGCGATGCGATCAGTAGCATCAACCTACCATCAAGTAATGCGGTTCTCTAACAAAACCAGAGTAATTGAAGAAGTCTACGGAGACCAAATTATGTCCAAGCAATGCTTCGTCACAGTAAATGGCAACCGAGCTGCCAAGGGGTTTGTACAGATGGTGGAAGAACCAGAGAGCAATGAATTGTTTGCGGATGTTGGCAAAACCGCTGAACAGAAGGCAGTGAAAGACTTGGTACAGGTAAGAATAGATGAAAAGAACCTGGATAAGTTCTTTTTGCTTGGCTCATCTATGTCCAGCACTGAGAGAATAGAGGTCATGGAATTCTTGACCTTTAACATCGAAGTGTTTGCCTGGACGCCGTATGACATGCTTGGCATTGACCCAAGCTTCATCTGTCACCAATTAAATGTCCACCTAACTACCAGACCAATTATACAGCGCACTCGCAGATCGACACTCCACCATGCCGAGATAGTGGCGGAAGAAGTAGAAAACCTGCTAGAAGCAGGAGTTATCAGAGAGGTGCACTACCCCAGATGGATCTCCAATACAGTAGTGGTACCAAAGAAGAATGGAAAATGGCGTGTCTGCGTCAACTACAAAACAATCAACAAGGCATGCCCAAATGACAGCTTTCCTCTACCACGGATAGACCAATTGGTAGATCTGACAGTAGGACACAACCGACTTAGCTTTCTTGATGCATATAGAGGTTATCATCAGATTGCTATGTATGAGCCAGACCAAGAGGTCACATCTTTTACGACGCCAAGAGGACTGTATTCTTACAAGGTCATGCCCTTTGGCCTTAAGAACACAGGGGCAACATTTCAACGGATGGTCACCAAGATGTTCGAACTATTGTTAGGCAGAATAATGGAAGCCTACATCGACAACATGGTGGTCAAGAGCAAGGATAAGAATGACCATCTCAGGGACCTAGGTGAGATGTTTCAGATCCTGAAAAAGCACAAGCTACGCCTTAATGCATCCAAGTGTGCGTTCAGTGTAGGATCTGGAAAATTCCTAAGTTTCCTGGTGACCAACCAAGGTATAGAAGCAGACCTCTCTTAGATTAAAGCAATCCAAGATCTAGAGAGGCCCAACTCAGTAAAAGAAGTATAGCATCTCACCGGTATGGCAGCCGTGCTCAACCGGTTCATAAGTCGGTTGTCAGACAGATGTCCACCATTTTTTCAAGCATTAAAAGCCAAGTTTGAGTGGGATGAAGAATGCGACCGCGCCCTAGAAAATTTGAAAGAATACATGTCTTCTTCGTCGTTGCTAGTGACCCCAATACCGGGAGAATAACTATTTTTGTACCTAGCAGTTTCACAATACGCAATTAGCACAGTGTTGGTCCGAGCAGAAGGAATCCAATATCTGCCCATCTTTTATGTCAGCAAGACATTGCTGGGCGTAGAAACCAAGTACTTACCATTGGAAAAATTGGCCTTAGACTTGATGATGGCATCAAGGAAGTTGTCGCATTACTTCCACGCCCACACAATAATCGTCTTCATAGCTTTTCCATTAAAAGCTTTGTTTGAGAGGGCGAACTTTTTTGGACGAGTTTTAAAGTGGGCAGTCGAGTTGGGACAGTTCGACATCAAGTTTCAACCCAGAACTGCGATAAAAGCCCAAGCTTTGGCAAACTTTGTGGCTAAATTCACTCTAGGAAGTCATCACATCTGCCCAGTGGACTTGATTGATACAACCAAGGGGATGGAAATTGTCGCCGGAATAACGCAACCCCTGGTACAGGATACCCAATCAGATCCTAAGACAAACCAGAGTGAGCAATGAAAGGAAGAAGCAAACCATGCTACACCAAGCCAAGACTCACCAACAAATAAAGACTTGGTACAATCAGATAGCGAGGGGCAAATAGCAAGCGTGGGTTTTGAAGAAAACACCAGCAACACTCTTGATCCCAAGGCATCATCTGATCCCTCAACTTGCTGGAAACTGTTCGTTGGAGAGATGCGGAAGCTCTTCGTGGATGGAGTGTCCAATAGGCATGGTGCAGGACTAGGCATAGTCCTCATCTCACCAGATGGCCTAGTGGTGGAGCAAGCAGTCAACCTTGGCTTCCCAGCATCAAACAACGAAACGGAATATGAAGCGCTTCCGGTAGGCTTAAAATCAGCATCCTACATGAAAGCCACCGAGCTAATGGTTTACAGTGACTCATAGCTAGTGGTAAACCAAATTTCAAGAGACTATGAGGCAAAGGATGACAGGATGGCTAAATACCAAGAGTTAGTCAGAAAAGAGATCAAGAAATTTGAAGTAGTGCGGATAGAACAGATCGGTAGGAAAGAAAATAGTAGAGTGGACGAACTAGCAAGCTTTGCTTCAATGGCAGATACCTCCATCCCTCATCCATTGCTGATTAACTACCTACCAAGACCAAGCATAGAAGAACCCGAAGTGGAAAAGGTATGTTGTGCCGAACTAGGTCCTTCGTGGATGGATCCCATCATACTGTTCCTAAAAGAAGGCGTCTTACCGGAAGAAAAGAAAGAGGCCAACAAAATAAGAGCAAAGTCACAGCACTTTTGGCTCTCCCCATCAATGGCATTGTACAAGAAATCCTTCACAGGACCTTACCTAAAGTGTGTCCACCCCAGCAAAGTGGAAGTATTCTTGTTCGAAATATACGAAGGCATATGCAAAAGCCATCAAGGAGGAAGATCATTGGCCTACAGAGCAATTTCGCAAGGATATTGGTGGTCATACATGCAAGCAGATTCAGAGAAGTATGTCAAGAAGTACGAGAAATGTCAGAAGTTCGCACACTAAATACATCAGCCAGCCAGAGAACTCCTACCATTAACAAGCCCATGGCGCTTTGCAATATGGGGTTTGGACATAGTAGGACCATTTACAACGGCACCTGGCAACAGAAAGTTCTTCCTTGCAGCAACAGACTACTTCACAAAGTGGGTGGAAGTAGAAGCATTGGCATCAATCAAGGAGAAGGATGTGAAAAAGTTCGTTTGGCAGAATATCATCACACGGTTCGACATACCAAAAGCTCTAATATCGGACAACGACACTCAATTCGACGGAAAATTTTTTAGAGGCTTTTGTGAGGAGTACAAGATAGAATTCCACAATTCTACACCAGCATACCCCAAAGCAAATGGCCAAGCGGAAGCATCAAACAAAGTCATCTTGGACGAATTGAAGAAACGGTTAGAGAAAGCAAAAGGAAAGTGGGCTAAGGAGCTCCCTCATGTTTTATGGGATTACCGCACCACACCTTGGCGGTCTACTGGAGAAACGCCTTTTTCCTTGGCTTATCGCATGGAAGCAGTAATCCCACTGGAAGTTGGCCTCCCCATAATTAGAAGTGAAAATTTTGATCCAGACCTAAATGGAGAAGCCATAGCATTGGAGCTCGATCTTGCGGAAGAAAGAAGAGAAAGAGCATTGGTTCACATTGCCTCGTACCAGCAAGAGTTGTCCAGAAAGTATAACAAAACAGTACATCCAAGACAATTCAAAATCGGAGATTGGGTACTGCGCAAAGTGATGGGAAACACCTTGGTAGTCGGAGATGGCAAGTTAGGGCTTAATTGGGAAGGACCTTACAAGGTGGTTGGATTAGCAAGAAAAGGGGCATAGCACTTAGAAGATAAAGACGGCAAAGTCATTCCTAGGCCATGGAACACTGCCAATCTCAAACTATTTTATTTTTAGCTTTTCTTTCAAGTATTTGCAATTTTTTCTTTCTCAATAAAACAAGTAGTTTCTTTTCAGTATAGTTGTTTCCTTCCATAAAAGATTATTTTAATGAGTTAGGCGTACTGAAAGTGTGGTTGGCCGGAATAACCAACACCACTCCTAAGCCCAGGATAAGGATCCAGGCTGCGGGACGTTTGGTCAGAATAACCAAACACTCTACTCTAGGTTGGCAGAAATAACCAACTTAGAGGTTGGCTGAAATAACCAACACCTCTCTTAAGCCCAGGATAAGGATCCAGGCTGCAGGACGTTTGGCAAGAATAACCAAACACTTCACTCTAGGTTGGTAGAAATAACCAACTTAGAGGTTGGCTGGAAAAACCAACATTTATTGTTCTTCAGCCGAGATAAGGATTTAGGCTGAAGAAGTTGGCTGAAAAAACCAACACTTAGTACTCTTCAGCCGAAGTAAGGATCTAGGCTGAAGAGTGGTTGGCTGGAAAAACCAACATTTATTGTTCTTTAGCTGAGATAAGGATCTAGGTCAAGAAGTTATCGAAAACCCAACACTTAGTACTCTTCAGCCGAAGTAAGGATCTAGGCTGAAGAGTGGTTGGCTAGAAAAACTAACACTTATTGTTCTTTAGCCGAGATAAGGATCAAAGCTAAAGAGGTTGGCAGGTATGACCAGTCAGATTGTAAAGTTATGACTAGGATAAGATATCTTGGCCCAAGAATATTATACTTCATTCAGATTACAATTAGAAAGTTACATGCATGGCAGTTAACCGAAATAATAGTTGGAACAAGAGAGATTTCATTGATCATACAAAGTCAAAGTACAAAAGGGGGGGACTTCAGCCCGGTTACAGTCTCTCTTTCCAAAAGGTAAAAAAGAAGAAAAATACATAGTCAAGGAAACAGGTCATCTAAGTCAGCATCTAAAACCACTCGGTCTTCGCCCAGAGGTAGCTCGGTTGTGGTAACCACACTCTGGTTAAGCTCGGTTGGAAGCACAACATCGGACACAACTGGCAAAGGTGGGATAGAGACCTCTGGAGTTGGGGAGGTAGACTGGCAACCGAATTAAGTGTTGTCTTCTGGAGCTTCATCTTCATCCTCCTCCTCCAAAAATTGTTGCTGAATGGTAGCAGCATACTCCGCCAGTGAGTTCGGTATGAAATATAGAGGACGATTGAAGACCTCGGTCTTAGGTCCATGACCGAGCTGCGCCACAGCCCCTCTCCACCCGCATTTAAAGAACAGGTCCTTCGCAGCTTCACACTGCTTGATGTATAGGGCTTCACCTTCTTTGAAACCGCGGTCCTCCGCATCCTCCAGCTTCTTCTCAAGCTTTGTTATTTTGGCATTCTTTTTTCCTTCAAGCTTGGCCAGCTCGCGCAGATATTTATCTTTTATCACGGCCGCGGCCTTTTGCTTATCTACTTCAGCCGAGCTAACAAGACCGGTCAGACGACCATTCTTGGTTTGTAGCTTGGCCATCTGTTTCCTGGCTTGTTCTAGCTCGGCGGTTTTTTCGGTTACCTCTGCCATTGCCTGCCTTGTTGTTTTGTGAAGTTCCAATACACGCTTGTGAGCAACATGGTTCTTCTGCATGGCCTTCAAAAAAATGGAAAATGACTTGTAGTAAAACTGAGCAGAAAGTTGTGCAAATTAGAAAGATAAGCAAATGAGGTTACTTACCAGCACCATTGACTTTGTGGCCGAGTGAATGGCCTTCAGCTCGGTGAGATGGTTGTGGTGCTCCATGTTGGCTGGAAGGTAAACGCTCTTGGCCAGATTGAATGCCATTAGGTGGTCTTTTTCAATTAATCGAATCAAGATCCCGTATATCACGGTTCGAAAAGTGATCTTTGAGCCCACTTGGACGAGCTAGCTCAATCGAGCGCCCGTCAGGCTCGGTGGAGGGCTTGGCGAAGGATGGTATCTTTTTCATCTACAAGGCGTGGCTCGATTATGGAAGTCCGAGCATGCTTGTTTGGACGAGATGATGAGGGTTGATGGGATGGAAGGGCTACCACGGTCTCCCCTCGAACGACCGGCGGTGGTACCTCGGACTGGTTTGTTTCGGTCAGGAGGGCCCTTACAGCTCGTTTCTTGGCCATCTCTTGCTCAGCGGTTAGAGGGATCAAATTGATTTGGGGCAAGATTGGGTCCGATTCAGGAGAGGCTTCCAACAAAAAGTCAATTACCTTGGTCTTTCGTTTACCGCTATATCGGTAGGTCGGCTCAAAATTCAGTAGCTCGGTCCAACTTCAGTTTGGATATCGCAGCACAGCGCGAAGAACATTCAAGTTGGGGTAGCTGTATTGGGACTTGAGAAAGTTCAAATTTGCATGAAGGAAGACAACAGTTAGTTCGGTTCAGGAAGTAAAAACCGAAGTAAAGAAAAGCATGCAATGAAGCCGAAGTAACCCTACCTACTACACCCTTTTTCCAATTTATTCTGTGGCCAGGGATTTAGGCTTGTTGGACCTCAAAATTCCCAGATACCCAGAAGAAATCATCATCATTCACGTCTTTATCTGGGGTATCCTTTATTATTTTTTCACGCTAGTGCCTTATTCTTAAATAGTAAACCCAGCCATCTTCAGCCGATCCTATGGAGTATTGATGGAAGAGCTCGGTTAGACCGAGATTAAGGCTAGCCAAGCGGTTTAGCTCGGCAATACCGTTTATTATGCGATAAGAATTAGTGGAAAGTTGGATATGGCAGAGCTTGGTTTGTCTAAGGAATTCGCAAAGAAGGGGTTGTACAGGGAATCGCAGACCGCACTCTACGATGGAAATAATGTTAAAAGGGACAAAGCCTTGTTTTCCCCAGGGGACGGTGTCTAGTTCGGCTAGTGAAAGGTGGACATCATCCGGAATTCAGTAGTTCTTACGGAATTCGGTTATGGCCCCTGGTGAGTTTACTAAAAACCTATATTTATCCATTAATTATTAAATTATCAATAAATTAGCTGAAGGATTAGCTCGGTCAAGAAAAGGCGCCTAGTAGCTCGGTTGAGTAATCAGAGAAGTGTCTGGCCAACCTAAGTCTGCAAAGTAAAAAAGAAAGGTGTTAAGCACTAATCATTGGACTGTGCTACAAAAAACAAGGGCAAGATAAATGAAGTCCTAACTCGACTACACAAGATACCATCAATTTTTAGCTCGGTTTGAGCAAGGGGCTTTTTAGCCCGGTTAAGCTTTTGGGGCAGCATTTTTAGTTCGGTTTGTACTAGGGAAGCTGGTTTAGCCCCAAGTTGTAGCTCGGTAGGTGGAGAAGGCTTTCTAGTGCGGTATTGCACAAACTTGGCACAATTCGCTAGCTCGGCTAAGATAAGCAAAAGGTACTAAGACTTATTCAAGTTACAAGTATGGCGTGAAGCTTTAGTTCGGTTGTTGGGTGTGGCTAGGCTAGCTTCTAATACAAACAATATCCTAGTTCAGTTGATGTGTGATTTTGGATCAAATATAGTATTTTTCAGATTATTCGAAAAATCAAGTGGTCCTATTGCGTGGTTTTTCTCAGAAATATGGAAGCAAAAGTGGAATGTGCTTTGAAAAAACATATAAATAAAAGATACTTTGTGTTACAAAAGGGGTACGAAATCAACAGAAGTGAAGAAGATTCGAACCACTTACCAGTTCAAGGTGAAGGCACTGAAGATAGAGGTGGTAGTAGCAATAAACACGAGCTCTGCAAATACAAGGTTGGGGAGAGACGGAGGCTCAGAGAGAGAGAAAGAAAGAAATGAATAGTGAAGTGTTTGATTCAAAAACGAAGGGTTTGTTTTGTGTAGAGGGAAGGACAAAAAGGCGAAACTGTTCAAAAAACACGGAGTACGAAGACGGCATGACAGCTGCATTGGGCTAATCAAAGTCTGCCATGTGTCCTTGGAATGGAAATCGATTCAGTTATAGAGACTGAAGAGACGTTTGACCGAACAGATTGGTAGTACGGTGTGAATTTAGCTCGGTTGGAAAGCTAAAGTTTTTTAGCTCGGTTAGAAGGCTAAAGTTTTTTAGGTCGGTTGGAAGGCTAAAACTTTTTTTAGCTCAGCTGGTAACAGGTAATCCCTATCATGCTGCGCAGATGGAATTAAGGGGCAATTGAGAGGGTAATTTATATGAAAATTGGGCCGAGCTGGGTAATGGGCCATTCTGTGGGCCACAGTGAGAAGGGCAGAGTAAAGGGCCTTGTAATTAGTCCGGTCCAGAGGAACCTTGCCGATAGCTCGGTCCGAAAGAGCTTGGTGGTTAGCTCGGTCACCACGGTCGGCGCGGTGACAGTTAGCTCGGTCAAACCATCTTGAGCCGAGGTATTTTTGGCTTCTACTCAGGACCTTGCTGTTGAGTAGCTCGGTCCAAGTACACTATGGTCAGCACGGTCTACAGGTGAAGCCGAGGTACATGTTATACATAAAGTCCCGGGATAAATGTAACATGAGTATTGGAAGCTCGGTTACATTGTCATTGTGCCATGGCAATGCTAGCTTGGTTGTTTGGACATACCACCGATCTAGGACTATCTCACTTGGTTTAAGCAGTGAAGGGGGTGTTGAAGGATAAGCATTATCTTTTAGGAGAGTAATTCCTAAAACGACTCTGCATGGAGAAATAAGAGTTTTACTAGGATTGTGCCATACGAAACCTATAAAAGCTCACAAAATCACCTTTGGAGAGGTAACACAACTTTAATTTCCGAATACACAGAGCTTTCTGTCTATTTGTTTATTTTGCTGACTTAGGCATCGGAGAGGTATCCGGCATACACCCGTCGGCTAGCTCACGTTTGTGTTTTCAGGGAGTAAAGCGACGTCGTACGGAGAAGGTTTATACGAGAAGGTTTATTTCTTTCCCGTACATCAGTGAAGGGGGCACAAATTAATGATAACATTGATTTTTTTTTTTCCTTATAATAAACAACAATGCAATATTATTAAATTTAAATATTAGCAATCCATTTGGATAAATGCGAATTTTATATTAAAAGATTTGAGGTTAAATTTTATATAAATATTGGGGCGTAACCATTTTAGGTAGATTGAAAAATTAAAAAAGAAGATAAGTTGAGTTTGAAATGATATATTTTAGTAGAGAAATTCTATAAAAACAGACCGCCAAAAAAGTGTCTATAATATGCCGTAGTTATGATCTTTGTGATTTTTAATTATGACATCTTATATTATAATGGATATAACTTAGTTATAACTTCTTGTGGTTATCGTAGTTATGATCTTTGTGGTCAAAATAATTTTCATCTTAACCGCAAGGGAAAATTACAAAAGGGTGGTTTGAAGTTTACTTATTTAGTGAGTTTTTAATTTTTTATAAAAAAATATATAAAAAAAGAAGAAAAAGTGATATAATAACTTGTACCAAATAAGTTTCTTATTTAGATTGTTTCCAAACCATTCCTACATATTCATATAAGAAATTATTAGATTCAACAATAATATTATAATGATCATATTTCTCTAGGGTGAACTTAGCCCTTATTCGTAAGAACAAGCTGAAGGAGATAGGAGAGGCAAGCAGTAGAAAGAAAACTCTGAAGGAGTGGAAGCACAAAGAGGAAAAGAAACTTCTACAATCAACAATGAATTTACGAAAAGGGGCAGTCTTCAGATCTGCAGTAGCTGCTATTTCACTGTCCATGGCCAGCAAGTCTAGTAGAGGATGTCTACGAGTATCAGAGGCAGAAGCATCAATTCAAATTGGTAAAGTCTTGGGGGTCGACTGTGATGGAAAGGAGGGGGAGGTGATGAGCAAGCTAGAGGAATTGGAGGCCACAGATAAAAGAAAAGAGGTGAGAAGGGTAGGTGAAGAAAATTGAGCAGTGACGCTCCAGGAGTTTAAGGGGTAAATAATTTTTGTTATGAAGATACAATCATAGAATGTTAGAGGACTTGGAAGACCGGAGAAAAGGAGAAAGATCAGAAGTAGTTTGGCAAAGAGGCAAATTAGCTTAGTGATGATTCAAGAAACAAAGAGATCAAGCATCACAACCGAAGTAATAAAATCTATCTGGTATGAAGACCATTTTGAGTAGATGGCAGTGGATGCGGAAGGCAGAGCTGGTGGTTTGCTCTGTGTATGGAATCCAGTGGTGTTTCAAGTACATGCGTGTTGTGGCAACCGGAATTTCATCCTATTGTCAGGTACTATGTTTTCCTCGTTTAACCGTGTGATTGTTAATGTCTATGGGCCAACAGATGTGGCTAAGAGACAAGAAGTCTGTGCAAATTTTGCTCGCTTGAAGGCTTCTTTCTTGGGGCCATGGTGTATGGGGGGTGATTTCAACGAAATAAGGAATACAGATGAACGAATTGGGTGTTATAGAAGAGACCGAGGAATGAGGGATTTTAACTCTATGGTAGAACAGCTAGAATTGATTGACCTACCAATGCTCGGGAGGAAATTTACCTGGTGCAATTCATAAACACGAGAGAAATGGAGTAGAATTGACAGATTTCTACTTAATTATGAGTGGCTTCAGAATTTCAACTTTAAGTTATGGGGACTACCTAGGTCGTTATCTGATCATTGTCCTATAATATTGATGGAGGATGATAGGGATTGGGGTCCCAGATGTTTAGGTTTTTGAATGCTTGGGCTAGCCATCCTAATTTTGTAACTTTAGTGGAGCAAACATTGTCAAAATCTCAAGTGGAAGGGTGGGCTGGATATAGATGTCTCTTGAAGTTCAAAGCCTTGAAACAAAAATTGAAAGTGTGGAACACTGCTGTGTTTGGAAAGGTTGAATCTCAGCTTGAGGCAGCTGAGGAGGAAGCCCATGCTATTGAATTAATTGCAGAAGAAAGAGCTCTTCTAGGAAATGAACAAGCTAGAAGTCAGCAATTAATGGGTGAAATCTGGAGGTTAAACAAACTGTTGGAACGGATCTGGTTACAAAAGTCAAGAATCAATTGGGTCACTCAAGAGGATAGGAATACAAGGTATTTTCATATAATGGCTTGTAACAAAAACAACAGAAACTCTTTGTGTTCTATTCAGGTGAATGGCTAAATAGTGGAGGAGCCTATGGCAGTCAGGCATGAGGTGAAGAAGCACTTTAGGAATCATTTCTCTGAATCTTGGGCTGTTAGGCCTAAACTGACTGGCCAATTTAAAAACATTGGAGGTAGTCAAGCAATGGATCTATTGGAAGCAGAGAATACAGAGGAGGAAGTTAGGCATGTTATCAAGAGTTGTGTAGGCAACAAAGCAACTGGGCCAGATGGTTTTAATTTGAATTTTTTTAAGAAATGTTGGGGAATAGTCAAACATGAGGTAATGCACTTCTTTGGTGAGTTTCATTAGAATGCCAATCTGGTCAGCAGTTTAAATAGCTCGTTCATTGCGTTAATTCCCAAAGTGGAGAGCCCATCAAGCTTGCATGACTATAGGCGCATTAGTCTTGTTGGCTCATTGTATAAAATACTAGCTAAAGACTTGGCAAATAGGATGAAGCAAGTAATGCCAAGGATTATTAGTGAGACCCAATCAGCATTTGTGGGGGGAAGAAACATTCTGGACAGGATCCTTATTGCTAATGAGTTAGTGGATGGGTGGAGAAAAACAAATAAGAAAGGCTTGGTGTTGAAACTAGACTTTGAGAAGGCTTATGATTCTGTTAACTGGGACTTCTTGTTTTCTATGTGCTATAATTTCGAATTCAGGGAAAGATGGGTGAGATGGATGAAAACTTGTGTAACCTCCACAAAAGTGTCAGTTCTAGTGAATGGCTCACCTACCGAGGAGTTTTGTCTGCAGAGAGGTTTAAGGCAAGGTGATCCATTGTCCCCTTTTCTTTTCAATATAGTGGCCGAGGGTTTGAATATCTTGTTTGACAGAGCCAAGGAAATTGGTCTAATTAAAGGTGTTGGCATTGGTAATCATGGGGTTAAAGTAACGCATTTGCAATTCGCTGATGATACAATATTGTTTTGTAAAGCTGAATGGGTGGAAGTGGTAACTATTAAAAGAATACTCCGGTGTTTTGAACTAATACCAGGGCTGAAAATTAATTATAATAAGAGTGTAATTACTGGTATTGGTGTGGATGAAGAGCTGATGCAAGGTTTTGCTTCTCGATTAAACTGTAAACACCAAAATTTGCCTCTTAAGTACCTTGGTCTACCTCTCGGAGCTAACCCGGGCAGAAAGAGTACTTGGAAGCTAGTCTTGGATAGATTCAAAAAGAAATTACCTAAAGGTTGTTTTCGTTTGCGGGAAGATTGACTTTAATTAAGTCCGATCTGAGTAATTTACCTCTTTACTATTTGTCACTGTTTAAAATACCAGTGGGAGTGGCAAAAGATATAGACAGTATCCAAGCAAATTTCTTATGGGGGGGATCCGATCTTAGAAAGAAAGTGCATATGGTTAGTTGGGAAGCCATTACCAGGAACAAGAAATTAGGTGGTTTGGGTATTAGAAGGTCCACAAAAATGAATATTTGCCTACTATTGAAATGGTGGTGGAGGTTTGGGATAGAACACCAGACTCTGTGGAAGGAGGTTATCTGTTCAAAATATGGTATGGGGGGTGGAAGTTGGTGCCGTATATGTCAGAAAATGTTAGAGCTTCAAAAATCTGGTCTGATATAATTAGTACAGTTAGAACCCAGCCTGAGATATACAATTTCTATCTTGAAAACATTGTAATCCTATTAGGGAATGGTAGGAGAACTCAATTCTGGTTAGATAAATGGATGGACGAGGTGTGTCTTAAGATTGAATTTCCCAGATTATTTTCTCTGTCCACTAATAAATATGGAATAATTTCTAATTTTTATACCAGAGGAGGAGAGTCTTAAGGGTGGAGTTTGGAATTTAGAAAGCCTCTGCTGGCTTGGGAGGAGGAGGAGGTAGGTAGGTTATACACTTTCATAAGGTCTGCACCAGCCATTAGAGCCACCAGATTAGATGTTTGGCAGTGGAAAGCTGACCCATCTGGGGTGTTCTCGGTCGCATCAGTGTACAAAAACTGTGAAGTACTCTTAGGGCCTGTTAGGACAATGGCAATGGAAGTATGGCACAATTGTGCTCCGCCCAAAGTAAAATTCTTTGGGTGGTTGGCTTGGAGAGGGAGTGTGAAATCAGCAACTTTCTTGTAGAGAATAGGGATATTAGAAGTGAATGCAAACGTGGGTTGTGTCTTCTATCAAGTTGAGAAGGAAACAAGTCAACACATCTTGCTATGTTGTCCATTTGTTTGGTTGTTGTGGTCTCATATCATGAAATAGTAGGGTGTACAGTGGGTTATACCAAACTTTGTGGAAGGGCCAGTGGTGGTCATTTTGTAAGATGAAAAAGACTGAGAAGCTAATATGGAAGGTGATACCTCTGGCTGTCTGTTGGTCTACTTGGAAGCATAGAAATGAATGTGTCTTTAATGGTTCTCAGCCAAATTGGGAAGATTTATGTGAGGTTGTCAAAGCTAGAATAGCTTTGTGGGTTAAATCATCCCCAGCCAAAGTGGACTTTTCTATTAATGATATAGTCTTTAATTTGCAGCAGGTCCAGTTCTGCATTAGGAATGGGAGTTGAATCTGCAGTAGTTATCAGTGATGATTTGGCTCTACTGGTGGAGTGTGTTTCTAACCTGATATGTGGACTTCTGGATGTTCCTGCTGGAGTGTGTTTCTTCCTGGTTAGTTTGGGCTCTGTTTTTGTTAGTTTTGTATAGGAAGAAGGGGGCTGCAAGTCTTGGTGGTTGATTTGTCGGACTGCTATGGTGATTCCTTAGTGCTAGCAGGTCCAATATTGGATGCAGGCTGCAGGTCCAATATTCCTTAGTGATAGTTGATGAGGAGTGCTCTCTGCTATTTAGGTCTTCACAAGGGAGTTAGTAGATTGGTTTCATCAGTCATATGAGTCTTTTGGTTCATCAGTCCATATCTGGTGTGATGGTGCTCATGGTAGCATCATCACAGATTCTGGTGTCTTGTTTCCTCACCACTAGAATTGGGGGATTTTCATGATTATGAAAGCAAATTGGCTGCATAACTCTGCTTCATTGTTTGAGAGTTAGCCATCAAGTATTGTTTGGGAGGTAGAAGGTTGCAAAGTCTGGGTGGGTGATAATAGGAAGAGCCAAAGACTTGATCTGTGGAATGCTAAACTGATATGGGACTGCCATGGTAATATGTTGGGCTGATTTATGGTCATGGTCTGAACTATTATAGTGACTGCTGGACTCTGCTAATGTTGTAGGGGAGGCTATCTGTTTTGTGCTTGCTATGCTCATCTATGGATTGCTGAACTGATATGGTGGATAAAACTGATCTAGTGATCTGCGAGGTGTAGGATTGTATCAGTAATGGTGGTTGTCTAATCTGGTTCAAATCTGGTGGTCTGCATTTGTTTGATTGGCAGTGCTTGTTAGATGGAGTCCAGGCAGCAGAGGTTCAATGCTTGTGTGCTGATATTGGGCTGATTGGTTTGATGAGTGGCTTGCTGCTGGTATGATCTGGATGAAGTGCGTCAGGTGCAGTTTTGCAACATGTGCAGTTTTGCAGCAGCTGTTTGTTTGATTGTCTGTTTGTTTGCTGTTGGGAAGTGCTGGTGAGGTGGTGTTCATGGCAATAGGATCGATGGAAGTGAGGCATGTGAGAGAAAGTTGGTGACTGTTGTTAGGTTTTTATTCTTGACAACCCCGTTTGATTTTTTGATTGAAATTGTTATATTCTGCTTAAAATTGTTACATAATCACAAATCAACATCTAGGAGATTTCCAGATTTTTCAACTGTTTTTTGTCTCTTGCTCTGGAAGGTCTGTTAGATAAATTAAGATGGAATTCATTATGTTGTATATATAATGGAATTCATTATGGAATTAAATCTGAAGTTAATGCAGATTTAGGGGAATTCATTCTAGTTACTCATCATGTCTGCTGCTTCTGGTATGCATATGTTTTGTTCTGTGATCTGTTAAAGCCTCTGTTGTTGTGGTTGATTCTAGAGTGTGATTGGCTTTGGTGTGTGATCTGCCCTGATCTGCCTGTTGTGTGTGATCTGCCCTGGTGTGTGATTGGCTGAGCAAATATTTATTCCTTGGGGCGACTTCAGGGATGCTATTGTTAAGCAAATATTGCATTTTTCTGATTTTCTTTTTCTGGTTTTGGTTCCTTTCAATTGGTTTCTCACCAATCATGGGCTAAGTGCTAGTAAATGATTGTGCTCTATTTGCGGTGCCAACTTAGTTGGGATGGTAGAGAATAGCTATGATGCTTTGTGCACTTCCCTAATTTGTTGTTGTAATTTTGCATGTTTTGCTTTTATCATCAATAAATCTTTTCTTTTGCTGATAAAAAAAAAAAAAAATGAAAATAACTTTAAAATCTACTAGTGGCCTTGGATGCAATGAGAGCCTATAGTAATGATCCAGCATTTGGGTAATCTTACGAGTATAAATGAACCACAATTTGGGTAATCTCAAGCAGGAAGATTCGATATGTTTGGCTCTTAGCTTAGTTGGCCATCATGACCGATCAGAGATAATTTATAATTTAAAATAATAATTAAAAATGAGGCCTTTTATATAATAATTTTTTTAATAAATTTTTTATTTAAAATTTATTTTTCTAGCTTTTTAAGATGCAAAAATATTAATTAGATCTTTATATTTAAATTTTGCTAACAAATCTTTTTCAATTGATAATATAACTAATCCATAGAATTTTCGCTCTAAATTTTTGTTTTATTTTTATTAGTTGCAATGAATTTATTAAGAACTCCTTTTTGAGATTGGATAAGATTTTCTATTTTTCTAAAGTTTTTCATATCTAGATTCATATATTCTATTAGACATATTTGTTTTCTCTAAAAACAAAAATAAAATACATGGATCTATTATATTATATCAAAAAATTGGGCCCTTTTGCTTTGTTTTGGGTCTTTTTATTCAAAAAATAAATAATGAATCACATGTGCCTATTACATTATATTAAAAAATCGTGTCTTTCTAAATTTGGGGGCCTAAAACTTGCACTTGGTTGGCCTTATGGTCTAGTCGGCTTTGATTATGACTCTTCTAAGGGTTTAGTCTAAAAAAAGAGGCCATAAGTTCAACTCTTCCAAAGGGGAGTTAAGGAAGTAAGCACTTATAAAGGTGGATAGACTAACTCGTACTAATAACTACCAACTGACTTCTGCCGATCAAAAAAAAAAAAAAATAGCTATCATTCTCTGTTTGGTAGATCTAAGAGAATCTTGGCACCAATGCCATAGACTGAGGAGAGAGAGAGAGACTCTGAAACACCTTAGAAGAAAAAGAAAAAGAAAAGAAAAGAAAAAGTTGAACGAGAGCTTTGTAATTAGTGTGCAACTATGATTTTAAAAAAAGGAGAAGAAAGCAACACATAAATAAGAAGAAAAAAAATATATTAAGACATCAAAAAGTATGAAACAGAAAATAAATAGATGTTAGGTTGTTTGATTAAATGGAGAGAGAGAGAGAGAGAAGAAAAAGCAGTAGTCTAGGAAAGATGGATATGCTCAGAATTACAATAATGTACAAACATTTTCAAACTGCAACATTGTTTATTCAATCCAACATGACTTGGTAATATCTAGTTTGGACATAACTGTAAAACGTGTCTTTTATGCCACAAACACAAACATACAACAAAAATTCACATACAAAACAAACCAAGGCTTATACATTGGATTGAATAGGATCGTGATTGCAAATTTAACTTACAAATCTGAATGCAAATCGTCTGCATCACGGCTAGAGCTCTTCAAGTTTGATGAACTTGATTTGACTTGACTAGAGGATCTTGATAGGATGAGTCGTGCTACATTCTCGGCTGCAACAGCACTTGTTTCCATGGAACTGGCTGCACTCTCAAAAGAATTCACATAGTACAAATGCCGGCCATCCAAAATAAATGGTGCAAACCTTTCCGGAGCCTTGTAATGAGGATAAGCTCCCCAATTTATTCTAATTGTCTCCGTCAAGACACTACAATGGTAAGAATTAACAAACCATCAAACATTTTGAACATTCAGATAAATTCAGTTATCTGATTGGCCTACGAAAATTAATGAAATATCTGCTAATTAGGCACTATATTTATTATGCGATGCTTGCTCGCATCTTCAAACCATCAAGTCTAAGTTTCCCACTTCTAACAGTTCCTTTCAAAACTTTAGGATGTGTAATTGCCACATTGGCACATATCAAATAAATCTTCCCACCATGCAAAGAAACTACTAAAATGAAAAAAAGTAAGCAATAGCTGGGTCTTTCCTGCAACAATTAAATGAGATTTACGGCTTACCTAAAAATGCGATCGAGCAACGCATCTGCTCCTGTTTCACGGGTGGATATCTTGTAGCTCATATCATTCTTACTGTGTTGCTTGAGAACAGAAATGATTAGGAATGGAAAATCAGAATTCTCTACAGTGCCCACCAGTTCTGGAATTGCTGATGCAGAATGCAAGCCAAAATATACCTTGGCAACAGCAAACCGTTAATAGTTAGAATATTGAAAGATGATATGCAGTAGGGGAAAAACAGCATAACTAAGCATACGAGTAATGAATTTTTGAATGCTAGAAGTAACTGTCAGAATACTCACTGGATATTCAAGAATCCCCTCACAAAAGTTGCATGGGTATGATGCAATTGCCTATTAGGAATTAAAAATGCAGGCGTAAAACGAATATTTATCTCATCTAGGGGTGTAGCAACCACAGTGATATCACATGTGTAACTATTTCCATTGGTTGAGTTAAGCTCATAATAACCTCCAAGGTAAGAAATTGATGCTATTTCTTCATTGAGGTGCAATTCAACATCTGAAGTATTAATTAATCCAGCAGCCATCTGCCAGTTCCCTCCTTCAACTGCCCACCACCCTCCCCCAGATCCTGCCAACGAAACCGCACCAGCAAGTCCACTGATGCTGACACTTTGGCCATATTTGATTCTCGTGATTCTCCAAAAAAGTAAACAGAATTTTGAATTCTGATGAATTATCAAAATATTAATGCAAAACTCTAAGCCAGGTGGAAAGTTGACATCTCACAACTTCAACAAATTCTAAAGTATTTTAAAAGATTGGCATAAATATGATAGGAAAGACTAATGCAAAGTGTGATCTTTCAATAACATCCAATTAACAGAAAATTATGCCTAGTGTTAAAAATAATCACTGCCTCATAACCAGCAAATGGCATGTCCTCGTATCCAGCAAATCCCACAAATATTTGGAAAATGAAACGATGAATGCTACACCTATTCTTTAATTGTCTCTTGCTACATATTGAGAGAGGAGTTGTTTTACTTGTTTTCTTTTTTGTTGGTGGGGGGGTTGGAGTTTAAATCTAAGCAGCCAGCTCACAAGATTTATACTCCTCTTTTTTCTTTTCTTTTTTTGTTGATAAATAAGCAAATTTATTAGAAAAGCATCAAGATGATGCAAAGAATACAAAATACAAACTCCCAAGGAAAAAATGCTAAGCTATCAAATCCTCTACAAAATCTACATAAGCTAAAACATCTGGATCAACCAACCCCGTAACCCAATTATATAACACCATAAACACCCACCTCTCCAGCCAAGAAATCGAATGAGACATCCCTTGGAATACACGCCTATTACGCTCCAACCAAATAAGCCACATTAAATAGTGAGAGGCAATCATCCAAGCTTTCCGACGTCTCCTCCCAACTCTACCCCCAGCCCAACTTTGCAAGACGGCCAACACCGAACCTGGCTGCACCCAAATCAAACCAAAAATCGCCACAATAAACATCCAAAGCCAATATGTAACTGGGCAATGAATGAGCAAATGATCCACTGACTTAGCATCACCACAATACGAACAACACTAATTCACCAGTATATGCCCACGGCGCATCATATTATCAATTGTCAGAATACGTCCTAAGGCAGCCGTCCACACAAAGAAAACTGCCTTGGATGGCGTGCCCGACACCTAGACACATTTCCAAGGAAACGAAACCGTATCAACATGAACAAGCGCACCATAGTAGGAAGATACAGAAAGAAGCCCCTTAGAGCCGGGATAGACCCAAACCATAGAATCTTCCCCTGTACCCCCAATTTGCAACCCATATAAGAAATCTAACAGCTCCATTAACTGATCTACCTCTCAATCCTGAACCTCATGATGCAGCCACACGTTCTAATCCACCACCTGTCCTTGCCCCGTTTGAACCGCGCCCACCATAACCTCACAATCTTCTGCAATCCCAAAAATCAAAAGGAATAGCTGCTCTAAAGAAGTATCCCCACACCACCTATCATTTTCTCCCCAAATGGTTTTCTTTTTGCTGCCATCCGTCATTGAAAGTTCATGAGATATGAGTGAGCCTAGGAGTTCTTCAATACCTAATTTTGTTAGGTCTTTTGCTTCTTGGATAGTTGTACACCTTAGCTTCCCATTCATTTGGCAAAGATCTAAGTATTTTTTTCACAAGCTCACCATTAGTATAAGATTTACCAAGAGATTTTAGAACATTAATAATATTGTTAAATTTATAAAACATCCCACAAATATATTCAAATGATTCCACAGTAAAGAGTTCATAATCATGAATAAACATGTCAATCCGAGACTCTTTTATTTGGCTAGTTTCTTCATAGGTGATTTCAAGTTTATCCCAAATCTCTTTAGCAGTAATACATCCAAAGATTCTATTGTACTCATTTGCATCTAGTCCACACCAAAGAATAAGCTTGGCTTTAGCATTAGCTTGAAGGAGTTTATAATCACGCTCATCAAATTCATCCTCAAGTTTAGGCACACTGATATGGTCTACTACATTGGAAAGGATTTTAGGACCTTTAGTGATAATGAGCCCCAAAGCATAATTGGTAACTTGAAGATACAAAGTCATTTTTTCTTTCTAATGAATGTAATTACTACCATCAAAGAGATGTGGCCTATTACTAGCTTGTCCTACAGCAAAGTAAGTAGAATACATGGTTGCTATGGATCAAAAACTCAAAATTGTTAAATCTAAACAAGAGTCTCAGGCTCTGATAGCAATTGTTATCCAAAAAGCAACCTAAGAAAGAGGGTAAATTAGGTTTCTACAAATTAAAATTAATAATACCCCAATAAAATTAACTACTAGTATAACAAATTATTAACAAGTACAATGATGAATTTAGCAATAAATGATCTAGCAAAATAACAATGAAGTATAACTAACATACATGGTAAATCAAATGATTAACACATGAATATTAGATAGCTATAGCAGTAGTAGGAAAGTAAAGAGATTAGGGAAAAGGAGATAAACAAATTTGCAGTGATTCAGCTTCAACCAAGCCAACATCCATTCCTCAAGCTTCACAGAGGTACTAGCAACCTCATAAACATGGAGCAATCCTCCATAGATTTAACACAGACTTCACAAGTCTAAACCCTTGCAAATCTTAGGTGATTCACAATCACTCTCAAGATTTCAAGAACATAGTGTTTGCAATACTTTTACAAGATGAAATGGTATTTTTACTTTCAAAGAAAGCTTACAATAAATATCTTTCCCAGATGGATATACAAAATGAAGCTCTGATTTTTCTGTAAATCTCACACAGGAAAGATAGGCTTAAAGCTATACGTCTCAGTGTATAATTTTTGCAAGGGGATGTAAACAAAAATTGAATAACACTCCTCAGAGAATTTTTCAGAGAATAGATGTGAGTGATTATAGATCAAAGAATATTTTCTGATTTTTTTTGTCACTTGTTTACATTAGAGGCTTTGGTATATATAATGAAACTTATAGCCATTTATAGCCGTTGTATTTATTTGAATTTATAGCCGTTTATAGTCGTTGTATTTATTTGAATTTATAGCCATTTATAACTGTTGTACTCCATCATTACTAATTTGAATATCTTCCACTCCATCATTACTAATTTAAATATCTTCCACTTGAACCTTTTGGCCTGTTGTTGTGCTGGGTTGTTTGAACCTTTTGGCTTGCTACTGTGCTGGGTTGTTTGAACCTTTTGACCTGCTGTTGTGCTGGGTTGTTTGAATCTTTTGGCTTATCATTGTCTTGGTCAATTTTGAACCTTTTGGCCTCATTGTTGTCTTTGGGCGCTTGAACCTTTGTTTTGGACTGTTTGAACCCCTGATTTAATCAAATATTAAATACATTCTAACAACATTTAGGATAAAAGTTTTAGGTAAAAAATAATTGGACAAAATAAATTTTGATTCTATTTTTTTCTTTCAAATAAATTAAAACATAATTTAAATTAATCATCAAAATAAATTTTGGATTATGTTAAAACATAATTAAATAAACTATCAAAATAAATTTTAAATTCTATTTTTTTTTCAAATAAATTAAAATATAATTAAATAAATCATCAAAATAAATTTTGAATTCTATTTTTCTCTTTCAAATAAATTAAAACATAATTAAATAAATCATCAAAGTAAATAAGTCTAACAAATTCCAAAAAAAAATTGAATAAGGCAAAGTATAAAAAGAAAGAACTATTTTTGGTTTATTTTTAACTTTCCAGACTCTTTTTGAAAATTTTTAATTTTTTTTTTAATTTTCTTGTTTGAATTTAGAAACTTAATTTTTTTTTTTTTAAATAGTAAATGAATTCACCAAATAATCAGAATTACTCTATGATTTATTATAATCATTTCATTTTAAGTCAAATCACTGATAATTTAAATTTACCCCCCCTCCTTTTTTCCAAAAAAATGTTGCTTTTTTTTATTTATTTTGAACTAGTGGTGGTACACACGTAATGCGTGTCTAACTCGAAAAAAATTGTAATATTTATTTTTAATTTTAATTTTAATTTTAATATCTTTTGGTGTCCTTTCTATTATTTATAAATTTTTTTATTTTATTTGCTTAACCAAATTTAAAATTATATTTGTACATAATTTTTCAAGATATGTTTATCCTATTTTTTTTAATTTAATATTTTTTAGAATCTTATTATTATTAGGGGTGTAAATCTGGCCCGGTCCACGTTGGGCCTCATGGGCTCCATCTAAAATTCGGGCCGGTCTGGACCAGTCCACGGGCCAAAAAATTAGGCTCAGAGGTATTTGGGCCTTAGATGGGCCTCGGGCTTGGGCGGGTCTGATCATTTTTTTTTAAAAAAAATTTTCTACCAAAATTATATTATTTTCCACTAAAAAAGATATCAGGCCTCGGGCGGGCCGGGCCCACGAGCCAAGCTTCAAAATGATGGCCAAGGGGATCGGGCTGGGCTGGGATGGGGCTTGGGCTTGGGCCCACTCTGGGCCGCCGGCAATTTTTACACTCCTAATTATTATCTACAAATAATAAACTACTAATCAATAAATATAAAAAATAAACAAATAAATTGAACCTTATCAACTATGACAAATAAATTTAAAATTTTGATTTATCTTCAATTATTTTTTTTAAGTTTTATTTTTAAAACTTTTAGGAACCATCCAAATATTTTTGTTATATAGATCATGGAAAAAAAATTAAATATTTATTTATTTTTAATATCTTTTGTGTCTTCCTTATTATTTATAATTTTTTATTATTATTTATTTGTTTATCTCATCCTCAACTGCATAGAAACATTCCCAATTAATCTTTACAAATAGAAATTTCACTCCCACACAACAAATTCCACCAATACACAGAATAAGAAGTGATTTTGAAACTGTACAGCAGTTTGGGAGACAAAACAAAAAAGTAAGAATGTAGAAATGATAGGTTATGATTGGTTTATTGAGTTCGTATCTAAATGTCACATAACAAAAGTTTCAAGAAATCAAGTTAAGGATTCACTTTATATAATAATATAAATAAGTTTCATGTACAAATTTTTTGTTCATAAATTGTTTTCAATCCCGCAGTGATCATATGAGGTGAATGCTCATGTTGTATGGGATTTGAGATGTAAATGGTTTGGGTCAGTGTTGACTTCAGTAATGCTATGCACATAGAGAACTATGTTGGGTGGTCTTGGGCCTCTCTCAACCCCAAAAGCTAGCTCAAGAGGTAAGGCTTTCCCTCACACTTATAAACTGACCACCAGCCCCTTCCACAACCGATGTGGGATAACCCCCTCCTCCTTGGGTGACAACCCGTTTCTCCCGTGGACTATTGGGCTGAGACTTGTTGGTAAACCTGGGCTTTGATACCAGTTGTTAGGGAAAATCGATGATTCCCCACAAGTAAATCAATCAATGGGAATATAAACTAATGCGGAAAAATTAAATCAAAGGCAACACAAGAATTTTTACATGGTTCCTTCAATGTGAGGTACGTCCACGGGATCGAAATCCGATTCCACTATCAATCAAATCAGTTCCAAACGATTACAAACGAGACACTAATGGTCTCACAAAACCACCCTTAGGTGAATTCCAAATAATCACAAAATAAACTAGAGGAAAGACCTCACCAAATTGATAAACCAAAATCTTCAAAACCAAAATTGAAGAAGACCCAAAATAACTCTACCAAATCAACTTCTTCAATGCCGAACACAACTTCAAATAGTGCTTTAGAAACAATAGCCCACCGAACTTGATAAAAAAACACTACTATTAGTTCACCAATTCCGAAACTGTGTGTTCCACCCAAAAACCACACGGCACCCACAAAACAATATTTTATATATATATTGTGAATCTAGGATTTTGTAATCAAACCCTAAGTTGTTTTCAAATTGGATTGGGCCTCCACAAATTAAATATAATATATAAAAATATATTATAATTAATTCTAAACCAAATTAAACTCTTTTTCTAAAACCAATTGGGTCCCACACTCCAATAAGGAGGTATACCCAACAATTCTCCCCTACCGACTTAGGTGGAGACATCAACCATACCCGCCAAAGTTCGACACTTTAAATGTTTCTCCCTCGACAAAGTCTTAGTCAGCATATTTGAAATATTATCATTTGTGTGAACCTTTTCGAGTTGCAACAATTTCGAATCTAATACATCACAAATCCAATGGTATCTCACATCAATGTGTTTCGATCTCGAATGAAAAGTAGAATTTTTACTCAAGTGAATAGCACTTTGACTATCACAATAAAGCATATACTTTTCTTGCTTCAAACCCAACTCTTGCAAAAATTTCTTCAACCATAACTCTTCTTTGCAAGCTTCTGTAATGGCAATAAATTCAGCTTCGGTAGTTGAGAGAGCAACACATTTTTGTAATTTAGATTGCCATGCCATAGCTCCCCTCAAAAGTCATCAAATACCAAGTAGATTTCCTAGAATCAACATCACCACCATGTCGTAATCAGAACCCATCAAGCATCGACTTACCATCCCCAAAACACAAACACACCTTCGAAGTCCCTCGAAGATATCTTAGAATCCATTTTACCGCTGCCTAATGTTCTTTACCCGGATTAGAGAGAAAACGACTCACCACACCAACGGCGTGAGCAATATCCGGCCTTGTACAAACCATGGCGTACATCAAAGAACCAACTGCTGAAGCATAAGGAACTTTTAACATCTCTTCTTTGTCTTTCTCACTTGTAGGACATTGATTCGAACTAAGTTTGAAGTGACCTGCAAGTAGACAACCAACCGACTTTGCTTTATTCATGTTGAACCTCTCAAGAACTTTCTCAATGTAGCTTTCTTGAGATAACTAAATCAGCCCCTCTTTGCGATCACGAACAATTTTCATACCAAGAATTTGGTCCCAAATCTTTCATAGCAAAAGATTTACTCAACTCTACCTTCAACTTGTTAATCATGGTAGAATCTTGACCCACAATTAACATGTCATCAACATAAAGCAAAAGAATAATAAGTTTGTCATCCGGAAATTTTCACAAACACACATGATCCGGTGGTTTTAAAAACCATTATTCATCATGAAAGAGTCAAATTTTTTGTACCATTGCCGGAGCTTGCTTGAGGCCATACAAACTTTTCTTCAATTTGTAAACAAATTTCTCTTCCCTTTTTCCACAAAACCTTCCGGTTGCTCCATGTAAATTTCTTCTTCAAGATCACCGTAAAGAAATGCGCTCTTCACATCAAGTTGTTCAACTTCAAGGTTCATACTTGCGCCATGCCAAGTACAACCCGAATAGAAGACATCTTCACAACCGGCGAGAAAATCTCATCAAAGTCAATACCTTTTTGCCCAAAGTCTTTCACAACAAGACGTGCCTTGTACCTCGATTCTTGCTATCATTCTTCAATTTGAAGACCCACTTATTTTTCGTAATTTCCTCCCTTAGGCAACTTCACTAAGTCATAGGTGTGATTTTCAAGTAAGGAGTTCATCTCCTCTTCCATGGCCTTTTTCCAATCACCTTTCTTTGCATGCTCAATTGCTTCTTGGTAGCTCTCGTGCCCTTGATCAAATCAACACAAATTCATTGGGAGGATACTTTCTTGAAGGTTGTCGGTCCTTGTAGATTTCCTCAACTCAAGTTGTGGTGACGGTACTTGAGTTGGATGCTCTTCCTCAATTTCTAGCTCAACTTCATTAGGATTAGCATCATCTTCTACATCTTCAATAGATGGCTGCATATCTCCCCCATTTTCATCATCAACTGGAGATGAAAAAGATGGATCCATGTCAATGAGATCACTTAGCTCCGTTGATCACCTTTACCAAAGTCTTCAATTGTTTGGTCTTCAAGAAACACAACATCACGGCTTCAATGACTTTCTTGTCGACGGATCCCATAATCTATACCGAATTCATCACGCCTATAGCCAAGAAAAATACATTGTCTTGACTTACTATCAAGCTTGGACCTCTCATCCTTTGGAATGTGAACAAAAGCTCGGCAACCAAACACTCTCAAGTGCTCATAAGACACATCTTTGCTACAAACTCTTTCAGAACATCACCATTCAAAGGATAGCAAGGAGATAAATTGATCAAGTCAATCATTGTACTCATTGCCTCACCCCAAAAGGATCTTGGCAATTTAGCTTGTGAAAGCAAACACCTTGTTCTTTCTACAATGGTGCGGTTCATCCTCTCGCAACGCCATTTTGTTGAGGAGTCTTCTTAATCGTTTTTGATGTCAATACCTTGGTCATGACAATACTCATCAAATGGCCCAATGTATTCACCACCATTGTCTGCTCGATGCACTTCAATTTCGCCTGCTTTCTTTCAACCATGGCCCGAAAATGCTTAAATACTTCTAGAACTTGATCTTTAGTTTTTAGTAGATAGCCCAAACTTTCCTTGAATAATCATCAATGAAAGTAACAAAATAAAGTGCACCACCATGTGTTCTAACTTTTAAAGGACCACAAACATCCGAATGAATTAACTCCAACACATTTTCTTTTCTAGAAGCAACATTTTTATGAAAAGAAACTCTATGTTGTTTACCCGCCAAACAATGAACACAAGTTTTAAGATGTGTACCTTTCAAACCAGGTAGAAGCTCTTTCTTGAACAATACTTGCAGCCCCTTTTCACTTATGTGGCCAAGCCGCTTGTGCCACAATTCGGTAGAAGTATCATCTTCAAGTGCATTGACAACACCTTTACAAATTTTTCCTTGCATCGAATAAAGTGTATGAGTCTTCTTGCACTTAGCCGCCACCAAAGAACCCTTTGTGAGCTTCCATATTCCATTACCAAATTTGTTGTTGAAGCCTTCATCATCTAGCTTCCCAGTAGAGATTAAATTAAGGCGAATGTCAGGAACATGCCTCACATCTTTAAGCAACAACTTGCAGCCCAAATTTGTTTCCAAGAAAACATCACCCATACCAATAATCTTGGACAAACCTTCATTACCCATTCGAACAGAACCATAATTTCCTGCAGTGTAGGTAGTGAAGAAATCAACTCGAGAAGTCACATGAAAAGAAGCACGTAATCAATTACCCAACCGCTTCTTGGCCCACAAAATTGATACAATCATCTTCACAAACGACCATGAGATCATCGAGTAATCGCCGTTGTGTCTTGCTTCTTATCCACACTTTTGTCACGCCTTTTCTCTTTATTCTTGAGCTTTCGGCATTCTCGCTTCATGTGCCCTTTCTCATGGCAATAATAACACTCAACGTCTTTCTTTGAAAAAGAACTATCTCTTGACTTGTCATGGCTTTGATCACGACCATGAGAAGTCTTACTCCTCCCCCTTGTTTTGCTTCGGCCTCTCACAACAAATGCTTCCGAATGAGAGGAACCGGCTGATTTTCTTCTAGTTTCTTCATTCAACAAGCTACTAGTGACTTGGCCCATTGTGACAACTCCATCGGGTGCTGAATTACTAACTGTCACAACTAAAGTCTCCCAACTTTCGGGTAAGGAACTAAGTAGCATCAAAGCCTGCAACTCATCATCAAAAATAATTTTTATAGAAGCAAGTTGGTTAACAATACTTTTTATTTCATTCAGATGTTCCGGAATAGGGCTGCCCTCTTTATATTTTAAATTAACCAACTTACGAAATAGAAAAGCTTTATTTGTGGCTGATTTTCTATCATAAAGACTCTCTAATTTTTTCCATAAATCATGTGCTGAAGTTTCAGTAGCAACATGATGAAACACATTGTCATCAATCCATTGACGGATAACACCAACGGCCTTTCGATTAAGCCTCTTCCAATAGTCCACGGGAGAAACGGGTTGTCGCTGCTCCGACCCAGGGCCCGATGTGTGAGGGGGAGATTGTTGGGGTTATCCCACATCGGTTGTGGAAGGGGCTGGTGGTCAGTTTATAAGTGTGAGGGAAAGCCTCACCTCTTGAGCTAGCTTTTGGGGTTGAGAGAGGAGTACAGCGGCTGACTTGATCAATTTATACCTCCTTATTGTTGGGTATACCTCCTTATTGGAGTGTGGGACCCAATTGGATAGAAATTATTCATTCATGATCGGAAGATAAGATGATAGCCGCGATCAATAAGTTTTGGCCGGTTGTTCAGACGGTCATTCGGATAAACAGTTTTTGTGTTTGGTCGTCTATGTACACACCCATGAAGGGGTGTGTGTCATATGTATTCAATTATGAATTAACATAATTTTATCATAAAATTTTGTAATATTAATCATAAAATATATTATTTCGTTATAAATTAATGTAACAAAAAATGTCGTAAGCAAGTCAAAAAAATTTATTACATAAACCACAAAATTTTAAACATTTTGTTACGTTAATTTGTGATAAAATTATATATTTTATGATTAATATTACAAAATTTTATAATAAAATTACAAAATTTGTGGTAAGGTGCATGCTAGTCCACAAATGACTTCTTCTATGACATGTATCATAAATAAGTTCTACTAGGTGGGTGTTTGGAAAGTGGGTTTTTTTAGTTGTAGGATATTATTGGAGAAATTTTTTTTTGTATTTGGAAAGATAGTTAAGTTTTTTTGTGATTGGATATGATGTTTGTGAGAGAAAAAAGTGAAATGATTATGGGGTTTAATGTGATATTTTGTTTGAAATTTTTTTTTTTTTATTTTATAGCCAATTTGTCTTTTAGCGAAAAAAAACAAAACAAAAAAAAACCCAAAAAATTTGTTCCCAAACAAAAATTGGTAGCCCCGAATGGCTCTTAGCACCTTTTTTTTTTTCCTTTATTTTTCCTTCCCTCTCTCTTTTCTCTCTCAAACACCAAACTCTAACAAACAGAGAGGCAAGGTGACGGCGAGAGAAAGTGAGGAGAATGAGGAACACAGGAGGATAAGAAAGAGAGGACGTCGAAGATGGCTTTGCCGGCCAAATGGGAAGCTGCCAGAGTGGGTTTGTAGTGTTGAATCTCAACTTCCTCTTCTTCTTCCTTTACTTTCTCTCTTTAACAAACCCACTTTCTCTCTCTAAAAACTATCAAACTCTTTTCTCTTCAGCTTGCTCTTCTTTTTCATCTACTTTCTCTCGCTAAAAACTATCAAACCCACCACAAAATTAAAGCAAACCCACTTTCTCTCTCTAAAAACTATCAAACCCGCCACAAGATGGTCATGGAGAGAGAGAGAGAGAGAGAGAGAGTGTGTGTGTAAAGCTGGGTATCTGCTGAAATGGACTAATGGAAGTGGTCACATGCATAGACACACAAAAGCTGGGTATCTGCTAAAATGGACTAATGGAAGTGGTCACACGTATACACACATGCACACAGAGCTCATGCCACAGAGAGAGAGAGAGAACCCTCACGCTTGTGAGTGACACAGAATGGAAGTTTTCTTTTCTTTTTCTTGTTTGGTAGAGAGTGCTAAAATTTGGGCCATTCGAGGTTGAAATTTCGAGTTACAAAGCTTTATTAATATACAAAACAGTAAATTACACTGACTAACACCCTGATTCGTTTGAAATATCACTATCACCCTCTTTATTTTCTAAAATAGCATTAATGTTGCTTATTTAGAATTTTATGGAACATATATAGACCCATTTAGGGGTTGTCAATGGCACAGGTTGAGCTTACACAACTCACAATTATTATGTCTAAATTCCATATTTTAACGGGTTTTTAGAGTTTTGACCAGTCAACAGAATGGTACAAGTTGGGTCTATTTAAAAAATTAAAATCATATCCCACTCATAAGCTCAAATCTTACACGCCAAAATTAAACCGAACCGGGCTACACATTTTTCATTACATTTGTATTATTAAGTTCTATATGTTTTTCATTCACATATTTTTAATATTTTCATTAATTATTTTTATTGTTTACTTTCTAACATAATTCAAGTATTTAAATTTCTTTTTTACATTTCATATAATAAAAAAAATCAGGTAATATATAATACCTACAAATTGAGAGAAGAAAAAAAAATCAAACATAATAACTGAGAGGGTAATTTATATGAAAATTGGGCCGAGCTGGGTGAATTGGGCCGAGCTGGATAAATTGAGCCGAGCTAAAGTGATGGGCCAGTTTGGACCGCACTGCGAAGGGCTGAGCAAAAAGGCCGTCTGGGGTACTCCGGTCTGAAGAAATAGCCTTGGAATTGGACCGGTCACACAACCGTGATGGTTAGCACGGTCGCATAAAGCCTTATTCTTACTTCGGTTGAGAAATGTATTGTGGGTAGTTCGGTCTTCAGTAATTAGTTCGGTCGTGGCGTATGAGAACTGAGGTGTACTAAGTCTTTAAGAGGACTTGGTTCTGAAGATAGTTCGGCTCAACTCTCTTATGGTTAGCTCGGTCTTGGCATGGCAAAGCCGAGGTAAGAGAGAGGAAAGTAAGGGCCGAACTAACGGTTACTTTGGTCATATTGGAATCCGGCCATGGAAAAACCATCTCACTTGGTTCAAGCAGTGAGGGGGGTGTTGAAAGAAGCATAATCTTTCAGGAGTATGAATCCTAGGAGGACCCTACATGGAGGAATAAGAGTCCTACTAGGATTGTGCCACATGGAACCTATAAAAGCTCACCAAAATCACCTTTGGAGAGGTAACACACAACTTTGTTTTCTGAATACACAGAGCTTTTGTCTATTTGTCAAGCTTACTAACTTAGGCATCGGAGAGGTTTCCCAGCACACCTCGGCCATTAGCTCACGCTTGTGTTTTCAGTGATAAAACTACGTCAGACGGAAGAGCGCAGACTTGATCAACAGGATTATACGAGAAGGTATATTTCTTTCCGCATAATTGGCGCTGCTCAGGAATACGCATAAGAACAACCTCTTGATCAAGCTTTCTCTCAAACATCAATGGCAAACAATGAAGAGTTACCTCAGTCTGCCATTGACGGACAAACTCCAGATGGGGGAGCAAGGCGCGAAGGCCTACCCTTGGTCGCTCCCATGGCGAACCTAGAGCCACAAAGACAGAATTCCAGGAGGGATGTAAGGGGACGAAGACGGAACAACAGCCCTCATCCCTCTTGTTCGCAAAGCCCAGAAAGACAAAGGCGCAGGATTGATCCTCAAGCTCTGGAGGATCGCGTCAGGGAACAAGACGAGTTGATTCGTCAGATGGTAGCGGACATGGAATCTCTTAAGCGCCAGATGAAAGGAAAAAAAAGTGGCGACAGGAGAGGGGCGCAATAACAAAACGCCCCCTCACCACTCGGAGGGTCGTAGTAGGAATTCTACACCTCTCAAGCAGAGAATGAAGCCTCGTGACAGCGACACGCAATCCAAATCTTCCAAGACTTGTCACTCCAGGTCTGAGAAGACGAGGTCTGAGAGGTCATACACTGAGGGAAGCACATATTGGCCCTCACATACGCACCAGACAAGATCTAGACAGACGGAGTTGCCCAGATCGTCCGACCTACGATCCGTGCTAGAAGAGAAGGCACGATAGAAGGAGGACGCCAGGGCGCGCGATCCACTCAGAGTTTCAAATTTTACAATGGTTATTCTGGACGCATGGAAGCGCCGAGGTTGAATGCCAATACCGCTACTCGCCATTTAACCAATCGGACAAGGCATTGGCGAGGTCAAACCTCACCATTCGTCCCCAAAGAATAGAGAACGCACCCTTCCGCCAAGCTTCCTATTTCAAATTCACAACATATGAGGGGAACACGGACCCCTACTCGCACTTGTGCCACTTTCGCCGGGTCATAGCTGTATACCGGCAGAACAAGCTCTTGATGTGCATCCTATTTCCTTCAAGCCTTGGCGACCTAGGCTTGACTTGATTTGAGAAGCTTCCGAGGGCAAGATAGCCTCTCGGCACAATCAAGTGAGGCGTTTGTAACGCGATTCGTAACAAACACTAAAACCCCGGTGGAGATCGACTCCATTTCCATCGACATGGGAGACAAGGAGACCCTAAGGTCATACAACAAGCATCGGGAGACATTCAACCAGATTGGGGATCGCCTAACCAATCTCGCCATTATCAAGAATACAAAGAGGCCTTCCAATGAGAATGCATCGAGGGACTCTATCACCATGACACCACACCTCACCATGGAGGCCTCGATGGAAAGAGTGCATCAAGACATCAGGTAGAAGAGGATGGCGCCAGGTTAAAGCAAAATCAAGCGCGACCACAAGACAGAGAAGAAGACCTCAAAGAAAGGTCAATACGGTAGATCGCCAAAACCAAACGAACGAGGCAAAGTAGACAACAACGAGGACCAGACAAGAGATGGTTGAGAGTCCACATCGCCATAACCACTAGGTATTCAAGAAACCGATCTACCGAATACTTAGTGAGATTCGAGACGAACCTTTCGTCAAGTGGCTACCAAGCTAGGCGAGGCCCGTAAGACTACGATGACAGATCAAGGTGCACCTTCCACAAAGAAAAGGGGCACCAGATCGAGAATTGCACGCCATTGAGGCAAAGATCTCGAAGAGTTGGTGGCAGCCACCGACAAATACATAGAAGGGGCACAGCCAGCCCCCCAGGACCGTAATAACCCCAACGGCATGCCGATTGACGCCCCACCTCAGGGCATCATCAACGTAATACATGGTGTCTTTGAACCCGAGCGTGTAGGCGAGCTCAAAGGTTCAATCAAAAGGCCGAAAGCACTTAAGAGAGGTGCTAAGTGCCCAACCAATGCCAAGAAGGGAAAGACGGAGGCCACAAATGTCATGTCTTTTTCGGATAAAGACTTGGCAAGGATTTATTGCCCTCACAACGATGCCTTGGTCGTCACTCTCCGAGACAAGGATTTTGACGTCAAGCGGATTCTGATTGACCAAGGTAGTTCATGTGAAATCATGTACTATGAAACCTTCAAACAACTAAAGTTGCAAGATAAAGACTTGGCACCTGCCGTGTCTCCCCTTATCGGATTCAACTTCATGCCGGAATGGCCCATCGGCAAAATTATCCTCCCAGTCAGAGCAGGGAGTGTGACGAAACAAGTGGAGTTCTGGGTGTTGAAGGTCCCCTCCATCTACAACATTATCTTGGGCAGAACATGGCTGCATGCCATGCGCTCGGTGGCGTCCTCCTACCACCAAGTGATGCGGTTTCCCAACAACACCGGAGTAATAGAAGAAGTATATGGAGATCAGATCATGTCAAAAAAGCTTTTGTCACAGTTGAACGGCAGCACCGCCAAAGGATACGTTCATTCGGTGGAAGAACCTGAGAGTAATGAACTATTCGCAGATGTTGGCAAAGCGGCTAGTCAGAAAGCAGTAGAGGACTTGGTGGAGGTCAAAATAGATGAAAAGAACCCGGATAAGTTCTTTTTGCTTGGTTCGTCGTTGTCCAGCACTGAGAGATTGGAGGTCTTGGAATTTCTGACCTCCAACATCGAAGTGTTCGCCTGGACCCCATACGACATTCCAAGCATTGATCACAACTTCATCTGTCACCAACTCAATGTCCACCTTCCGCTGCATCAATCATTCAACGACCGCAGATCGGCACTCCACCACGCCAAATAGTGGCGTAGAAGTAGGAAACCCGCTGGAGGCAGGGCAATCGAGAGGTGCACTACCCAAGATGGATCTCCAACACCGTCAGAGTGCCAAAGAAGAATGGCAAGTGGCATGTTTAGGCCGACTACAAAACGTCAATAAGGCGTGCCCAAAGATAGCTTTCTCTACCAAGGATAGATCAACCGGTAGACTTAACGGCAGGCACAACCGACTTAGTTTTTGGATGCATACAGAGGCTACCACCAAATCGCCATGCATGAACCGCACCAGAGGTCACATCCTTCACCACTCCAAGAGGACTGTAATCTACAAAGTCATGCCTTTTGGCCTAAAGAACGCAGGGCGACATTTCAAAGAATGGTCACCAAGATGTTTGAGCCATTGTTAGGCGTAACAATGGAGGCTTACATCGATTTATATGGTGGTCAAGAGCAAGGATGAGAATGACCATCTCAAGGACCTAGGTGAGATGTTCGTGATCCTAAAGAAGTATAAGTTACGCCTCAACGCCGTCAAGTGTGCGCTCGAGTAGGATCTCGCAAATTCCTAGGCTTCTTGGTGACCAACCGAGGTATAGAAGCGGACCCTTCCTGATCAAAGCAATACAGATCTCGAGAGGCCAAACTCAAGGAAGGAAGTGCAAGATCTCACTCGCATGGCGGCCGGCCAACCGATTCATAAGCCGCCATCGACAAAGCTACGACCATTCTTCCATGCAATCAAGGCTAAGTTTGAGTGGGACGAAGAATGCGACCACGCCTCGAAAGCCTAAAAGAATACATGTCTTCCACCACTACTTGTAACCCCAATCCTCGAGAAGAACTCTTCTTATACCGGGCGGTCTCAAGAAGATGCAATTAGCGCAAGATTGGTCCGCTGCAGGCGAATCCAACATCTTCCTATCTACTATGTCAGCAAGACATTACTGGGCGCCGAAACAAGGTACTTGCCACTGGAGAAACTGGCATTGGCCTTGATGATGGCCTCAAGGAAGTTATCGCATTACTTTCACGCCCACACCATAGTTGTTCTCACAGCCTTCCCATTAAAGGCTTTATTTGAAAGAGCAAACTTCTCTGGGCGAATTCTGAAGTGGGCAGTAGAGTTGGGACAATACGACATCAAGTTCCAACCTAGGACCGCAATAAAAGCACAAGCATTGGCAGATTTTGTCGCAATTCACACCAGAAGTCATCACATTCGCCCAATCAACCTAATCGAGACAACCGAACTAGGGATGGAAGTTGACGCTTAATAACGCAACCCCTAGTATCAAGTTACTCACCAGCCCCAAGCGCACTCAGAGTAAAGAAAGGAAGGAAGAAACAAACCATGCTACAACAAGTCGACTCACCGACAAATAAAGACTTGGTGCAAACAGAAAGCAAGGCGACAATGAAGCATGGACTCAAGAAGCCACCAAAGAACATGGAAGATCCCAAGGCATCATCTCGATCCTTCCACCGGAAGTTGTTCGTTGGAGAGATGTGGAAGCTCTTCGTGGATGGAGCATCCAACCGCATGGAGCAGACTTGGCATAGTTCTCATCTCTCCGCACGGCCTAGTAGTGGAGCAGTAATCAACCTTGGCTTCCCAAATCAAACAACGGCGGAGTATGAAGCGCTTCTAGTAGGTCTCAAGTCAAGACTCTACATGAAGGCCACCGAGCTAATGGTCTACAAAGAACTCGCACCGGTGGTAAACCAAATATCCGCGACTACGAGGCAAAGGATGATAGAATGGCCAAGTACCAAGAACCGGTCGAACGGAGATAAAGAAGTTTGAAGTGGTGAGAATAGAACAGATCGGCAGGGAGGAAAACAAGAGAGCAGATGAACTCAAGAAGCTTCACCAATGGCAGATACCTCCATACCTCACCCACTACTAATCGACTACCTTCCTAGACCAAGCATTGAAGACCCAGAAGCAGAAGAGATATGGTGTGCAGAGTTAGGCCCTTCTTGGATGGATCCCATCATACTGTTCCTGAACGACGGCACCTTACCGTAAGAGAAGAAAGAAGCCAATGTAATAAGAGCAAAGTCACAAATGATTTTGGCTCTCCCCATCCTTGGCATTATACAAGAAGTCGCTCGTGACCTTACTTGAAGTGTGTTCACCCCAGCAAAGTGGAAGTATTCCTATTCGAAATACATGAGGGTGTTTGTGGCAACCATCAAGGAGGAAGATCATTGGCATACAAAGCGATCTCGCAAGGATATTGGTGGCCATACATGCAAGCGGATTCGGAGAAGTATGTTAAAAGTGCGAAAAATGTCAAAAATTCGTACACCAAATACACCAACCCGCCAGAGAACTTCTACCTTGACTAGTCCATGGCCCTTCGCAATGTGGGATTGGACATAGTAGGCCCACTTCCAATGGCACCAGTAACAGAAGTTCTTTTCGCCGCAACCGACTACTTCACAAAATGGGTGGAAGCAAGCCTTAAGGCCAATCAAAGAGAAAGATGTAAAGAAGTTTGTTTGGCGTAATATTATCACTGCTTGGCATACCAAAGGCTTTAATCTCGCATAACCAAGACTCGGCCGACGGCAGAATTTTCAGAGGCTTTTGTGAAGAATACAAGATAGAGTTCTACAATTCTATGTCGGCATATCCCCAAGCAAATGGTCAGGCAGAGGCATCAAACAAGGTAGTCTTGGATGGATTAAAGAAGAGGTTAGAGCAGGCAAAAGGCAAGTGGGCAGAAGAGCTCCCCCATGTTTTATGGGCTTACCGCACTACGCCTCGACGATCAACAGGAGAGACACCATTCTCCTTAGCTTATGGCATGGAAGCAGTCATCCCATTGGAAGTTGGCCTCCCCACAATCCGAAGCGAAAACTTTGATCTAGACTTAAATGGTGAAGCCATAACATTTGAGCTTGACCTTGCAGAAGAAAGAAGAGACAGAGCATTGGTTCACATCGCCTCTTACCAACAAGAGTTGTCTAGAAAGTATAACAAAACAGTACATCCAAGACAATTCAAGATCGGAGATTGGGTACTGCGCAAAGTAGTGGGAAACACCTTAGTTCCAGGAGATGGCAAGTTGGGACCTAATTGGGAAGGACCTTACAAAGTGGTCGGATTAGCAGGCAAAGGGGCATACCACTTGGAAGATAAGGACGGCAAAGCAATTCCCAGGCCATGGAACACTGCAAATCTCAAGTTGTTTTATTTCTAGCTTTTTTTTCTTTTTAAGTATGTGTAATTTTTTACTTTCTCAATAAAACAAATCGATTCTTTTTTAGCATAATTGTTTTCAGTAGAAAGTAGCTTTAGTAAGTTAGCAGCATTGTAAACATAGTTGGCCGGAATAACCAACTATGACCCTTCCTAAGCCCAAGATCGTGATCCAGTCGCAGGATGTTTGGTCAGAATAACCAAACACTTTATTCTAAGTTGGCGAAAAACCAACTTAGAGGTTGGTCGGATTAAACCAACTCTTTATACTCTTCACCAAGTAAGTGTATGGTCAAGAGTGGTTGGTCGATTAAACCAACCCTTTATACTCTTCACCAAGTAAGTGTATGGTCAAGAGTGGTTGGTCGGATTAAACCAACTCTTTATACTCTTCACCAAGTAAGTGTATGGTCAAGAGTGGTTGGTCGATTAAACCAACTCTTTATACTCTTCACCAAGTAAGTGTGTAGCTCAAGAGTGGTTGGTCGATTAAACCAACCCTTTATACTCTTCACCAAGTAAGTGTATGGTCAAGAGTGGTTATCGATTAAACCAACTCTTTATACTCTTCACCAAGTAAGTGTATGGTCAAGAGTGGTTGGTCGATTAAACCAACTCTTTATACTCTTCACCAAGTAAGTGTATGGTCAAGAGTGGTTGGTCGATTAAACCAACCCTTTATACTCTTCACCAAGTAAGTGTATGGTCAAGAGTGGTTGGTCGATTAAACTAACTCTTTATACTCTTCACCAAGTAGGTGTATGGTCAAGAGTGGTTGGTCGATTAAACCAACTCTTTATACTCTTCAGCCGAAGTAAGTGTATGGCTGATGAGTGGTTAGCTGGATTAAACCAACACTGGATACTCTTTAGCCGAAGTAGATATATCGGCTGAAGAGTGGTTGGCTAGTAAGTTAGCTAAAACCGAGATCATAGTTGAGCAAATGAGTACATGGAATAAGAGTTCAAGAAGATTTTTTCATTGAAAAGTGCAAAGCAAGTACAATTGAGGGCCGCATTTCTGCTACAAAGATCAAATACAAAATAAAAGAAAGGAAACAAAATCAACGGAAAAGTTCATCAATTTCGTGATCAAAGTCACCATCAAGAGTGGTTCAAGTCCTATTGACTTGGGAGTTCGGTCTCAACTTGACCTCCAGATCAACCGGCAGATTCGGTCGGCCCATCGCTTAGGTCTTCCACAACCGCTCTAACCAAGTGATTGATTGTTGGCGCTTCATTGACGATCGATATTAGTTGGTACCTCATCCTCATCATCATCATCATCATCATCGCCGCATCTTCCGTAAATTGCCTTTGAAGATCACCACAGACATTGACAAAGCGAAACCGAATAGAGTACGGTGGAGCATTGTAGACATCGGTGTCAGCAAACAACCGAGCCGCTTCCACCGCACTCCTCCAAACCACATTTGAAGAAAAGATCCTTGGTCACATCGCACTGGAGAGTGTAGGCGACCTCTACCTTCTTAAAACCTAGCTTTTCGGCTTTCTTCAGGCCAGCCTTCAATTGGGCTATCTCGGTGTCTTTTTTCTTTTCAATTTTTGCCAAAAGGCGCAGGTATTTGTCTTTCGCCTCAATGGCAACCTTCGCTTTGGCTTCAACCAAATTAGCAAGCTCGGTCACCGAGCATTTTCAGATCTCGCCATTTGTTTTTGGCTTCATCTAGCTCTACCGACTTTGTGCCTCCGCCATGGCCTCCCTTGTATTTCTCCTAAGTTCCATGACCTCCTGTGAGTAACTTGATTTTTCTGGATGGCTTGCAAAGGAGAAGTAACTTTAGCCGGACTGAAAGTTGGAAAAAATTACATAGAAGGTAGAAGCTATTTACCAGGATCATGGACTTAGTGGAAGACCGGATTGACTTCAGCTCGGTATTAAGTTGTTTGTAGTGGTGCTCCATATCTTTTGGAAGGCACACACTTTTGGCTAGATTAAAAGCCATTAAGTGGTCCTTCTCTGAGACCACCGAATCGAAGCGGTGATATCTCTGGCGTTGAAGGTGAAGGTAGGAGCCCATTTGGAAGAGGTAGTTGGTTCCGAGGGTTCCGTTGAAGGCTTTGCCGAGGGCTTGGAGGAGGGCTGGTGGCAAATGGTCTCGCCTCGTCAGCAAGGCGCCGCCGGTTTGGCTAGTCCGCACGCTTGTTTCGGACGAGATGAAGAGGGTCATAGATGGAAGGGCCACCACGGTCTCAGTGGTTTGGCCGGTTGGTCAGACATCGCCTAGATTTGTTGCGTCAAAGGGCCTTTAGCCCGCTTTCTTCGCCATTTCTTGTTCGGCAAAGGAGAGGCACTAGGTTGTTTTGGGGTAAGGTAGGGTCCCGGCTCAGCGCTGCCTTCCGAAGAAAGTTAGTAACTCTCGCTCATCGACCAATGTATTCAGATATCGGCTCAAAGCTGAAAAGTTTAGCCCAACTTCTTTCTTGAATACGTAGTGCGGCGCGGAGGATACCGAGGTTGGGGTGGCTGTACAATGAGTGTATATGGGCTGAGTCTGCATGAAGAAGACAACTGTTAGTCCGGTCTAAAATTGGAAAGCGAAGTAAAAAAGAAGAATGCATGGAAAACCGAAGTAAGTTTACCAGGGATTCCTTTGTTCCAGTTTATACTTCGGCCGGGGATCTGGGCTTGGTGGTCCTCAAAATTCCCAGATACCCAGAAGAAGTCGTTATCATTCTAGTCTTTATCCGACGTATCTTTTATTATTTTTTCTCTACGTCGGCGTATCCTAAGGTAGTATACCCACCCATCTTCTTTGGATCCTAAAGAATATTGATGGAATATTTCAGCTAGACCGAGGTTCAGGCCGGTTTGGCGGTTTAGTTCGGCGATGCCCATTATTATACGGTAAGAGTTGGTGGAGAGTTAGGTTGGGCAAAGCCTGGTTTGCCTAAGGAACTCGCAAATTAATGGTTGGACCGGGAATCTTAGTCCGGTCTCAATTATTGAAAGAAGGGTAAAAGGCACAAAACCCTCATTCTCCCAAGGTATGGTGTTTTTCTTGGCTAGGGTAAGGTGGACATCGGCAGGAATGTTGTAATCCTTGCGGAATTCGGCAGGGCCTTCTGGGGTTTCTACTAAAAATCTGTATTTCCCCATTTATTCTATAACTTATAAAATAAATTAATCCGGCTGAAAAGTTGTGCTCAGAAGCTCGGTTGAGCGCACAGAGGGAGTGCCTGGGCAACCTAAGTCTGCAAAGTGGAAAAACAAGGTGTTAAGTACAGATCATTGGACCGTGCTACAAAAACAAAGCAAGAAAAAAGAAGTCCTACTTCGGCTGTATAGGATGCCAAAGGATCTATTTCGGTTCAAGCGAGGTGCTTGGTAGCTCAGTGTCAACAAGAATTCTGGTTATCTCGGTTCTATCTGTGGGTTTTGTTACATCGATTGTGCATCAAGGGGCAGCTTTTTGAGTTCGGTTTAGAAACTGAGAAAGCTGGCTTAGCCCGGTCGAGGGCCAAGATTTCTAGTTCGGTACGTTTTTATTTCGGCTAATGTGAATCGGTGGGTGATCTATTAAAACCATCGTGATATGTACAAGTTGTAGTTCTGCCCAATCTACCTAAATCTTTATATAAGCAAAAACAGTTTCCTAGTTCGGTTGGATGTGTTTTATGGATCAAATGAGTGTTCTACTAACTATTACTTGATATTCAAGAGGTTCTTACGAAGTTCTTTCCAGAAACAAAGCTAAGCATAAAAAGTGTTTTATAAACATACATAAACAGTTTGCTATGGATTTAACAAAAGCAAAAACAAAATAAGAACAAAGCTTATGATGCTTACCAGGAAAAGCAGAAAAGTTGGAGGTAGAACAGCAACAGCGAAGATGTAGGAGCTCAGAGGTTGAAGGATTCGAAGAAGGGGAGAATGAAGTGAATAGTAGAGTGAATGATTTGAAATGAAGAGTTTGTTTTGTGTAAAGGCAAAAGGGTGGGAACTGTTCAAATTCACGAAGTACGAAGAACGGCGTGACAGCTGTGAATAGCCAATAGGAGCCTGCCACGTATCACCGAAAGGAAGCGTTTGCCATCGCAATTGAAGAGACGTTTTGACCGGACGTGTATAGCTCGACTGAAAAGGGTTTTAGCTCGGCTGAAAAGGCTAATGGGTGTTTTTAGCACGGCTGGAGAGGTTAAAAAATTTAGCTCGGCTAATGGACAGGTAATCCCTATCATGCTTTGCAGATGGAATTAAGGGGCAATTGAGAGGGTAATTTATATGAAAATTGGGCCGAGCTGGGTGAATTGGGCCGAGCTGGGTAAATTGGGCCGAGCTGGATAAATTGGGCCAAGCTAAAGTGATGGACCAGTTTGGACCGCACTGCGAAGGGCTGAGCAAAAAGGCCGTCTGGGGTACTCCGGTCTGAAGAAATAACCTTGGAATTGGACCGGTCACGCAACCGTGATGGTTAGCACGGTCGCATAAAGCCTTATTCTTACTTCGGTTGAGAAATGTATTGTGGGTAATTCGGTCTTCAGTAATTAGTTCGGTCGTGGCGTATGAGAACCGAGGTGTACTAAGTCTTTAAGAGGACTTGGTTCTGAAGATAGTTCGGCTCAACTCTCTTATGGTTAGCTCGGTCTTGGCATGGGAAAGCCAAGGTAAGAGAAAGGAAAGTAAGGGCCGAACTAACGGTTACTTCGGTCATATTGGAATCCGGCCATGGAAAAACCATCTCACTTGGTTCAAGCAGTGAGGGGGGTGTTGAAAGAAGCATAATCTTTCAGGAGTATGAATCCTAGGAGGACTCTACATGAAGGAATAAGAATCCTACTAGGATTGTGCCACACGAAACCTATAAAAGCTCACCAAAATCGCCTTTGGAGAGGTAACACACAACTTTGTTTTCTGAATACACAGAGCTTTTGTCTATTTGTCAAGCTTATTGACTTAGGCATCGGAGAGGTTTCCGGCACACCCTCGCCGGCTAGCTCACGTTTGTGTTTTCAGTGATAAACCACGCTGCATCTAAGAGCGCAGACTTGATCAACAGGATTATACGAGAAAGTATATTTCTTTCCGCATAATAACCAAAAAATAAAAATAAAACCTAAACATTAGACGAAAAAATCAAACTAAATATTAGGCTTACCCATGTAGGTTCTTACAGGTCAAGTTTATGGGCACGTTCGGATTATAAATCGTTGTCTAAAATTCTAAATCATCTTTTATGAGTTCAAATGGACTAGACACTCAAACAAGTTAAGACATGCCATAAAACGAATTTAACAAGTTAAATAATATAGAGTATTTTGTCCTCGGGCCATTTTGAGACCCCCAAGCCCATCTATTAGTTAACTGTGAGTTGACCTAACAAAAACCTGATGTTACTACTTTAACATTTTAAAATGCCGAAAGTGCCTTCTCCAATTGAAATAATTTAAATTTCATTTTTTAAAATAGCAAGAGAATTAATAATTACATATACCACACCATCTTTCTCTTCTCTTCTTCGTTCTTTATTAACAGAGCAACCCACACTCGACCTCTACCCAGCCAAACCACCACCCAATAATTTCACCTCCACAACCCCAAAAATAACAAACCCTTCAAACCACGAGTCTATCTCCATGGTCCCTCCACTGCCAAAAATAACAAGCCCCCTGCTAATTTGGATTTTATTATCATCGAGTTGACAGTTGTCAATTGCTTTCTTTTTTGTATTATACGTTGGTTTGTTAGGTGACATTTATGTTGCTTAAATTATACAGAGGGTCCCATTTTATTGTAAATTTGTTTCAAATTCACGGAAGTTGTTCTTTGGTACAATTCAAATTCTATTCCAATGACAATTTCAGTAATTAGATTTGAGCTTTCTTTCTTATAATTATATTTTAAAGTAAGATCTTAATAAGTGAACTTATTATCCAATAAATTTTATGATAATTAAGGTCTCATTTGGGAGCAAGCTAATTTAGTAACTTTTTGGCTATTTGGCTAAAAAAGTAGGTAAAAAAAACTTATATGTTTGGGATGACTTTTTGGCTAATTACGAAAAGATGTGAAAAAAGTAAAGAGAAAAGAAAATCTTTGACTTTTTGGTATGATTTGTTGGCTTTTTGGCTAAAAAGGTAATTTTTTGGCTTTTTGGCTAAAAAGGTAAGTCCTCAAACGGGGCCTAATTGTATTTTTCATCAAACACTATTAAAAAGCATCGCTGTTAATTTTCAATAACAGTCTGAAAATTTTGCCACAAAAAATGTTATTAATTATAACTTTTAGTGATAATTTAAAAAAAAATCACAAAAAAATCACTAATTTTCAACTTTTAGTGACAAATTCATCATAGAAAAATGTTACTAATTCTAAATTTTAGAGACAATTTATGAAAATTATAACAAAAAAGTCACTAACTGTCAAATTTTAGCAACATATACAAAAAAATTGTCACAAAAAATTATTTTTAACGATGATTTACTATAACTTATTTTCAATATGATTTGATGGAAATTAAGTTAAACTATTAGGATTTATTAGTAGTTTATCCTATATTTTTAATATCTTATGCACTTGAAAAAGTAAATTATGTTTAGTTTCATGGGGTGGCGGTGTTAGAAATAAATCCCCCTTTATAAATAAGAACTCATAGAAGTAATCCTCAATAAAATATGCATACACAAAGAAATACTTAATATTCATCGTGGTTAAGCTTAAATGGTTATATTTACGGAATAGAGATAAATTCATTATAAAGATAAAACAGCAAGTACATGTGACATGGCCAAAAAATATTCAAAATTCACACTACTACTTGAATCTCATATCAAGATAGTTGAAACATTACTCAATGTCTTGTAATATTTTTTTTTGTCTCTCTATACGTCTCCATTCTGTCGTCTCACACCTTTTTTTCCCTCTCTATGTCAATTCAACCCCATAAACTCATATCTATACTTCTATACTTATCTATCTATATCTATACTATATATTAAGCAAAAGGGAGTTTTAAACCCTAAGACCTGTGGGAGCTCCAATCTCCTAATCCTAATTTTCTATTTTTTTGATTTAAAAAAAAAAAACCTCAGCATTTATTGACTTCTCCCAACCCAACCTCAGTATTTATTGACTTATCTCAACCAACAATCCCTTTTGATTTCTCTCATAATTATTGCAACACCCTTTTCAATTTCTCTCATACACTATGGTTACACACAAAAATAAAAATAAAAAAGATAAGAATTTACTATAGATTTCAAAAAGATATAACATCTAAATTTGAATTATGATTTAATAATATAATTATGTATTTTTTTTTTATGTATATCTATCAAAATTTTAAATCACTTGATGAGACAAATTAATCAATTTTCCAAAATTATTGATTTTTAATTTACAAAATAGATTAAAAAAAACTATTGACTGATTTATTTATTTAATAACAAAAATATTTCATTATCTCTCCCTCCTAATTTCTCTCACAAATTTTCTCTTCCCCAAAAAATCAGATAATATTTTCTATTAAAGTTGTAGATATCTACCTATATTTTATATATTATATTAGAACATAACAAAAAAAAAACTAAAAAACTAAAAAAAAAATCTTTAAAGTTTATCTAAATGAACTTTAAATCAATAAAACTCACATGTCTATCATATATCTAACTCACATCATAACTTACCTAAATAATAATAATTAAAAATAAATGAAAACCACAGATAAATTAAATTTTAAAAAAAAAAAAAGTAACCCACAACTCCATCTTAAATAAATTGAAAAAAAAAAATACCCGAATAGAAACCACACAAAAATAAAAAGATATATCTATCTATCTATCTATATCTATACTATATATTAAGCAAAAGGGAATTTTTAACCCCCAAGGCCTATGGGAGCTTCAATATCCCAATCTGAATTTTTAAAATTTTTTATTTAAAAAAAAAAACTCAACATTTATTGATTTGGTCAAAATTTTCTGATCAGCATTATTAACTTTTTTTAATCCACATATCTTTCCACATGACTGCAATTATTGATTTGGTCAAAATCCTCTGATCAGTATTTAAAATCCTCTCATACAAATAATTATAAATACAATTCGTATATAGTTACTGCAATACCCTTTTCAACTTCCCCCATACACTATGGTTAGTAATAAAAAAAAATCTTAAAAAACATAATTTATATATTAAAAAAAATCTAAAAATAAATATAAATATCTATAATTATCCCGTGCATAGCACGGATGATAGGCTAGTTATATATTAAGCAAAAGGGTGTTTTAACCCTTAAGGCCTGTGGAAACTCCAATATGCCAATCCTAATTTCTTGATTTTTTATTTTTTTAAAAAAAAAAATTGACTTGGTGATTGGTTTAAAGATTATAATAATTACATTGACACCATCATTACATGGGTCTCTTGGGAAAGCAAAAGTGGTGGCGTGTAAATTAAGAGACATAGCCTCTCTCTCTCTCTCTCTCACATTTCATTTATCAATAGTATAATTATAATCTTTGAACCAATCACCAAGCAATCCCAATATTATATTGAAAGAATTTAATAAATGGCTTTTAATTTTTTTTTCTCTTAATTTTTTTGTTTTGTTTTTTGGAAAAAAAATAAACAAACACTTATTAAATTCTTTCAAACTCCTTGGTCAAACCCCAGGTATTTACATGCCATTACTTTTTGCATCATCAAGAAGCCCATGTAATTATTGTGTAAATGGCTCTTAATTTTTTTCCCTCTTAATTTTTTTGTTTTGTTTTTTGAAAAAATAAATAAATAAACACTTATTAAATTCCTTCAAATCTCAATATTTATTGATTTTGTCAAAATCTCTGATCAGCATTTATTAACTTTTTCCAATCCACATGCCTGCATTTATTGATTTGGTCAAAATCCTTGATTACCATTTAAAATCCCTTTATTCAAATAATTATAGATACAGTCCGTGCATAGTTACTGCAATAACCTTTTTAATTTCTCCTGTACACTATGGTTAGTGATAAGATTGTTAAATTATTTTTATAAAAAATCTTTAAAAACATAATTTATATATTAAAAAAAATTAAAAAAAATATAAATATCTAAAATTATCCTGTGCATAGCACGGGTGATAGACTAGTTATATATTAAGCAAAATGGAGTTTTTAACCCCAAGTTTTGTGGGAGCTCCAATCTCCCAATCTAAATTTCCTAATTTTTTGATTTAAAAAAAAAATCTTAGCATTTATTAACTTCTCTCCTAACTCCCAAGTTTTACTCTCATAATAACACTTTAATGCATTAAAAACAAGTATAAAAAAAATTCATTGAAATCCAACACATAAATTCCTTAAAAAGTCCCAACATATATGATTATTATCCCTCATAATAATACTTTAATGCATTAAGAACAAGCATAAAAAAAATTTCTTGAAAAGTCCAACACATATGATTATTATCAAAATATTAAACTTTAATATAATATAATAATAATAAAAAAAGACATTTAATTTCTTGAAAAGTCCAACACATATGATTATTATCAAAATATTAAACTTTAATATAATATAAAAAAAGAAAAAAAAAAAAGACATTTAAAATATATATATATATATTTAAAAATTATAATTCATATATATAAATAATTATAAACACAATTCGTACATATCACGAGTGATATGCTAGTTTATACAAAATACAAAAAGTAGTTGAGAAGATGCGCAAAGTTGATACACGTTTGGTCTTCCCCATGATGCCAACCAAAAGTTTCCATCATGCAGTGCCTTTCCATTACTCCATGCAATCTGCCACAAATCTATTTACATCCTTCAAATGCAGCCCACCATTTCCAGCTTCCAATAAATCATGTATGTACCAAATTAATGCATCATCACAATAACATATAAGAATTTTAGAAATGTTTTAATCTTTAAAAATAAAAAATTTATTACAAAAGATATTTATGGACCAATTTTTATCGTCATGAAGATAGTCGCTAAAAGGTTGTTCCGAAAAGTGTACAACAAGGCTTTTAGCGACAAAATTTTAAAAATGTTACTAATAAATAGACTTTTAGAGACAAAATAATTTAGTCTCAAAATGTTTTATTTTTGAGACAAAAAATTTGATATAATTCTTCTCTAATGTCTAATTTTCTTTGCTAAAAATATAATAACGACACTTTTCGCAACAAAAATATTTGGTTCCTAAAAAATAATTTTGATCCTAAATTTTGGTCCCTAAAATCTTAATTTTTTGTAGTGCATATATCTACCATATTAAATTTGTAGCACCAAGACTAGAAATAATTAACCATTTAATATTTTATAAAATATTTTTCGATTTCATATTGACAAAAAAAATCCCAATACGTCGTGGAGTCCTCTTTGTTACTCATGTTAAGGATGGGGTGAAGGTCACACAAGGGCCACATAGTAAGAACAATGGCAAGGGTATTGTCGTAAATTCATTGTTTCAATAACCTGTGTTATCTGACAGGGGTGTATAAGTGGTATTTCAAAAAAATTAAAGGAAATGACAGTGATAAAAAGTATACTTTTATGTTGGTTTCATTTATATCGGTAAAAATTGAAATTGAAACAGATTGTATATTAAGGCCTCGTTTGGTAAGTGGTTGTTTTAACCTAAAAGTTAAAAAGTTATTAAAAAAATTAAAAAGTTAACAACTTATACCAAAAAGTCAAAAATTTCATTTTCTCTCTATTTTTTGCACATCTTTTCATAAAAAATCAAAAAGTCATATCAAATATACTAATTTTTTTATCTCATATTTTAGCCAAAAAATTAAAAAATTACTAAAATAGTCTGTTTCCAAACGAGGCCTAAGTCTAGGAAAAAGAAAAAAAAGAAAGAAACAGATTGTATATGTCATGAAAAATATACCAAAAATGGAAATCTGGATGACAATCTCTAAGTGCATGGGTAGCTCTCCATTTTGCTATTTTTTCTTGGCCATTAAGTGCTGCACCGCTCACGATAGTATAAATAAGGTAAGTAGGTAGCTTTTTTGTTTTTTTGGGTAGAAAAGGTGGCAGATAAAATAGAACTAGAAATAAAGTTTACAAAGTCTGGATAACTAACACCCCTAACATCATCGAATAATTGATTGCAAACAGTGGGTGGGTGGGTGATTCAATGGGTAGCTCTCTATTTTGCTATTTTTTTCTTGGCCATTAAGTGTTGCTTTGCTCACGAGAGTATGAGAGTGTATTGGGTGCATTATAAAAAGTGTTTTTTTTTTTGTTTTTTTTTTAGTTATATTATTCTTTTTATATATTTTTAAAAAAAAATTTAAAATATTTTTATTTAAATCATTTCAAACAGCACCATAATAAAAGGAAGTAGGTAGCTAATTTAAGGGGTTTACATCATATGCAATTTATTATAAAAATGTATAATTTTATCATAAAATTTCATAATATTAATTACAAAATGCATAATCTGATCACAAATTAGTATAAAAGAATGTCATAACTAAGATACAAAATTTTAAACATTTTTATTACATCAATTTATTGTAAAATTATATATTTTTTAATTAATGTTACAAAATTTTATAATAAAATTATATATTTTTCTGATAAGTACATATAGTATGCACTCTAGAGAGGTATAGGATCTCTCCTGATTCATTTATTTATTATCATCGCCGATGACTGGAATTGCCAAATCTCAACCTTCTTCGTTTCGTATGGGTATCATATATCTACCATATTAAATTTGTAGCACCAAGACCAGAAATAATTAACCATTTAATATTTTATAAAAATATTTTTCCATTTCATATTGAGAAAAAAATCCCAATACGTCGTGGAGTCCTCCTTGTTGCTCATGTTAAGGATGGGGTGAAGGTCACACAAGGGCCACATAGTAAGAACAATGGCAAGGGTATTGTGGTAATTTCATTGTTTCAATAACCTGTGTTATCTGTGTAAGTGGTATAATGGTATTTCAAAAATTAAAGGGAATGACAGTGATAAAAAGTATATTTATATAATATTTATGTTGGTTTCATTTATATCGGTAAAAATTGAAATTGAAACAGATTGTATATTAAATCTCAAAAAAAGAAAGAAAGAAAGAAAGAAAGAAAGAAAGAAAGAAACAGATTGTATATGTCATGAAAAATATACCAAAAATGGAAATCTAGATGACAAATTTTAGGTGCATGGGTAGCTTTCTATTTTGCTACTTTTTCTTGGCCATTAAGTGTTGCTCTGCTCACGATAGTATAAATAAGGTAAGTAGGTAGCTTTTTTGTTTTTTTTTTTTGTTTTTTTGGGTAGAAAAGGTGGCAGATAAAATAGAACTAGAGATAAAGTTTACAAAGTCTGGGTAATTAACACCTCTAACATCATCAAATAATTGATTGCAAAGGTGGGTGGGTGGTTGGTGATTCAATGGGTAGCTCTCTATTTTGTTATTTTTTCTTGGCCATTAAGCGCTGCTTTGGTGCACTATAAAAGTGTATTTTTTTTTTTTTAGTTATATTATCTTTTTATTTTTTTTATATCTTTTTTTAAAAAATTAAAAAATATTTTTATTTAGATTATTTTAAACAACCTCATAAATAAAGGAAATAGTTAGCTAATGTAAGGGGCTTACGTCATATGCAATTTATTATTAAAATGTATACTTTTATCATAAAATTTTATAATATTAATTACAAAATGCATAATCTAGTCACAAATTAGTGTTAAAAAATGTCATAACTAAGATACAAAATTTTAAACATTTTTATTACGTCAATTTATGACGAAATTATATATATATTTTTAATTAATATTACAAAATTTTATAATAAAATAAGTACATATAGTACGCACTCTGTAGTGGTGTATAGCATCTCTCCTGATTCATTTATTTATCAATAATGATATATCCTTTTAAAATTAGAGCTCTAATTGAGCTCTAGTGAGATTGAAAAAAAAAAAAAAAAACAAGGCCTAAATATCATATTAGATGGGCCCCACATAAATATCAGAGCTATTAGAACTTACAAATTAGAGCTCCAAAACATTTTTGTTTATTTATCGTCATCAATTGCCAAATCTCAACCCTTCTTTGTTTTTATGGGTATAGATATAGGTTAGCTATTTGTGTATATAGTTCTAAGGAATTACATTGAGTTATGTCAAAATTATTTAAAAATAAAAAAATGTTATAAATACTAATAATTAATAACATAAATTTTTGGGGGTAAATTTTACTTTATTTTCCTTTGGTTTGGGTCCTGTGCAGTTTATTCTCTTAATATTTGGAAATAACCACATAACCTCTATTTGATTTATAGACTAAATTGCACAATTAAATACTGTTAAACATTCCGTTCAACTTAACAATAAGTGTGAAACACGTGGCAAACAGAAGGATTATATACTCATTTTCAAATTTGAAAGGGATAAAGATCACATGAAATAAAGCACATGGGTCAAAGTGTATTTTGCCTTATAAAGAAATGACAAAAATATAGGGGGATTTTAGTCTTTTTTATTAAATTGTTAACGGTCTTAATTACAAACCACAAAGGGTTATATTGTCTTTTTCAAACGTTAAGAGCATAAACTGCACAGAGCGATTCTACTTGCACCACTAGTTTACCTCTTTACAACTTCCATATGAGATTTTTTTTAAAAAATTTTATCCATTTGTGAGATTACTTTTAAGGACAAAAGACTACAATTAAATATATTTTATTATCTCCTTACATTCATTGCTCTTCAATCCTTATTACTCCTATGCACTTCTCAGTTTTTCTTTTCTGTTACACATCTCTTTTAAAAAATAAAAATCATAGTGTTTTGATCATAAAAGAAAACAATAGATGAAGAAACAATGGTAAAGAATCATCAAAAAAGTGAAATGGTGATTTTTTATTTGTTTAGTGGATATTGTCGTTTGGTTGTTTGAGAGAGTACTTCGATTTTTGTTCGATGTGTCAAAATTAAACAAAATAAAATAGTCCAAAATCACATTACCGAACAAAAAATATGTGTCCAGTAACCTACTATTGAATAAAAGATATATTTCTGGTAACCTAAGGCCAAACGTTTTTAATTTGTTCGGCTACTCATTATCGTGCATTTTTCATTTCATTTCTTTTAATAATTTTTATTTTTTTGGTTGGAAGGATTATGCTTCTACTCATTGCAGTAATGCAAGTACAATTATCTGACTGTTGAACATCTTGAAGGGCATTAATTTGCTAGTAGATTATCTAAGGAGGAAATATTCTTATTAGTTGACATGTTAAAAAGTATAATGTGACCAAAAGAGATATTAATTACATTGAAATAAAGGGATGCCTTTAATGCGACAGCAATGAAGATAATCTACAACACATGTAAAGCGATAAGTGACTGGATAAATTTATTTTAGTTCAACAATATGAGACTGGGGTAATTTGTAAACGTACAACGATAGGTGACTAGACAAATATATTTTAGTTCGGTAACATGATATTGGAGTAATCTAATTTATATAATAATGTATCACTGAACATACAATTCACAATAAAGCTCCAACTAATTTCTTATTTAATAAAGTAAAATCATCTAATCAAACAATAACAAATAGCTAAAAAAATTAGTTTGTCTGATAACACGACACTAGTAATTCAAATTCTTTAGTATTGTATTATTAAAAGTTATCGGTGTAAAGAGATAAAACTGAAAGGGTTTTAAAGAGTTTTTAGTTTATGATTAATTTTGCCACTATAATAGGTGTAATGAGAATTACAGTTTTTTAGTGATGTAATAAGATTAGAAGTGTAAGGAGATAAACTAGTAGTGTGAGTGAAATCAGTTGCCACACATGATTCAAATCACAGGAACAAAGTAAAATTTACCCCCTTTTTTTTTAATTAATATGTAATTATTTTTTTAAAAAACTACTCTAAATAATAATTCTCCCTAGTTCCAAATTACAAGTTGTTCGGATCTTCCTCTAGATTGAAATGAGTAGAGTGATCGTGAAGTGAAACGAGAGAGTGCGACATGTGTCCCACTAGAGGCATCAACAGTTGGGATTTTCCTTCACCAAAAGATATTTGTATAGAAAAAATTAAATGGTAAATTTAATTTTAAGTATAAATTTTATTACAAACATAACTTCATAGATTAACTTAAATTATCATAAATATATTTTATTTGATATTTTTAATAAATAAATAATTTAAATTATTAAAATAAAATTCAAAAAATACTCTATTAACTACATGACAATTACTGATATGCATGATGTGCAACAACTTTCCAGATCACTTATTTTTTCTTCCCAAATCTCTCTCTGTGTTAGCTGTTAAAAGTTGCTTTCAAACCCTTTATGAAATATTGTAGCCATCTCCTTTCGTTTTATTTATTTCTCTCTGCTGAATCTACTTTTCCAAATCCATCTCTATTTATTCTCTCTTACTCCTTTTCTTTCTATGTATTGCGTTCAAAATAACAGAGGGAGGGAAGGAAACAGATGTTTGCATCGTATCGTCCTCTCCAGATCTTCTCTCTCCCATTGAAGGTCTGTTTCTCTTCTTCCTTATTTGCTTATGAAAAGCTCTAATTCAAGACTCCAATAGACCCTAAAGACTTGGACAGAACAGAAGAAGACCCACGCTCCTCTCTTCTTCCCAACGTTCCTTTCTCTCTCATAACCCTCTCTCGACCTCTCTCAATCCAGGAAGTGAGTTGTTGACGAACCAAAAGAGATCTAGATCTTTCCAATTCACTTCCTCAGATCGTGCATCTCAGGTCTCTCTGTATCACATTTCAATTTGCTGATTTGTTTTTGCGATTTTATGTCATTTTAACTTGTTTTCGTGCTTAATTGTTGCTTCCTTTCGGTTCATCCTTTTGATTCCTTTGTGACTCTGTATGAATTCTTGGTGTTGTACAGTTCGTTTTTGTAATTTGTACATTAATGTTTTTATGGATCTGTGAACAAAAGTAGAAGCTAAGTAGTGATTAGTTCTATGCAGTGCCCGTTTCTAGACTGAAAATTCAGTGTAATGGTGATTAATTCAGTTTTTTTTTTTTTTTTTATGTCATTTTGCTTACATTATTTCCTTTTCGGATTTTATGTGTGGCTGCTTAATTCTATTTTTCCTGATATGCCAAGATAGATTTGAGCTTGAACATTTAGATGCCATCACTAATTATGATGTTTAGAACTTGATTATGAAAAAAAATTAAATTAGGAACACAAATAGGAGGCCTTAGATTCGCGTCCAAATGTGTGCATTAATTTGTTTTGACAATGTGATTGTTCTTTTGTTTCGTCTAATCTTGTCTACTTTATATTCAAATGGTGTACCGATCCCACCTAAATTATCGACTTCATTGTTTGAAACTAATTAAAATTTATCCCAACATGAAGGCCTTACATATTTGGCCTTAAATTCAAAGTTTGTGCATGGGAAAGAAAACCAGCCAACTGCATGTCTACAAACCAGGGGAAAGAAAATGTCATACTGAAATATATTATGCCTGTTTCTTTATATGGTTTTCTTTGTACATCCTACAATGAGAATACCCTTAAAGTACCTTTTTCAGCCCGTTGACTTAATTGTCCTTCAAAGCTGTTGACGAGTACTCAGAAGGCATGTGAACTTGTGTTGAATATTATGAATTGTGCTCATGAGGATATTATTATCAAAGCTATGAATTGTACCATACTGCCATTATGGAGCCACCAGTTGGCCAGGGCACCTGCGAGCCGACTCTGGCTTTTTGAGGATCTTGTAAGTGCTTGATCTACCTATTCAATCCTTGTTTGAAATCGACAATCAAATCTTCCTGTATGCTCCTTGTTTTTTTAAAAGCTTATTTTAGATTTGAGAAACAAATTCAAAGGATAGATTTGTCGAAACAAAGCAAAATCTAATTCAAATCAAGGTAGTAATATGATAATTAGCATATAACCCTACCATGCAAAATGTTCCATTGACTATCTATGAAATGACAATACTTCTCTAAGACTTCAAAAGAAAACAATATGATGAAAAGCTATACAAATTTATTGTGGCCGTGGTAGTTTTCTTCACTAATTCTTCACTTTCATTCTTATGTTTATAAATTTATTTTTCTGCACTGCTAGTTATCTGTACTTGATACACTGCTGCCTCTTGTATTTTTCTGCACTTATAACGCACATTATCCCATCGTAATTAACTTTATGATATCTTGAATTGAATTGGCATCAGGGTTCTTCACAGTTTGCCATCCTCGATGAAGCTACCATCAACCTACTGATTATGCTGATGCACTGAAGCCTTCTGTCATTGCACTGCCTCTACATGGATGTAAGTCTGGAACTATTTTACATGTGAGACACTTCTATCAGTTCTTTAAGCTTTTAAACAGATACCTTTTTCAATTGTAACCAGTGGCCAAGTTGAATGTATTAGTTGAGCAGAAACATCAAAATTCAAATGAAGAAATTTGAATTTATTACACTTCTCATTACTTGGATTGGGATTTTTAAAGTTTTCGCTCAACTTAGCAGCCACCTAGAAGTAAACAGGATTATTTAATTGGATTCTTAACTCTATCTACTTTTTGGGTTTTTGATTATACTCCATTTGGTTTCCGAGAAAATTTAGTAAAGAGAAGGAAAATTTTGAATTTATTAGGTTTCTCATTGCTTGAATTGGGATTGTAAAAAGTTTTACTCAACTTAGCGTAGTAGAAGTAGATAGCGTTAGTTAATTGAATTCTTAATTTTGTTGTCTGTTTGGATTATGGGAAAATCGAAGCATTAGTTACTATCCTCTCTCTATATACTTCTTGGGTTTTTGATTATACTTCGTTTGGTTGTTTAGTAAATGTAATGTAGTAAAGAGAAATGAAGGAAGAATTTGAACTTTTTAAGTTTCTCAATACTTGGATTGGGAATTTAAAATTTGCTAGCTCAACTTAGCCTTCTAGAAGTAAATAGCATTAGTTAATTGAATTCTTAATTTTGTTGTCTGTTTGGATGATGAGAAAATGGAAGAAGGAATTGCAATTTTAAGATATATTTTGATTTTGAAACCTCAATTGAGCTTTAAAAAAAAAGTAGTACCTATGCTCACTTGAGCAGGGGTCATACTTTTTTTAGGCTTTTAGGAAATGACAAAGATAATGCTTATAAAGGCAAGTTCCTTCCTTTTCTTATATTGCTCGAATTTTGAAGTTTTCATCGCTTTTTATTCTTTTTCTATATTTTTGTTCACACCCATATTTCCTAGCAAGCAGTGATTCTGTTCTTGGGTTTTGTAACACAACGGTTGATTGATAGTTAAACTGTGCATTTGCCTGTATGATATTGAGTTTTGAAGTGCATTTGTCTGTGATTGGATTGAAATTTGTCAATTTCTTCAATTTTAATTTTAGTTTTTGTTGGTTTCACATCTATCTCAATTCACTGATAGTATCGGTACATTAGATTGATTTCTATGTTTTCTTTTAGTTCTAGGGTTTTTTTTGGTTTCATTCACAATAGGACCTTGCTATCTAAGGATAAGTCAGAAAATCAAACATAAGAAAAAGAAAAATAAGAGAGAGAGAGAGAGAGAGAGAGAGAACAGAAGAAAGAATTTTGTATCTTTGTATCTTCTTCATGTTTTGAATTATGTAGTACAAGTACTTGAGTTACAAGCATTCCTGCAACTGTGCTTACTACAACTTTGTATAGTAGAATTATAGTTTTCTGAAAACCAATTACAAGATAAAACTCAAGATTTTCCTTTTTGCCCTTTTCTTTTTTCTTTTATTTTCTTAGGAAGTTGTTGAGCATATGGTATATAGTTGTTCAAATAGTTTTTAATTACCTATCTAAATCCGAGAAATGAAGAACTCTATTGGCTATTTAGCTGATGGTTGGTGGTTATTGTGGCTGAATGGGCCACTTTGCAGTCTTCACAGAGGATGTTAGCCATGGTTCTGAACATTGGCCATTTCATCGCGAATTGGCTAATGTTTATCTAGTTTTTAACTTGTAACTCCTGTCTAGATTATTTAGAGTGACATGTAACAAGGCATTGTGGTTTCACTTGTAGATAGCTTTCGTTGGAAATTGAGTATCTTATCTGTTATTTTTTCCTGATTTTTGTTTGTCCTACATTTCCATTCATATGTTTTTTAAGAATCCAGCATTGATGACAAATTCCACGAATTGAAAAGCAAGGATGAGAGCATCAAGCAGATGGAGAATATCATACAGGAAAAGTCAGCTACCATTGTAGTATTTTATAAAATGTCACTGAAAACTATTTGTGACAGTAACAAGATGGTTGCCGAAAATGTTAGCATTTCTTTTTTTGGTGACGGCAAAATAGCGGCCACTATGAGTAGTTAAGGTGCTCACACATAATTTGTGACTGCTGTTTTGCCGTTACAAAAAGTATTTACCACTCCCACATTTGCGTCCTCCATTTGCCGTCGCATGGCCGTCGCAAAAAGGTCTTTTGTGACCACATTTCTATTATTTAGCGGTCACAAAAGTACTTTTTTTAGTAGTATCAAATCTAAGTGACGATGAGTCTCTCTCTATCACTCCATCTATTTGCATGTTCAATAAATTTGTTTTAATCTCTTTATTTTATCTCTTCCACTCCATTTATACATGTTTGATTTGAGATTTGTTTGAATCACAACATGAGAGAAAGTTTGGAGTAGTTAAGTCGCATATGTGCCTCACCGACTGAACCAACCACCAATCTAAATAATGTGTCACACTCAAACCGATCCATCGGCCATTTATGTACAGCTTTCAAACTAAATGTATTGTAATAAACATACACTCACACACAACTAATCATTTCTTGATTAAACCTAATTCACTTTCTCTCATATCTCTCGTATCAGATTAGAGAAGATAGACAGTGCCTCGCCTCCCCCTCTCCTCTTGCTGACTCGTTGCTCACATGCCGGATCGCAGCTGCTTGCCTCGCTGCCTCTCATCACCAATCGCCCCTAGTACTCTCTCTCTCTCTCTCTCTCTCTCTCTCTTAAATCTTTGGGTATTGTATAGATTTTAAACATCCCTACTTTGATTTGATTCAATCATTTTATAGTATTTTTCAACTTCTTTTTATGTCATATTTCTATTTTTTTTAGGGTTTAGTTATTTTTATTTTTATTATACATATATTGATAGTTTTTGCTAGTTGTTGTTTTTTTTGTAATTTTTTCTTATTCACTCTTTGTTCATTTGCTATTTCTTCTTTTTTCTTGGCTGTTTATTTTGCTGATTTTGTTTGTTCAATGAATTTTTATCTAAAAAAAAGAATGAATTGAGGCAAATTTATGTAATGTTCATAAATTAGGTATTGTTTTGCTAGAATTTTTTAGATACTATGGTTGGAATTTTTTAGGTAATGTGGTTGGAATTTTTTTAGTTAACTTCATTGTAAATTTGTATTTTAATTTCAACTATTTTAGCTAATTTATAATCAGTATTTTTTAAAAATCTTTCATTCAAATTTTGTAATTTGAATTACAAAAAAGCTAGGGTCCTAGAATTTGGGACCCAAAATGTACCCAGAAATGGGTTGGGGTGGTGGAGATTGAATGAAGTGTGGGATCTGCATATGAAATAAATTTGAGCCATTGATGTGAAATTCTGGGTAATTTTTGGATTTTTATGTCTGGGTCCGTAGCATTACTATTTGAATTAAGTTTTTTTCTAATCTGCCAATCCATCTGAACCACATTATTTGCATCTTTGTTACTTGATATATCCTTCGATATTGTATCTTAATTTGATGCATCAATAAACTTCTCTTTTGCTGATAATAAAAATATATAAATAAATAAAAAAAGTCGAAACTACCATTATTTGCCAGCTGTTTCATCGATTTGTGATGAAAAAATGATGGTTTCTAATAGCAAATTTGTCAATTCACCACTAGTCGAACAATTTCTCTTTTAGCGTTAGATAGCTTGATATACATTGTTGGACCCATTTCCTAATAGCTTAGGCTTTTGGGAAAATTTGTAACTTAACATGGTATTAGAACTCTCGTTAAGAGAGGTCTTGAGTTCAAGTCTCTCCGTTAGCATTTGGTATTATGTCCCCGCTTGTTTGCTTCTCCTTCTATCTATATATTGTTGGGCCCATTTCCTAACAGCTTAGGCTTTTGGGAAAATTGGTTATTTCCTAACAACTTAGGCTTTTGGGAAAATTGGTTACTTAACAACACACCCAACAACACACCCTTATCAAATTTTTGTTGGGCCCATTTCCTAACAGCTTAGGCTTTTGGGAAAATTGGTTATTTCCTAACAACTTAGGCTTTTGGGAAAATTGGTTACTTAACAACACACCCAACAACACACCCTTATCAAATTGAAGTTAATAGCAAAGTTAAAAACACATATATTAGGGGTATTCATGGGTCGGTTTGACACTAAATGTGGAACCAATCCAATCATGATTGGTTCCAAGTTTTTGGACCCATAATTAAACCAATCATGCACTATAACCAACCCAACCCAATGTCGGGTTAGTTCGGGTAGGAACCAGAGTATCACTATATTAAAAATCAGTTAATCAATCAATAATAAATAATAAAAACAAACAAGTTTTTAACATCTAAATGTAACACAAAAAGAGTAAAATATTGTTTAATGCAAGCCAATATAAATTAAATCTATCTCAAGCTTAAATATAACTAACACAAATTAAATCCATTAACACAACCAATATAAATTAAATCAATTCCGAAATACAACTCAAGTTTCTAGTACTCCTTCCTTCATTCACCTAATAATTATCAATCAGTCCTATTAACTATATTTATTTATCTACAGGTCCTGATTGATAAATTTATCACCGTAAATTATTCATAAAAACAAGAGAGACTGATAAATTTAGCACTTGATAAATTTATCAATAGGACTTAATGGATAATAAGCCCTAAAAGTATGACCTATTGGTAAATTACCCTAAAATTATTAGGTGCAATCAAATCCATTGTAACAGACCAATTATGTGAAGATATATCAAATATAAATAAAATTTCAAATATATATATATATATAAATAGGTTCAATTCTTGGTTTGGTTCTATTTAGGAACCAACCCAATCCTATTAGTTTGATGATTTGAAGATCCAGAACCAAACCAATGCACTCAAAGACCAAACCAAACCAATCCAAAGAGTTCGGTTTGGTTCGGTTCTTTTGTTCACTGGGTAATTTTGAACACCCCTAATAGATATACTTGCCTTTCTTATGTATAAATTTTTTTGATAAATACCTTCCTAAATGCACACTTTCTCCTAGTATTACTAGTCCAAATGATATCCCCAGAACCATTGACAAGGGGCTAAAGGCTGTTGCAAATACAAGGCCCTTACTCTTCATCAACATATTCTAAACATATGTAGACATAGCAAATACAACAAGGCCTGAAATTATCAATAAATTGCCAGAAAAATTAGTTTGTAACAAATAAAAAATGTGGACTCATAACGTATTAAACAAATAAATTACTAGTGGTACTACTACTTACAACATTGAAGTAACAAAGTAGTTCTATGTCCCACATAATACTCCATGAAACTTTACGTTTTGTTTCCAAAGTTAGTGTGACCCCAGTGTCAATAATGGCTCTGGTCATGCAGATGAAGGTCGTGCCATAAGGGCAAGAGGCGCAGGGTACTTCATGACAACTTTGCCCTAAAATTAAAAAATTAAAACATACAAACATTTAGAAGTCAATAGACATGAAGATATTAATTTGCTCCAAAGAAAATATATTAGCTGATAAATTTTACTCATAAACCAACAATTATATGTTATTAATATTTTTTATATCTTATCAAATCAGCAGTGTTAAAAAAAATTCAATCTAACCAATAGGCAATCTAACCACTCTAGCAAATTCAACTCATATCGAATCTTGATAATATCCATTAAACTCATGAAATCAATTTATAAATATTTCTTAGGTCTAAACTAATAGATTATTGAGAAAGTTCAACTCACATTGAATCTTGATAATATCTATTAAAATTATGAAACTAATTTATGAATATTTTTTAGGTCTAAACAACTAGATTATTGAGAAAATTTTATCTCCAACTTGGAATAACACCAAAGTTGTGGATATTAAAGAACATTCATATAGCAATTTTTTTTTTTGGTTGGATTCGAGTTGTATTAATGAAGAGGGACAAATGGTAAAAGAAATAAACAATGTCAACATCAATAAACAAAGAAGTTGTAGGAATAAAATCAAATAAATAAATAAATAAAAATTTTACCAATAAAATGATGTAGAAAACGAATGAGAATACTGCAATGAAAACATATGTAGAACCCTTGATCTAGTCCTCTTTAAGCTCGAATCCGAGTTCACGAATATCCGAATGGGAGGATGAATATAGATCAATAGTAGGGCTATTATAAAATATTATAATTATGTTGCCCTTGCCATGATTATTGTACCTAACAATTTTTCCTAGCTTCACCTTTGATTAAATGTGACTATCTAAGTTGAATCTTAATTCCCCCCCTCCAAAAAAAACACATATCTACAAGAGGGAAAAAAATTGGTAAGAAAGTTGTTCGTTTGCATTATTTTGGTAGACAAAACTAAACATAATATGTGAATTTAGAATTAATATTTGCAAATTTTAATAAAGTTACAAAAAAATCCAAAAATCTAGCGAATGAAGGTCATCTGGAGACGGACACAAAAGTTGTTTAAAACATTAGCGTGTTGTTCATCCAAATAGTCAATGTTAAGAATACAATAATCACCAAAAACACTTTATCACATGGCATTCTATGCTAGCATGTTTCAAAAAATATAATAGCATCCATGGACTAACTCTTGGTGATTATTGCATTTCCAATATCGACTATCTGGATGAACAGCACACTAATCCATGGCGGTGCCTTAAACAACTTTTGTGTCCGTCCCACATTGACGTTCATTGTTGCTTTGGATTTTTGGGTATGTTTTGTAACTTTATTAAAATTTGCACATATCAATTTCAAATTCACATATATTATGTTTATTTTTGTCTGTCAAAATAATGCAAACAAACAACTTTCTTATGTTTTGTTCTCTTCTGGTTGTGTTTTCTTTTTTGTTGGGAATTAAGATTGAGCTTAGAGACAGTGGGTATGTTTGGTTTGAGTTTGGGAGATTAAAAGTACGAAAAGTTGTTTGGTTTGGTTTTTTTGGAAAGATGTTTTGGAAAATTATTTTGAGAGAGAGTTTTGGAAAAAGTGATTGATTTGATGTGTATTAGAGAGAGATTTGTTTGGAAAACTTGTTTGGTTTACAAGTTTTGGGAAATTTTTTTGGGAAAATTTGTTTGGTTTGAGTTTTTCTGAAAACTCATTTGTAGAGAAATTTTCCCAAAAATTTTTGGGAAATTCAAACCAAACGAACCCAGTCACACTTAATTAGAAGCCAAGCTAGACAAAACTGTTAGGTACAATAATTATGGTTGGGGCACCATAATTATAATATTTTCTAGTGACCCTTTTATTGCTGTTTCTTCATCCTTCCATTTGAATATCCGAGAACTTGGATCCAAGCTCAAAGAGGACTGGATTGAGGGTTCTGCATACGTCTTTATTGCAGTGTTCTCATTTGGTTCTACATCATTTTATTGGTAAAATTTTCATTTATTTATTTATTTTATTTTATTGCAACAACTCCTTTGTTTATTGATGTTGACATTGTTTGTTACTTTTACCATTTGTTACTCTTCATAAATACAACTCAAACCAAACAAGGAAAATTGCTATATGAATGTTCTTTAATATCCACAACTTTGGTGTTATTCCAAGTTGGAAATAAAATTTTCTCGATAATCTAGTTGTTTAGACCTAAGAAATATTCATAAGTTAGTTTAGTGAGTTTAATAGATAGAAAAATGTTTCAGAGCTCTAAAAGAAGAGCTCTAAAGTAGCATTAATTTGTCTTCTTCCTCTTTGTGTTTTGTCTTTTTCCTCTTTCTTTTTTTTTTTTTTGGAGGTGTGCCACCTCAGCTCTACTAGAGCTCTCAATCAAAGTTGTTAATAGATATTATCAAGATTCGATGAGAGTTGAACTTTCTCAATAATCTACTTGCTTGGACCTACGAAATATTCATAAATTAATTTCGTGACTTTAGTGGATATTATCAAGATTCGATGTGAGTTGAATTTGCTGGAGTGGTTAGATTCCCTATTGGTTAGATTGAATTTTTTTTAAGACTATTGATTTGATAAGATATATAAAATATTAATAACATAACTAAATAGATCTAATTGTTGGTTTAGGAGCAAAATTTATTAGTTAATATATTTTCTATGGAACAAATTAATATCTTCATGGCTATTGACTTCTAAATGTTAGTGTGTTTTATTTTTTAATTTTAGGGCAAAGTTGTCCTAAAATACCCTACGATCCTTGCCCTTACGGCACGACATTTGTTTGCATGACTAGAGCCATTATTGACATTGGGGTCACACTGACTTTAGAAGCAAGGCGTAAAGTTTCACATAGAGTATTTTGTGGGACATAGAATTACTTTGTCACTTCAATGTTGGTAGTAGTACTACTAGTAATTTATTTGTTCAATACGTTGTCCCTTTTTTTTTTTTGTTACAAAGTAATTTTTCTGGTGACATTTTTTATTGATAATTACAGGACTTTGTTGTATTTGCTATGTTTACATACGTTTAGAATATGTTGATGAAGTGCAAGGGTCCTGTATTTGTCACCGCTTTCCGCCCCTTGTGTTCTAAGATATTATTTGAATTAATAATATTAGGAGAAAGCGTGCATTTAGGAAGGTATTTACTAAAAATTTCTATACATATAAAATATTTATCTACTAAGTATACATGTGTGTTTTTAACATTGCTATTAACTTCAATGTGATAGGAGCGATTTTGGTCATAGGTGGATTGTGCACTTCAAGAATGGATCTAGAGGGTGATAAATGCGCTCTCACGATTTCAAAAACACCCTTTATTATAGTAGTATTAGTTACAAATATCTACATACTATAGAAACTCGTCCCCTCTAAGTTTTCTTCTTTTAGAAATTTTAAGTGGATTTCACTCTATATCTATGAAACATAAGATCAAAATAGTGTTTTAAAAGGCACGCTTAGGTACAATGTGGCACAGCCTTGTGCTTCAAACAGGTCAAGGCGAGGTGCAAGTCGCAACTCAGGTGTTGAGGCGAGGGCTTTTTTTCGAGGTGCGAGGCGTGGGTTTCATGGGCTTTACCTATTTTTCTACTCTAACTATTGATTAAGTGCTTTTTTTGTGGGCATACCAATAGGGATTCAAAACTCTTCAATATAAAATGACAAACGTGGTCAAAAGAGAGCAAAAAGTGATAGAAGATTGAATGTTATGCTTTATGTCTTTTGTTGGATATTATATTTCTAGTTTTTAGAAGATTGAATGTTATGTTTAAAGATTATCGGAAATAGTTATGATTTTTTAAAATTTTATATATATTTGTTATGTTGGAAAGTTTGCCTATTTTATAATTTTGCTTTTCTTTTACTACTTGTGCTTCGCTTTGGTGAGGCGTGCTGCGCGCCTTGTGCTTAGGCTACAGGAGACCTTATCAACTCAGTGTGCCTAGAGCCTTTTAGAACACTGGATCCAAATATAATGTAAATTAAAAAAAAAAATAAAATAATAATTTCTTATGACTAGCGCTAATTAGAAGTCTAATTTTCTAAAGAATAGAATAAGGTATCAACTAATTACTTACTCACATTCATCGAGAAAGACATTGTGTGAGATTTTAATATCAATTCTATCATAAACATTTTTAATGACATGAAATAGTGTCAAATCACAATAACTCAAGATGCCTCACTTTAATATATAGATTGTTTTATATTTGCTATTTTTGTAATTGAATGTAGATACAAAAAAACAAGCTATTTATATATTTTTTTCATCTTATTTTCACTTTTTATACTGGCAAAAATTGATATTATAATTCATACTTTCTTTTTAAAAATTTGTTGGTATATATATGTTCGCGTCCCTTATATGAAAATCTTGGATTGGTCTCTATTTATTATGGGGCAAAAGCTTTAGAGAAGAACTGTACGTTTCTTAACTTGTTCGGAAACGTGCGTCATCATCTTTCGCAATTCTATTATGGATAAGCTAATTTTGTTGATAATGGCTTAGCCAAGTTGCATGTACCCTTTTAAACACTATATTATAGAATAGGCCATGTAATAATATTTCTAATCTTTATATCACCATTGTAAATGTATAATTGATGAGAAAGCCTATGGTGTGCACCCCTTTAAAGGTACATATCATATGCATCTTAGCACAAATTGGTGTAATTTTATCATAAAATTTTGTAATATCAATCACAAAATATGTAACCTTACCACAAATTAGTGTAACAAAATGTCTAAAATTTTGTGGTTGATGTTGCAAAAGTTGTGGCTTGGTTACGAAATTTTTTATTACACCAGTTTGTAACAAAATTATGCATTTTGTGATTGATGTTAAGAAATTTTATGACAACGGGTAAATTACAATGACACCCCCTGAGATTTATATTTATTACAGTTCCTCCCCTCAAGTTTTGGAAATTACATCTCATTCCCTGATATTTAAAGTTTCATTATAGATTTTCCCCTCAGCAATTTAATTTTTTTAAATACCAATTTTGCTTTCCTTTGGGTATTTACATTGACACTCACATTTTAGAAATTACAATCCCTTCCTAAGGTTTAAAGTAACATTACCAATTGCCCTTGGTTAGTATTAGTTGGAAAAAATTCATTGAAAAAAATTATTTGAAAAAAAAATTGAAAAAAAAAATTTTTTAGTAAATTTTAATTTTCGTTAAAAATCAATGTAAACTCATTTTTGATTTCGTTTTTTTTCTCAAATTTACAAACTAAGACAACCATTTATAAATCAAAAAAATTATCAAACAAGTTTTTATGACAGTTTTTAAAATTTTTGTAAATATAAATTGAAAAATAAAAACGAAATGGTTACAAATAATTAAATAAGTTATCAATGTAAGAAATGACTTATCAAAAGATTCTTAGGCTATGTATGGCTTGATTTTTAGAATTTTTTTTAAAAATTAAAAATTAATTTGGTTAAGAAATAAAAAATAAAAAATAATTATCATTTTAACTTTTGGGCAAGTTATATACATATGTATGGCTGTTTCAATTTAATTTGTAAAAAATTATTTCTAACCACTTGAAAGATAAAAATTATATAAAAATGATAATTATTTTTTATTTTTTATTTCTTAACCAAATTAATTTTTAATTTTTAAAAAAACATTTCTAAAAATCAAACTATACATTGCCTAAGAATCTTTTGATAAGTTATTTTTTATGTTGGTAACTTATTTAATTATTTGTTAATTTTACGACATTTTTACCATCTGAAGCCTGTTTGGTAACCATTTCGTTTTCAATTTTCAATTTATATTTACAAAAATTTAAAAAACTGTCAAAAAAACTTGTTTGATAATTTTTTTGGTTTATGAATGGTTGTCTGAGTTTGTAAATTTGAGGAAAAAACGTAAATTCAAAAAATGAGTTTATGTTGGTTTTTAATCAGAAATTTAAAAATTTTACTATCAAATTTTTTTCCAACTAATACTAATTAAGGGGGCAATTGATAATGCTACTTTAAACGTTAGGGAGGGGATCGTAATTTCTAAAATGTGAGGGGTGTCAATGTAATTTACCTAGTGAGGGCAAAATTGGTATTTAAAAAAATTAAATTGCTGAGGGGGAATCTGTAATGAAACTTTAAAACTCAGGGAGGGAGATGTAATTTCCAAGACGTAAGGGGGAAACTGTAATAAACATAAACCTCGAGGGTGTCGTAATTTACCCTATGACAAAATTATGTTAATTTGTGGTAGGATGTATATGGTATATACCCTAAGGGGGTGCACACCATAGACTTTCCCACAATTTAATGAAAACTCAAATATATCCTACCTAATTCCTTGCCTTGACGAGGCCTCTCAAACATTTGTCCTTGCATGTTGTGGCTAACAGTTTATGGACACTACTTGAAATTTTAATTTTTGCTATGAAGAAAAATTGCAATAAAAAAAATTAAATTTTTGTCACTGAAATTAGTCATGAAAACAACTACTTAAATTTTTTTTTGCAACAAAAATCCCTATTTGTCGCCTATAGTAAGTAATTTGCAACAAAAATATAAAAGGGATTAGTTTTTTTTTTTAGATAGCATAAAAGGGATTAGTTGAAATTGAAATCTTTAGCAACCAAAAATTTCATCATATCTAATTAATGGTTTATGTTGGGAAAAAAATAAAAAATAAAAATAAAAAAAAATAAAAAAATAATAATAATTATGCTCATAAATCGCAAATTGCTTGTGCACAAGGAGAGATTTGGAAAGGGGAAAAGTGTGAAAATAGGTGAAATATAAGCATAAATATAAGCATATTTATTCACATTTCATCTACCTTTTCCCTTTCCCTCTTCAAATCCTTGGCTATGTTTGGTTTATGGATTTGGGGATGGATTTAAAAAGGGAAAGAAAAAAGGTATGTAAAACTAGGTTCATATTTCACCGTCCTATTCCCTTTCTCTTTCCAAATCCCTCCTTAAATCTTTCAACCAAACACAGCCTAAACCAAACATATTCGTGAAGAAACCCAAGGTCTCCAATGTCGACAAAGCAATTCTCTCACTCAAGACCCAGAGGCATAAGCTTGTCGATTACCAGCAAAAGGTACTATATTTTGAAATTTGTTGAAGTTTTATTTCTGGGTTTAATGTTAATTGAAGATCTCAACTTGTTATGAGGTTAAAATTTGTCCGGAATGAGGTAATTGTGTTGATTTCCATGGTGTTAGGATAGGAATTAATTGACAGTTGCACTCGTGAGGGATAATTTTGATCATTGTTGGGGAATTGGGTACTTGGGCTACAACCAATTCTGTAGGTGATTTATGTTGGTTAAAGAGGAAATGCATAAAAATAAAAAATAAAAATATGGGGTTTGTTCCAAAGTGCGATAATTAGAATATTGGAGGAGAGGAGAACCTGCTGGATTCAAGATATTTGGTTGGTCGTAGTCATTTATAAACTATTTAGAGGCATTCCCAATATTTGATATTTTTGGCAATTATGTTTGGAGTGTTAGTTGAATGAACTGTGTATTCCTTGCAATTTGAATTGGAGGAATTACTTAATGAGAACGTGAACCTAGTTTTGTTTTCTTTAAATTGGTGTATACAATGCTGATAAATATGTGGTTACCCTAGGTTAAGCAAGGCATGTATGTTTGGGATTTTAAAATGTAGAAGAAAGGGAGTATGTATGTTAAGTAACCCTAAGATATTCTAAAGAAATGGATTCTCTGCTACCTTTTTCAAGATAACTACTTCGTATAATGATCTATGAATTTCCCTTTCTTTGAGGGTTTATTATATAGTGTAACACAGTAGCATCCTCTGATGTTATTCGATGAATATGTATATGTATATATGTATATTGACAAGTTAATATTGTATTAGAAAAAGAGTGCCAGAAGGGACACAACCTTTGTACAAAAACTAAGAAGTCAGGCTCAACATTAAATTTGAAGCCACCTATAAAATCTACAATAACAAATGTGGATTCACACACACAAAAAAAATCCTTTAAGCAAAAAAGTAAAATAAAACAATGCAAAAAAACAATATCTTTTGTTTTTGAATCGTTCACTCTGTCTCTTTTAAAATAGGCACATTTTTTTCTCTCCACAAGCACCACATAATGCTCCAATTCCTCTCATCTACTTTCAGCTGGATGCTGTAATTGAAGCTGAAAAGCAAGCTGCAAGGGACTTGCTCCATGAAAAGAATAAAGACAGAGCCTTCTAGCGTTAAAGAGGAAGAAGGTGCAAGAGGAATTATTGAAACAAGTCAATGCCTGCCTCATTAATGTTGAGCAGCAAGTAATTTATTTTATAATAAAATCAAGCCATTCCTTTTGTTCAGTTATTTCTTTTGCATTTGTATCTGTGTTTAATGTTTGATGCTCTGTTTACAACCTTTGCACAATTTACCTATTGATGTAGTACACAATAGAAAAGGAGAATATGGATGATACTGCTGAAACTGATGGATGATACTGCTGAAGCTAAAGCTTATCAAGATGTGAGTGTGTCTCTCCTTTATATTTGCTCACTCATCTTTCACTTTATAGATCTTGTAATCCTGCTCAATTTGTGTTGCTGTTAAACACTAGTAATGTTTTTGATCTACTAAAAGGTGAAATAAGTTTTTGGTAAGTTTGTTTTTGTCCACTACTGGTGAGTGACCAAAGTTTGTTTATGCGAGGAGTATACAGTTTATACTGCTGTTTTTTGTGTTTAATTCTTTTGAAGACCTTTTTTTTTTCATTCTTTTACGGTAAATTTTTTTCCAAGATGAACTTTTGTTAGTATGTTGAAGTACAAAGTATATGTGCTTTCTGTTTAAGGAGTTTCCCATTATTAGAAAACCACATATAGGTTGAACTAATTTCATAAGCTTGAACAATGAAAAGACCTTTGTGCTTGGTGAACCATTGTTCTTCTGCTATTAATTTGCTCTTATAATTTGGGGGAGAAAGTATTGAACTAAAGGGTGTTCGCTTCACCTGCACCAACTCCTACAGGCATGGTGCATGGAGTGGTCCTATGTTGGTTAGTGAAATGGATAGAGCTCAGGTGACTTCTATTGTGACCCTTCCAGTGAAAGTTGTGCCACAGTCTTGTATCTATGGACAGAGTTGACTAGCATCTGACTTACCTAAAGAAAAAAGATAGAGAGAGAGAGAAGGAAAATATAAGTTGCCTAAGATTTCAGTTTTAGATTGATAGTGTATTTGCATGTCAAAATGCTTAGATAAGTTGCTTAATCCAGGGTTTATCATGGATTAATCTGGAGCAATTTGGTGATTATGCAAATCTTGTCAGATTCTATCAGATTTTCATTGTAGGAATAACAAATGATGATTTTACTTTTTTCCTTTCTCTGAGAACTAACAAATGATGCTTCTATATACGGTTATTTAACATATCACTCCTCTTTTTTCCTCCCTTCTCTCTTTGTACCTTGTTCTTGTTTCTGGCATGTTTTCATCTGTCAATAATTGTCAACATGTTTATTCTTATTTGCTTTCCTTTCTTAGGATAAAATTGAGATTTTTAATCCTTTACATCCTCTTTTATGCATCTTGAAGTAAATTAATGCTATTTTGGGTGAGAAATTTTCATGCGAAGATGAAGAGGAAGTTTTAGCAGAGTTTGAGAACCTGGAAACTCAGGTATGTGTATTTGGTGCTCAAATAATTTGTTCCAATCTGCAGCATTTTTGTTGACAAATATTCTGCTTAACTCATTTTCACTTGTCACCGATAACATCATTGCTCTAGTTATATTCGTTCCCAATACAAACTGCCCATTAGAGTAGTGGGATTTATGGTTTTGTTCAGTAGTGGGATTTAATGTTCTCATTGTCAATGTGAACATTCATACTGTAAAATATGAATGTTTACATCACCAAATTGTTAAGTGTTCAAAAAATAGTTGTGAGGATAAAATTGTCCATGAAATTCCTTGAGTATGAGAATTAAAATTTGGTAGATCAAATGTCCAAATAATGGGACTTATTGGAATACAAAAATATGTTATGGACTAATTGAGATACAAGTATTTGAAAAAGGATTTCCTAATAAATCCCCCAACAAAAAAATAACCAAAGACAAGGAAAAAAAAACTTAAAACTAAATAATTCACTTCTCAACAATTATTTCATCATTTTTTTATTTTTTATTTTTTGGAAAATTGTGTGTGCTATAATAGTTAAAGAATAAAGAAGATTTATGAGATTTTTTGGCTTAGAAAATGAAAGATCTTAGAGAATAATAAGAGAAAATAAAATGACACAAATTTAATGAGTTGGATATATATTTATAAGGAGACAATAAATAAGAAAATAGAATAATTAAAAGATAGTGTGTGAGCATATGTACTTTATAAAAGGACATGTGGCAAAGAATTACATGGACACATGACACTTTTTGAAACCTTCTAATATAAGTTTCTACTTTGCTTATATATATATATATATGATATGATTAGCTGAAATAGGTTTATCACGAACCCGTTGGAGTATTTATCTGCTCCTCTATTTTTTGTTTAGTTTGGTTTTGCTCACTGTTGTGTTTGTTGTGTTTTTGAAGGTTGTATCTTTACTATTACTTTATTTAAATAATATTGCTGAAAATAAAAATAAAAATAAAATTATTCAAGAATTTTTTTTTTGTTGATGAACCTGCGTTAGGGCCAGTTTACGTGCGCCTCAACTAATTCCGGGATTCATGCAAAGTGCCCTCTCCATGTGAATCTGGCAAATCTCAGGTAGAGCTCGTGTGTGTGGCCCTAAGGAGCAGATTGCTCCTAATGGGAGTTGGGGATTCACGCAAAGTGCCCTCTCTATGTGGATCAGGCAAATCTCAGGCAGAGCTCGCGGGTGTGGCCTCAAGGAGCGGATTGCTTCTAATGGGAGTATACTTGAGACCTAGAGGGAGCACACCCCTAAGTCTCAAGTTGCACCCACTAGGCCAACCCCTTGGGGTTAAATTATTCTAGAATTAATGGAGACAGATAGGACTATATACCTATGTATTAAGATAATCGGTAACAACGCAATCAATGCTATTATGTTTCTAAACATGATAGTATAGAGAAATGCATGCCATGTGATAAATCGGCTTTGGTGATGATCGTATTCCCCACATTGACTATCTGGAGGAATAGAACACCAATCCATGGCAGTGTCTTCAATAGGTTTTCTGTCCATGTTGTTGCCATTTCGCATCCAAGTTTGAAATGCAAATGACAATGAGAGAATCAACAAAAAACTATATAAACTAGTTGTGTTAGCAAATAATGAAATTAAATGCTTTAGTAACACAAAGTATCAATGTTAAGCATTATCATTACACTTGATGACTATCAATACCTAGAATAGAACAAATTTGCAATGTTGGATCATAGTAGTGAGAAATCCAGCAGCCCTTAAAGAGAGAGAGCAATCAGCTAGGAATATATAGGAGTATATATAGAAGAAGAAGGTTAGGAAAATAAAGATCAGCGAGATGGTACAGGATCCTCTAGAGTGAAAATTGTTGAAATGATTGTGGAGTGCTTTTGCTAGCTGAACGACATGTGGTGAACTAACAAAGCAAATGCTAGGATTGAAATAAAGTTAAAAAAATCACTATGTTTTGTAGCTGAAAAAAAAAATTGAAACCAGAGAGGATGGAGAGAGAAAGAGAACTAGGACATGATAGAGAGAGAAAAACACCTCTCACCGTAATCCTCCATGCTGTCCTCCACCATCCTCCACAGCCGTCCACCGAAGCTCAGATGCAGGCTCTTAAAAAACCGAAGTAAAAGAAAAGGAAAGAAAGAAGAGAGAATAGGGAAACAACAATGAAATCTTTAAAAAAACATGGTGAGGGAAACAATGATAACTCTAATAAGGATTTTCTGGACTGGAATAAATCACAAATCATGAGATTTCAACTATAGAAATCTACTCCCTCTGTCCCATTTTGATAGTCCCTTTTGAAAAATTTCAACTTTTTAAGGAGACAAGTAATCATTACATTTGATTTCAAATTTTAAAGTGTTAATTCCAAAAATACCCTTCTCTTTTCATTTTGAAATTTATTTATAATTATTTATAAGGGACAATTTTGGAAACTTATAAATTTAAAGTATTGACTTTTCAAAATGGACATTTATTTTGAAACAACAAAAAAAATTAGATAATGGACAAATAAAACTGGACGGAGGAAGTATTATTTTTCTATATGGTTGAAATTTACTTTGGGCTGGGAGCTCCTTTAGAAATCTATTATGGATCTGATTCCACAAATTGTATGTTTCAAATAGCCAAGATACTAATATGGTCTTGCTCCCTTGAAACCTAACTTCTGAGTCAAAAATAATTTGGTTTTTGAAAAGAGGGAGTGTTGAGAGAGCTTCGACGAACGGCTATGGCTTCATTGTCGAGAACGGTGGACAATGGATGACTTCGGCGAGTTGAGGACTCCAGCGAGAGGCTCTTTCTCTATCCTATCGTTGTTCTCTGGTTTCACACTTTTTTTTTCTTCTTCTTTCAGCCGCAAAACGCAGTGTTTTGTATCTCTATTTCAATCCTGGCCCTTGCTTTGTTAGTTTGCCATGTGTCGTCCAGCCAGCGAAGCACTCCACGATCACTTCAATGATTTTTCACTCTAGAGGATCCCATACCATCACAATGTCGTCGATCTTTATCTATTCTATATATACTCCCATGTGTTCCTAGCTCTCTCACCACACTCCATTGATTGCTCTCTCTCTAAGGGCTGCTGCATTTCTCACTACTGTGATCCAACATTGCAAATTTATTCTATTCTAGGTATTGATATTCATCCAGTGTAATGATAATGCTTAACATTGATAATTTGTGTTACTAAAGCATTTAATTTTATTATTTGCTAACACAACTAGTTTGTATAGCCTTTTGTTGATTCTCTTATTGTCATTTGCATTCAGAGTTGGGTGCAAAATGGCAACCACATGGACAAACAAGCTATTGAAGGCACATTCCTCCAGATAGTCAATGTGGGAATACGATCATCAACAAGGCCGGTTTATCACATGAAATGCTTTTCTCTGTACTATCATGTTTTAAAAACCTAATAGCATCCATTGCCTTGTTACCCATTATCTTAATACATAGGTATATAGTTCTATATGTCTCTTCTTTATTCTATAATTTTATTTTTGTTATTAGCAATTATTTTATAAATATAATAATAGTAAATACAACCCTTAAAAAACACAATAGTGAGCAATTACAAACAAACTAAACAAGAAACATAGGAACAAATGCACACATCAACGGGTTTGTGATAAACCTGCTTTCAGCTAATCATATAAAATAAGCTTTAAAAGAGTGTCATATCTTTATGTAATTCTTTGCCACATGTCTTTTTACAAGAGTGCTGCTACATCCTCCTAATATATCACCCCTATTTTGACCTCTAATGAGGTGGAATAGAGAGAGGAAGGGTGAGGAGTGGGTTCCATTCCACATTTAGGGGTGTCCAATTAGAGCTCCTAAGCATTTTTCTTTATAAAATATGCTCACATGTTATGTTTTAATTCTTCTATTTTCTTATTTTATCTCCTTATAAATATATGTCCAACTCATTAAATTTGTGTCATTTTAGCTTCTCTTATTATTCTCTAAAATCTTTCATTTTTTTAAGCCAAAAAATCTCATAAATCTTTTTTATTCTTTAATTATTATAGCAGACACAATTTTCTAAAAAATATTTAAAAAAATGATGAAATAATTGGTTAGAAGTGAATTATTTAATTGAAGTTGTTTCTTTTTTCTGTCTCTAGTTTTTTTTTTTTTTTTTTTTTTCCTATCAAAATCTTTCAAATTTTTAGTTCAAATGCAAATAAAAATAAAAAAATAACCAACTTTCTACCAGTTTTTATTTATTTATTTATTTTAATTTCCTTCAAATTATTTTTTTATTTCTAGGTTTAGAAGTGAATTATTCAATTGAAGTTTTTTTTTCTGTCTTCAGTTTTTTTTTTCCTATCAAAATCTTTCAAATTTTTATTCTAAATGCAACTGAAAACAAAAAACAAAACCAACTTTCTACCAGTGTTTTTTTTTCTTCTTTTAATTTCCACAAATTGCTTTTTTATTTCTAGGTGCTTTATAAAAATAAAAAGAGAATTTTAGCAATTTTTTTGTGTTTACTGGATTTTATTTATTTACTTATTTGTAACTTTTATGCATTTCAAATTTTGAAGGCTTTTTGACTAAAAGTTCCTAAGAGATAAAAAAAAATTGCATGAATTTTTTTTTAAAAAAATTCCACTTAAAATTTTGTGTTAAAAAAGTTGTTATTCTACAACATTACTAAACCAATTCATTCATATTTAGTTGGAAGCAACAGGATGAATTATTTCTTGTCAAACAATGTTGTAATTTATATTACAAAAGTGGCTTTGTATTATTTTCTCCAAGAAGCAAAAAAAAAAAAAAAAAAAAAATACAAATGTTCACTTACAGAACTCTAATATTTTATTTCCATTCCATTGTTTTCTATAATTATTATTGGCTCTCCCTTCTTAGTTTCCTTTTCTTTCTTAAGTATTTTTCACATTCAGAATTTTTGTTTAAAAAATCACTGTTTTCCATAAATATGAGTTAACTTCTCCAAATTTGAGTGAAATGTTACTGTTTTATGATCAATGAATATTTGCTTATTCTTTTGTTATTTGTCAATCTAATTGTGGGATGTTAGTAACTATCTCATTCAATGAGATGGACCCGACATATATAAAAAAAGATTAATTTTTATTTTTTGTATTGAACTGTGAGATGGAGCCATATTTCCTATCATTCAAAAGTAGAAACATCCTAATTTATCGTTTTTATGTAGACCTTAGGGATTCATTCATGAAAATGAAAATGGAAACATCTAGATGATATAATACAAAGACCATTAAAATTTATGGTCATATGTAAACAATGGAACTTGAGTAATTTAATATATCATTAAAGTCTTAATTTGCGTATTTTTATGTAATGCGTTAATTTATGTATGCACATATTATTATAATTTTTGTTATGTAAAAGATTATTGTCAAAATATTTTTCAAAAGTAGCATGAGTAGGAAATTGATAACTCTAAAAATATGTCATCTATATCTAAATCACTTTATATGTCACTTTATTAGGAAATTGATAATTCTCATTTACGTCAACTGTAAAGTTCATGTGCAATTGCTTAGAAAATATATATCATAATTATTATGAAAAATAAATTAGAATTGATTAACTCACTAATATAAGATTTTCAAATTAAATTTATCAACTAACATTTTTAGTGATTTGTAGAAAAAAAAAATTGACACATTCAAACAATATTTACATAAAGTTAAATTTCAAGTACAATCCGTGCATAGCACGGGTCAAAAACTAGTTCTAAGGCCTCGTTTGGGAACATGCTAATTTAGTAACTTTTTGGCTAATTGGCTAAAAAGGTAGGTAAAAAAAACTTGTATGTTTGGGATGACAATCTTTGACTTTTGATATGGGTTGTTGACTTTTGGCTAAAAGATAACCCCAAATGGAGCCTAAGTAAATCTCTCTCATTCTTCACATCTTTTTTTCTTCTTCTTCTTCGATTAGCAAAGAATTGATAATGTATTAAATGAAGAAGAAGAGTACAATGCCAGAGCAGAACTAGCAAGAGGCAGTGAAAAAAACAAAACAAAAAAAATCACAGCACTAAGGCACACTGCACCAAATCAGATGTTGGAAACACACCAACAGAACAAAAAATACTCATCAAAGCAAAACACAAGAAAACAGAAAAATGCTCACTCCCTTAATCAATTTTTGTGTTTCTTATCATCAGTGCAATGCACAAACACATTAGAACTCTGATTTTCCCTCAGATTTTCATTAGCTTTAACCCAACTAGATGTTCTGAACTCTATGAAGCATGGATTTTTCTACAAATATATCATACCCATATTAGATACACATTGGGTACACAAAAACCAAACTAAACCAAGCTTTAAGTCCCATCAAATGAGGTTGGCTATATGAATCCTTCTTTTCCACGCGGCCCTAGCAAAGGTCATTTCGTTAGTCAAATTAAGTAGATCTATATCTCTATTTACAACACTAGCCAACGTTAATCTAGGTCTACCCCATCCCCTAACACTTTTATATACCATTACAGTATCGCATCTCTTCACTATTGCCTCTGTTGGTCTCTGTTGAATATAACCAAATTATCTCAATCGATTTTCTCTCAACTTATCTTCTATCGGTGCTACTCCTACCCATTCCCGAATACACTCATTCTTAATTCTGTCTTGTCTAGTTTTGCTACACATCCATCTTAGCATCCTTATCTTAGCCACACTCATTTTATCTACATGTTGTTTCTTGATTGCCCAATACTCCGTCCCATACAACATTGCTGGTCTAATAGCCGTTCTATAAAACTTACCTTTTAGTCTAGTGGGTATTCGTTTATCGCACAGTACCCCAGGCGCACTTCTCCACTTGCACTATCCCGCCTTAATCCTATGGGTCATATCCGCATCAATCTCCCCCGCTGTTGTGATAATCGACCCTAAATAACGAAAATGTTCACTTTTAGGTAGTTCTTGGTTGTCAATCTTCACTTCTCCTTATTATTTAAGAGAATTCAAGGTTAGAGAATGATTAGGATATCATTCCCTATTTACATTAATGAAGATTAATAATTATAAGGAAGCCCTAAGGCATAGAATAATTACAAAATAATAACCCAAATAATCATATATTATTCTAACACTCCCCCTCAAGCTGGTGCGAAGATATCTTTCATGCCCAGCTTGCCTAAGATGTCATGAAATAGCTTACTCCCAACTCCCTTGGTGAGGATGTTAGCAAGTTGTTCACCAGACTGCACAAAGGGAGTACATATTGTGCCACCAGTGAGTTTCTCCTTAATGAAGTGGCGATCAATCGTAACATGTTTTGTCCTGTCATGTTGAATCGGATTGTGAGCAATATTGATAGCAGCCTTATTATCACAGTATAACCGCATAGAGTCTATTTGATCAATCCCTAGATCACTCAACAATAATCTGATCCATAAGAGCTCACACACCCCTTGTGCCATAGCTCTAAACTCAGCTTCTACACTCGACCTAACAACCACATTCTATTTCTTACTCTTCCAAGTAACTAGGTTGCCTCCAACAAAGGTGTAATACCCTGAAGTCGATCTCCTATCAGTCATTGATCCAGCCCAGTCAGCATCTGTATAGGCTTTTACACGAAGATGATCATATCTTGAAAAATAAAGACCCTTACCAGGAGCAGACTTCAAGTACCTCAAAATTTGCATGGCAACCACAAAGTGAATCTGATGAGGAGCATGTATAAACTGGCTAACCACATTGACAGTAAGAGCAATATCAGGACGAGAGTGAGATAGGTAAATGAGTTTACCCACTAATCGCTGATAGCTCCCCTTGTCAACAGTTGCTCCTCCTTCATCATCCCCCAGTTTTTGATTGGGTTCTAGTGGAGTGTCACAGGCCTTGCAGCCAAGCATTCCAGTTTCCTTCAACAAATCAAGCACATACTTCCTCTGTGAGATAAATATCCCATCCTTGGAGCGAGCAACTTCAATTCCTAGAAAATACTTCAAGCTCCCTAAGTCTTTGATTTCAAACTCACGAGCTAAATATTTCTTCAATAGAGGAATTTCCTCACTATCATCACCCGTAAGAACTATGTCATTTACATAAACAATGAGTGTTGTAGAACCAAGTGAAGAATGTTTCACAAACAAGGTGTGATCTGCTTGACTCTGTTTGAAGCCATATTTAAGCATGGCCTGAGTGAATCTTTCAAACCAAGCTCTCGGAGACTGCTTGAGACTATATAATGACTTCTGAAGCCTACATACTTTGCCTTTTGTCTGATGATCCTCAAAACCAGGAGGAATGTCCATATATACCTCTTCTTCGAGGTCACCATGGAAAAAGGCATTCTTTACATCAAACTGATGAAGTGGCCAACCTAGATTGGCTGCTAAAGAGAGAAGCACTCTGGCTGAATTTATCTTAGCTACTGGTGCAAAGGTCTCCTGATAGTCGACGCCATACGTCTGAGTGAACCCTTTTGCCACAAGTCTAGCCTTGTAACGCTCAATAGAACCATCCGCTTTGTGGTTCACAATATACACTCATTTGCATCCCACATGTCGTTTGCCCTTAGGTAACTCAGTCAATTCCCAAGTACCATTCTTCCTAAGTGTTTTTATTTCCTCAATCATGGCAAGTTTCCATTCATAGGTAGCAAGAGCATCCTGAAAATAGTTAGGAATGCTAACAGAGGAAATATTGGACACAAACGCTTTATATGAGGATGACAAATTAGAGTAGGACACAAAATTTGAGATAGGATGTCGAGTACAAGACCTTACACCCTTTCTCTTGGCAATCGGAACATTAAGATCAATGGATTCAAGAGATTCAAAGGTACCTGGACTCTCATCAGAAGCAGGAGATGACAGTGGAGGAGCAGAAGTGGTCTCTTGTATCCAATTAACTTTCTGTCTGTCTTTGTCCCTGACATAAACTTGCCCTTCCCTGTCTTGGGTGACATTGGGTTCTGCAGTCCCAGTATGAGATGGTGATGCAAGAACAACTGGTTCCACCATAGGAATCACAAGAATCACTTCACACCAAGGCTCCCCCTGAAGGGAGGACTATGACACCTGAGAGGACAAGAAATAAGACTGGGACTCAAAGAATGTGATATCTATGGACACAAATCACTTACGAGGAGGGTGGTAACACTTATACCCTTTTTGAGTAGGAGAGTACCCAAGGAAAACACATTTGAGGGAGCGAGGGTCCAACTTACCACAAGTAGAAGAATGATTATGGACAAAACAGACACAATCAAATATTTTAGGAGGAATAGAAAACAATGACTGGGAATCTAGGAGGACTTGAAGAGGAGCTTGTTTTTACAAGACCTGAGTGGAAAGACGATTAATAAGATGGGCAGCAGTGAGAACAGCATCGCCCCAATAGGACCGAGGCACACTCATAGAAAAATACATGCACCGAGCCATGTCAAGAAGATGGCGATTCTTGCGTTCCGCCACCCCATTTTGTTAAGGGGTATTGGTGCAAGAGGTCTGATGGATAATGCCATGAGTAGAAAAATATTGCCCTAACCCAGAATCTATGTATTCACCCCCATTATCAAAACATAATATTTTGACAGTGGCCCCAAACTGAGTACAAATCATCCTATGAAAATTGCGGAACATAGAGGAAACCTCACTCTTATCTTTCGTGAGATACACCCAAGTAGTACGAGAAAAATCATCAATAAATGTAACAAACCAGCGATGATCTTTCACAGACACAACACGAGATGGACCCCAAACATTAAAATGTATTAATGAGAAAGGAACTAAACTTTTATTAAAATTGGGAGCAAAAGAAGCTTTGTGTTGTTTGCCAAGCTGACAAGACTCACAAAGAAATTCAGACACATTATTGTTTGAAAAACCAAATGGAAATAAGTGCTTAAGTAAATAAAAAGAAGGATGTCCAAGACGCCGATGCCACAGCCATACATCATCGATGGTAGTAAGACGCATGGTGGAAGAATGAGCAAGCTTGTTCGGTTGATTCAGGAAGTAGAGACCATTTTTGCACTACCACTGCCAATTGTCCTCCTCGTGACAAGGTCCTGAAAAAGACAATGATCAGGAAAAAATGTCATTACAATTCAAATCCTTTGTAATACGACTCAAGGATAGTAGGTTAACAGAAAAATTGGGAACATGGAGAATAGAAGAGAGAGGTAAAGTAGGAGTGACATGGACTAAACTTTTTCCAGAAATAGAAGAAATAGTACCATCTGCAATCCTAACTTTGTCCTAACCTGAAGAGGGCTTATAGGCAAAGAAAAGATCAGAGGAACCAGACATATGATCTGAGGCACCAGAATCAATAATCCAAGGAGAAGAGGCTAAGTTATGAGACAGGAAAACACAAGGAGAAGAGGCTAAGTTACCTGAGCGGGCAAATGACGAGGAAGATGTACTGAGAGCAGTAGAAGACCGGCGGTCCAGCAATTGACGTAGAACATCCTCAAGATCATGAGAAGTCATGCGAGAGAGATCATCGAGCTCGCCAGCAGGCGAAATTAGAATCACGTGTGTAGACACCCTATTTTTGACTGACCTTAAGACTCAGATGTCATCTTCTGTGCACTCGGTGATTTTGCATGTTTGTGCTCGTTTCGAGTTTCCGGAGCCTTCGGTTGAGCGCCTTGTCTCGGGACCTCTTAACGTTCTCCTCTTGGCCTGGTTTTTGGACCATGCCTTGTTGCTCTTGCCTAGAGGGAAACAGAGGTTTGTAGACCACTTTTTGTAGTCGTAGACTACCTTTCCCTCTCGTAGGCTACTTTTTGTACCCGTAGACTAGTTTTCGAGGCTTCCGACTGAGTGCCTCGCCTTACCGACTCTCGTCTTGCTTCTTTTTTGGTTTGCTTTTGAACCAAGCCTTGTTATCTTTTGCCTGGAGGGTGGAACAGGGGTGTAGACCAGTTTCTCCCCCTGTAGACCACTTTTCTTCCCTGCTAGCCAGTTTTCTGGTCGGCCAGCTAGGGTGGGTGGTCTGTGGACCACCTAAAGTGGTTGGTAGTCATGCCACCACCTTCCTCTCTTTGTGTAGGCCACTTTCCCCCCTTGCCGACCACTTTTTGTCCCTGTAGACCACTTTTTGTGGTCGGTCGACCAGTGGAAGTGGTCGGTCGACCACCTCAACTGGTCGGCACCTTTTCTGCATTTTCTGCGGATATTTTTCTTGCCAGCTGTGCTAGCTGTTGGGCACAGAAGGCATCCTCCATACATATGGAGGGATTGCTTCAAGCCTCTAGCTTGTCAAACAAGCTTGAGGCATGAATTCTATATAAGGGGGCCTCCTCCCTCTTGTCTCAGGTTGAGAAATATTGCTTAGGGCTATACATATCCTTCTATCTCTATATTTATTCCTCTCTCTTTATATTTGTGTTGTTTTGTGCCTAAAAGTGAGATTTGTTCATTTTTTTGCACTAAACACCTAGTGAAACACCTTCATTCTTGAGCTGAGGTTCTTGGAGGTTTGTTTGAAGCTCAAAAGCTTGGTTTTGCCTCAGAAGTTGCTGCCTTATTCTTGTTCTTCAAGGGTGAGTTCCTTATCTTCTTTTAAGCCTTGTTTTGCTTAAGTACTTAGCCACCTTTGCATGTTACTTTTGGTTTAACTTTCAACTGTAAAAAGCTTCATTTTCAAGTGTTTGAAATGTTTGTTTAAGGCCTCTTTGGTGTTGGGGGTGGTCTACCATCTTTTGTGCCTTATTTGCTTAGGCTTGGTGCCATCTTTTTAGGCCTTTGAGATCATCTTCTCTTGGCCTTTTAGCCACTGAAATCCAGTGGATTTTTAGTGGTAGAAAGTGTGTTTTGAGGCCCCAAATAGAAGGGGGTTGTCCCCCTTCCTCTTCTCTTGCTTGCTTGTGTTGATGGCTAATCAAAGTAGCATGTCTTTCTAGCATGTTTTGGCTCTATCTTAGCATGTTTTAGGCACTATTCTAACATGTTATAGCTCTGTTTTGGGTCGGTTTGATTGCCTCTTGCATGCTTCCTACCCTTGTAGTGCAATCATCCCTATAGCCTTAACATGCATCATTCTTTGGACCATCAATCTAGCATGTTTTTGGCTCCACTCCAGCAAGTTCTTACTTATGTTTTCAATGCTTAAGCTCTGTTTTAAGTTGTTTTGGTCATGCATGCATTGCTTTGTATAGCCATAGTGCAATCTTGCTCATTAGTTTTGAATTTCCAAGTCACTAGCATGCATTGCTTGGGCTATTTGCATGATTTAGCATCATTCGATATGTTATTTTAGAGCATGTTTCACTGTCATGCTCTCACATCTTTCACTCTTTCACTGCTTTTGGAAGGTTGTGCTTTATGCCTTAAATATGAGCCAATATGTATGCCATCTTGTCTAAGCATTTGGACTACCATATCAGTGTATTTTTGGTATTATTTTGCCATGATACAACTCTGTTTTTGGTTGGTTAGAGCATCCCTCATTTGCTTCTTACACTTGTAGTGTAATCATGCTTATTGGCCTAGAATGCTCCATGCTTCATGCCTCTAATCCTGGCATGTGTTAGCTTTAATCTATGCATGTTTTGGCATTGTTTTGTCCTGCATTGGGACTGTTTTGGGTCACCTTGGCCCTTTGGGGCTTGCTTGATGTGGCTATAGTGCAAGTGCCTTTTCTAGTCTTAAGTTTTGAGCACCATAGCATGCCATACTTGTGATATTTGCATGTCATGGAATCATTTAACATGTTATTTCAGAGCATATAGCATTGCCATGTTCTCACTTCTTTCACTCTTTGAGTGCTTTTAAGAGTTGTGCCTTTGTGCCTTGATTATGAGCCAATGTGTATGCATGCTTGTCTAGGCTTTTGAGCTCTCATCCCAGCATGTTTTGGTCTTTGTTTTGACCTAATTGAGCTTTATCTATGGTTGGTTTAATCATTTGTGTCATGTATTGCATACCTCTTTTGTAGTCCCCTTTAGTAGCCTTGTGCCTTAGGCCCTCTTGCATGCTATACTTGTGTTGTTTGAGTGATTTGGCATCATTTCACACATGATTTCAGTGTATATAGTGTAGCTACACTCTCACATTTGTCACTTCTTCATCATGTTTGAGGGTTGTGCTCTTATGCCTAGTTGATAAGCCATTACATGAGCATGCATATCTTGCCTTTTTGTGCCTAAGTTTTGGTGTGTTGGCCATTGTTTTGGCATGATTTAGGTCTGCCCATTTGTGGTTTAAGTCCATTGAGCATTGTATTGCATGCCTCTTGTATGATGCTCTTTACTTGCTTTGATGCTTTAGCCTTTGAACATGCCATGCATGCATTATCCACATGATAGGGTCTTGTGCATGCCATTAGCATTGATAGGTTGATCATGTTGTATGTGTTGCATTGTGTTTGGATCGAGCGTTGATCCAAACACAAGGAATGTGGCACATTTCGTACTCGAAGTGATGAAACGTGTTACGTTTCTTGGTCACCAACCCTTTTGATCAAACATGATAGAGGCGGAGGCTTTTATGTGTTATTTGTGCATTCATTGACATTGAATTGTGCAAACTTGGCTTCTCGGCCATTGTGCATTGAGATGCTCGATTGGTGGCTCGAGAGTCCAATGCTGCACTCCCTTGAGCTTGAGAAATGATAGGGAAGGTGGTTGTGCACACATACTTTGCAAATACACTGTTGTGCCCCTTCTTGTTCTCCGTTGCAGCAAAATTGGGACTTGGAAGATTTTCTGGTCAGTAGACCAGTAAAAGTGGCTGGCCGACCACTTTTTCTGGTCTATAGCAAATTTAGGTGGTCCACAGGTGGTCTTCAGCACCATTTTCTGGTCAGCAACCCACCAGGAGGTCCCCTTGTTGGAGTAGAAGCAATTTGGAAGTTTGTGCAGTGTTCTGAAATCAAATGCAAACAGAGGCAATTCGGGGCATAGTAATGGATTTCCGAGCAAGGCGACCGAACATGCATGCACTTCTTGTCCCGAGGCCATTTCAACGCTTTTGTTAACTGAGAATAAGTTGTTATCTTAGTTAGCATTCGTCGGTTTTGTAATTAATTAGTTAATGCGTTTGACTAATTAAATCGTTTTGTGCTTAGATTAGCGCTTTAATTAGCTTAGATTAGCTAATTGTTCAAATTCATTTGTTTTGTAAATATTTAGTTAACTTGTTAGTTAATTAGTTTCGTTTTGTAATAATTAGTTTAAATTAGCTTAGATTAGCTAGCTTAGCTTCCATTCGGACCCTCCGTCGAGAGGGCACATTTTGTAATAAGCGTGCGGGTGTGTGATGCAATTCTTCCAACCCCATTTCTTTCTCCCTTTTACTTATCGACTTCGATGGTTAGTTTATGGCGTGTTTCAATTAGCATACTTATGTTTTGCATGCGTGCATCATTCATTCGTATTGCATGCATCGGGCTCGGCGCATCATTCAAACTGCATTGAATTTCAATACTTACTTGAATACATGTTTCACAACATGTTATCAAGTGTTGCATTCATATGCCATCTTATCTAGCCAAGCCTATTTTAATTGCATTTTTGCATGTGTTGCATTAGGCATTTCAAACATAGCTAGGATCATGCATTGATTTCTAACATAGCTTCTGTTTTGGCTCGGAGTACACTGTGAGTGTTTACGCTTTAGTATCTTGCATGTGTGTAAGTGTTGCCATGATAGCATGCTTGCCATGAGGCTAACTGTTTAAGTGTTTAACTGCATGAATGCTTGTGGATGAAGGCTTGATTGCTTAAATTGGAACAATTCATCAAAATGTGCGTTTTAAGCCCACTTGCGGAGTGGCAAAATCATGTTATTTTCTAAGCCCACTTGAGGGTGGCAAATTTGCATCTTAGCCTACTTGCGAGTAGCACTTTCAAACCATTTTCGAAAAACAAACATGAGATGTTTTGTTCCAATTTTGGCAATTGAATCTATACTTGTATGTTGTGCGCATCACATAGTAAAGATAGCTAATAAACCGAAATAAGAACACATGTAATTTCAAAAACAACATATCATGCTTAGTAGAGGCCGATCTTTGATCGGGCGAGTGGGGGGTCCTCATTTCAGGACCTTCCCCTCTCGTACCCAAGTTCCCGAGCCGAGACAACTTTGGTCATACCGGACACGTGACCTTAGGCACGAGTCAGGATTTCCTAAATTTCCTAAAAATAAAATATTTAGGTGGCGACTCTGAAATCTGGCAAAGCAGTCAATGTTTGACACTTCTTGATTAAAATTGATTTTCCAAAACGATTTGCCGGATTTGGACTCTTTGGTGATTTATTAGTCTTACATTGCACATTGTGAGATTAGATTCAAAACCGTGACAGGAGTCCGAACTGTAGTAACTAGAACCACAATTCGCGCCCTCTTCGAAAGGGGGGCGCGCGAAGCGAGTTCGGGCGGTCTACAACGTGTATCAATAGCACTAGACTGATGAGCTCGTGGATAGGGGCCACGTCCTCTAGACTGGCCTGACCGACCGCCTCTAGAACCAGACCGATCACCATGACCCCCGGATGGAGTCCCATGAAGCTTCCAACACGTCTCACGAGTATGCCGCGGCTTCTTACAGTAATCAGAAAATACAGACTCCTTGGCGGCAGACGGAGGAATAGGAGTTAGGCTGAGGCCATCTCTAGAGGTAGACAGTCATGCTGAGTGGTCGGTAGAGACAGGGGACATCATAGCAAACCGATGACTCTCCTCATTCTGTACATAGGCAAAGGCCTCCTGAAGTGAAGGAAGAGTGTCCATACTCAGAACCCGACTCCGAACCGGATCATACTTCACATTAAGACCAGCCAGAAACTTGAAGACCCTTTCTTGTGCAATAAACTTCTTGTACCCTACTGAATCAGCAGTGCAAACAGGCTTATAGTCCTGCAGGTGATCAAGGCGTTTCCAGCCATTGGTGAGGAAGGTGAAGTACTGAAGAACCGTCTGCTCCCCCTGAACAGAGCTTTCAATAGAGCGGTGTAACTCAAATGCCTGTGAGAAATTCCCTTGCAGGAATAGGTGGTAGCCACAGCATCCCAAACATCCTGGGCAGTCTGCATAGATAACTAGCCCTCGCCAATGTCTGGCACCATCGAATGAATAAGCCAACTCATAATCAAAGAGTTGGTAATCCTCCATTGGTCGTAACTCGGGTTAGTTGTGCTGGGTCCCTGTATCCGGCCATCCACATACCCCATCTTCCCTTTACTCTTCAAAAACATAGTCAAACTCTGCGACCACGCGAGATAGTTCTGACCATTAAATAGAGAGGTAGTGATTTTAAGACTAGGGTTGGGGTTATCAGTCATAGTAATAGGTATAGGGAAACTCTCACTCCTAGGTGTCTGAGAAGTAATAGACACATCAGTGGAATCTGCCATAGATACTGTATTACTAAACCCTCAACAAAACTAGTGCCAATCACAAACCTGGAAGGTGGAGGAATACAACCACAATGACCACTAAGAAAATTAAAGACTTAAAATCTCATTAACTTATTTTTATTTTTATTTTATTTTTTATTTCTGAGATTGATTTTTTTATTTATATATATATATAAATAAAAAATATATATAAGGTCGGAGATAGCACTAACAGTAAATACAAATACTTAATATCTAATGCAATAAAACTTACATTTGTTTACTGGAAAGAAGCAAGCAGTTCTTCAAAATAAATAGCTTAAAAATAATTACAATTATAGAGATAACTATTCTTGAGGAAGGACCACTCTCAATTTTCTTTTAGCTTTGCCTTATTCTTGACTGAAGAGGCTCTTTTATAATCAAAAGAGACTACTGTTAGCCTTGTGAGTGAGTGATTTTGACTTGAAAGGAGCATTAGGAGCACATGGGAGCTGTCTGCTGCTTTCGGTGAGTGACTAAAGTTGATGGCTGCCTTTTACTGTGTTGAATTTGTCAGTTGGATGAATCATGATGAATGAGGAATAGCAATGTTGACTTTTTGATGAATAGTGAAGAGTAAATTTAACTTTTTTCACTATTCATTGCTTGGAGGCATGTGACTGAGGGAATCAATATAGACATATATATATATATATCAACAGATTTTCTCAAAAGATGAGTATTGATTGAAGTTGATAATTATAGCTATATAGAATCCAATGACTAAATTAAGCATATGGGTCCTGAGCATCTTGAAACTGGAGCCCATAAGGATCCTGATAGTTGAACTTTCAGAAGAGTTTGAACTGTTTGAACTGTTTTTTGAATCACTATTATCCAAATCTGACTTGGCTTGAGCCATAAGGAGACGAGCCATTTGAAGAAGCTCATTCTTGAATGACTTGGATTTAGGCTTAACTTTGGACTTGGATTTTTCTTTTGATTTGGGCTGATCAGTGATGGACTTTGCTGACTTGGACTTAAGCTTTGACTTGGATGACTTGGGCTTGGAAGAATTGGATGTTGGGCTTCCAAGATTGACTGGAGGAAGTTGGCTTCCTTGTGTTAATGGAGCAGTTGGGATCTGCTGAGCTTTAACTATAGCAAGAGTTGGAGTATGTATGTTGATTGGGAATTCAGTTTGAACAATTTCAATGATGCGTGGAATTTTGAAATTATCCCACCATTTAACCATGTGTTGATGGTAAATAACATCATCAGAAATACCATATTGCCATTTGAATATCTAAAGGATTTTGTATTTGGATATAAAAATAAGCAATAGAGAGAATTTCCTTTGCTGAGGAGTAAATGAGAAAATAGTGGAGAAATAATTGACTTGTTCCATAATTACAGATGGGAAGATTTCTGAAATGGTGCTATACTGAGTCCACCATCGTAGAAACCAGGTAGGTAACTCGGATTTGAACTTTTGATCAAATTGAAGAGACCAAGAGTGACTGTTTGACTCACTTTGATACAAGAGGACTTTGAACCAAGCATCAATGTAATCATAGTAACTGTATTGAATTGAATGACCAGGAAAATCTCGCAGTTGGTAAGGGGAACCCCAATCGATCAGAGAAACAAAGTTGTGAATATAGAGTGAATGGTACACAATTTTACTTGTGTACGTGTGATCATAAATGGGTTTAATCACAATTGACTGATGGTTGAACAGGATGTCTTTATAGAAAGTAATTGTTTTTTCTGGATGGAGAGGAATAAAATGCCATCCAGGAGGGAAATAAGATTTAATCAGATCATGAACAGTATGACTCTTTGGGTGACTAGGTTCTTTGAAAAAGAGATTAGTAGTAGTGGATTTAACATAATCAGATCGGGCTGATTTAATAGGATTAGGAGGGTATGGAGTAACTACTTGACTAGATGAAGCAAAAGGATCAGTAGCCAAAGCAGATGTATAACTAGGTTTAGGAATGTTACCAAGAATTTGGTAACGGTTAACCAATTCAGCAGGATGGTATTTGGTGACTAGCTCCAAAGGAGGAGGAATAAAAGGTTGACTAGAAGGCAAAAAAGCCTTGCTGGATGGTCGCCAAGGTCTTTGATGAGACATCCAGAAATAGGTGATTGTAAATCAACATCCACTGAGGATATCTAATTGGTCAGTAAGAGAATGCAAACAGTTAAGATAATATGCAAGTTGTTGTCTTTAAGCTTTAATACGATGGTATTGAATGTATTGAGCATGTTTAGTGGGTGAATGGGTTGATTTGAGAAAGGCAAGGCGAGAAGCAGTATATTTGACTAAGGTTTTACAGTGTTTAATTTGTTGTTTATGGAAAGGAATAGAGGGAAGTGGCATGATGTAACTCACTATCCACCCTGTAAAAATTCTCTGGTAAGAAAATCAAGAATAGAATTTTGACAATCAGGTATATATTCAATGTCAAAATAAAAAATACTTAATATAGATTGCCAACGAGCAAAAATTTGCTTACTAGCAAGATTTTGAACATTTTTTTCTAAAACATATTTAGCATTTACAATCAACATGAAGTAAAATTTTTTGATTTAAAATATCATCTTGAAATTTACTAATACATAAAACAGTAAAAAAAATTTCTTATTTAATAGTACCATAATTCTTTTGTGCTTTATTCCAGACACCAGAATGAAATTGAACAATTTGTTCAGATGATTGAGGAGTGATTTTTTGGAAAAGGATGCCACCATAACCAATATCAGAGGCATCAGTTTGAATAATTTTAAAGGAATTTTCAGTAGGAATACCAAGACAAGGAAGAGACTTGACATATTGTTTGACTTGTTTAACAATAGCAGTATGAGTAGGAGACCAAGGAAGAGGATTGTCTTTTAACCAATCAAATAAGGGTTAACAAGTTTTCCTAAGGTCTTTATAAAATTAAGCAATATAATTAAGGGATCCTAGAAAACGTTGTAACTAGGTCTTCTCGAGAATTTCATCAGGAAATTTAGAGGCAAATTTAATAGAGTGACTAATAGGGAGAATTGTATTCTGGTGAATATCATAGCCTAAAAATCTGACTTTAGTTTGGAACAATTTAATCTTAGGAGCAGATATGATTAGAACATGACTTTTAATAGTATAAAAGAAAGCGGTAAGATGTTTCCAATGTTCACTAATTGATTTTGAAAAAATAAGAATATCATCTATATAAACTATGAAAAAATGACTAAATGGATTGAAAATATTATTCATTATATTTTGAAATTCACTAGGTGCATTTTTTAGTCCAAAAGGCATAACATTCCATTCCTAATGACCAAAGGGTGTAGTAAAAGCAGTTTTATATCTATCTTTAGGATGAATTTAGATTTGCCAAAAACTATTTTTTAAATCAAATTTACTAAAAATAACAGCTTGACTAAGTCTTTTGATTAAGTCTTTTTTATTAGGAATTGGATAGCGAATCCATTCTAAAATTTTATTTAATGGTTTATAATTAATAACTAAGTCAGGGACACCTCGTTCTAGTTCAGCATTTTTATTTACATAAAAAACAGGACAAGACCATGGTGATTTACTGGGACTAATAATTCTATTTTTTAATAATTCATTGTTTTCTTTTTTGCACATTTCAACTAATTCATGATTCATTTGAATAGGTCGGGATTTAGTAAGGATTTGTTGTTCATTAAAATTTTTAATATATGGTAATGTAACTACATGTTTTTTCCTATGCCAGAAGGTAGTGGATAAAGTAGAACAAACAGTTGTTTCTAATTTTAGTTTAAATTCTTCAATTTGAGATATAATAACAAGATCAGTTAATTGTTGTTCAATTCTTTTATAATTGACTTCTTCTTTAAGAAAATGTAACTGACAAGTTAATCGATTAATAGATTGAAAAATAGAACAATCTTTTAATTGATTTAATTCTAAAATTTCAAGTGGAGATAAAAATTTAAAAGTAACAATTTGATCAAAAACTTGAGTAGTTATTCCTTCACTAGATGTAGTAAATGGATATAATAAAAATATAAATGGTGTTCCTAAAATAACTTTTATCAGTCATATTTCTGACTAAAACAAATGATGTTTTAAAACAAACATTATCTTGACATACATGAACTTTAGGTAATTTATATTTAATATGCATTTTATTACCATTAGCAGAAGTTAACTGTTCATTAGTTTTCTCATAATATTTTGTAGGGAGTAAACCTTATTGAATATAATTAAGATCAACACCAGTATCAATTATGACAATAATATTTAATTCAAAATCATTAATAATTAATTTGACTCTTGAATACCATTTTTGAATATGGATTTTATTGATAAGATTTAATCTATTAGATTTAAGATTATGGGATTGATGTGATCTATTATCAAACAAAAGATTATCCGGGTTAGTATGTTCAGATTTATGTTCAGATTCATTGGGAGTTTTATCATCTTTTTCTTGGAAATTATCTAAACTTTGATTGAGTTTTAATGTAATAATTTCATCTTCTAAAGCTCTATCTTTACTTTGTAAATCTTTAATAGTTTGTTTAATTTGATTGATTTCACAGTGTAAATCTTGTAATGTAACCTCTTTTTGTTTATTTTTAAATCTTTCTAAAGTTTTAGATAAGCTAATAATGGGTTTATCATGCTTTGGTTTACGATCACTGTTAGTAAGTAAAGATTTTAATTTGTCAGTATATTTTTGTTTTAACTGGGGATCGTCTAATCGACCAATTAATTCAATAAGGGCAGTTTTTACTTGATTTTGTTTAGTAAGGACAGTGATTTGTTTAACTGGTTTGCAACAAATATCATTACATCCTAATTCAATGTTATTAACAGAATCATCACTAGGTGAATGGTAATTAGATGAGGTATTAGGATTATCAGAAGAAGAATTATTATCAGATTGGTTTAATTGGAGGATTTCAAATAATTGGTATTTGGATTTATCATTAATTTGAAGTTGATTAACTTTATCTTTTAATTTTTGTTTTTCTTTACATTTATTAGAATAATGACATTTTTTACCACAGTTATAACAAATAATATCTTTATTAGATTTAGATTTTGGATGGGATTTTTTATAATATTTCTTTTTGGGTTTAGTATAGAATTTATCATTTGATTTTGAAGGTAAATAATTCTTTTTATACTTATGAGAATATTTGTAAGATGATTTATGTTTATTGTACTTATGTTTTTTACGATGAGAAGGGGCAACAGGAGGCAAGCCATATTGTTCACAGAAATTACCTAATTCGTATTTAGCTTTATGTTTATCTTTAGCAGCTTTTTGACTAAGTTTTAAGTCAATACACATTCGTAGGCCTTCTTTTTGAATAGTACTAATAATGTCACCATAAGTTAAATTATCATATTCAATAAAACCTGTAGGTTGACTAAGAACATCTTTAATTTTATGAGCAAAAAGATTAGGTAAGCCATTAATGAATTTTTTTTTTCCAAAAAGATTTAGTACAATCTTCTCTTAACATAACTCTAGAGGTAAAGACATCTTTATACCATCGAAAATCACTTAAGGTTGGATAAGTGAGATTACTAATCATGTATGCGAGAATAGATATTAGTAGGTGTTCCTATAAAATGGCGAACTATGGTGTAGATTAATGTATTTATACCATTAGGTTTATAATTCTACGGTAAACTGTAAACAATTCTACTGTCAAAACGAAATGGTTTAGCCACTCAAAATAATTCTACTGTCAAAGCCATTGAACAATTATTTACTAAATTAACTACCTCTGAAAAAGCTTCTCCATCTACTGAGAAAGGTCTTACTATATTAAACCAACATCCTACTCTTGAATCTGTTTCTACTCATTCAGACCTTGACACAACTGATAATGAAATTAATAATTTAGCTCAACAATTTCAATCAACTACTCTAAATAAACTTCATTATCCTAAACCTAATCCTACAATGCTCACAAAAAATTGGTATTCAAGACCTACTCCCCCTGATCTCCAATATGAAGAAACTAATCTTAGTAATCAATTTTCTGTATCTGCTAATCTTAGTAATCAATTTTCTACAACTGATAATGAAATTAATAATATAGCTCAACAATTTCACTGAACTACTCTAAATAAACTTCATTATCCTAAACCTAATCCTACAACGCTCACAAAAAATTGGTATTCAAGACCTACTACCCCTGATTTCCAATATGAAGAAACTAATCTTAGTAATCAATTTTCTGTATCTGCTAAAAAATTATACGAATGGAATATTGATGGTTTCAGTGAAGATCAAATACTTAAAAAATTAAATCATTTATCTATGGTTGCAAATAGTTATCTTAGTAACTATCCTGATTATACCAAACCTGAAATTGTTTCCTTAATTACTTCTGGCTAGTGGGAAAAATATCTAACTGAAGATCAAAGAGAATTTATTTTACATGCAAGTCAAAAAGATGAAAATGATTTACCTATCTTTGATGAAACTATTGGCTATTATAAACCTGATGGTATAAATACATTAATCTACACCATAGTTCGTGTAACGCCCTCAAAATTAAACCCATAATATATATTATTAACATGCAACGTTATAAGAAAACAAAATATTATTTTATTCATCAGAGTAACCTTAATAAAAGATATTACATGTAATAATGAAAGTAAATGCCCTACAGGCTTACATCTTTCCAAGCCGCCATTTGGACACAAAAGTATGAGTACTAACTCATTTACACATTAAGCCCTAGGCTTGAGTTTACATGTAACATCAAAATAAAACAAAATGAACAACTAATCTAAACAGAGTCTTCAACTCCAAATCCATCCAAGCTAAGTCCTTGGAGGTAGCACATCACCTGAACCTGAAAATGATGTTCCCATATAGGGTGAGCCACAGCCCAGTAGAAATATACTAAACCAAATATAAGTATTGAATAAAGCAATAGCATTCAGTAGATGGTTAACACAACTATTCATTTCACCAACATACAGTTTCATGACATTAATGTCTATGACACGTTTCACTTTCCAATATTTATTCAACTTTCCATTTATATCATGATGGCTCAGAACCTGGCCAACTATAACAGTGATTATATATCACATTAACGTTTCTTCCAATATCAACAAAATAAATGAGTCAAAGGCTCATATCAAAACACTTCCATACTTCCGATTAATACACATTTTAGTGCTGTATCAACAACATGTAAAAACACTTCAAATCAATAAGCACACATATAGTGATGCTAATGGAGTTCATTCCCTATCTCCTCCCAAACAAAATCCGGTTTAGAGGTCTATCCCCTATCTTCCCCTAAACCGTGGAGTACATCCTCTGTCTCCTCCCAAACAAAATGCATATGCAACACACAATCAATACACGTATTTTCAGTATTAATTCAATAGTCAAAATCAATGACTTAACCAATGTGATTAGTTTCAGTTTTCTCTAATCCACATGCAATGTCTACTACAATCACGACTATCGTCTACCGATAGCCCAAAACAGTTATTTCTAAACAGAAAATAAATGTATCAACAAATATAAGTTTAACATTTTCATAGGTGAGTAATTAAACTAACCAGCTACACCATTAAATCACTAAATTCCCCAATTCCTTGAATTAAACTCAATTCCACATTTTTCCCTAAATTAATTAAGCAAATTAATTTATTTCAACCACTAGGGTTTTTCCCAAAATTACCAAACAACTCCCAACATATCAAAATACTAGAACTTAGGACAAAACCTATAATATGGAGTAGGAAATCCCTACCTCGAAGCGAAGAACTCGAATGGAGAAGATGACGAAAATCCAACGTGCTCCAAACCCAAGATTGTTCAAATTAAAAGGAAGTTCTCGACTCACTCTATCTTTTTAATAAAGGATCTAGGGTAGAAACACCCTAAAAGGAGATGAAACCTAAGGGAGAAGGTGAGTGGAGGGAGAGAAAAGTCGTACCTAGGGTTTTGAATCAAAAGAATATATAAAAAATTGAATTTTCCCCGTTGTTGCCTATTTAAATAAAACAGGCTTGCTCGAGCGACGAAGTGGTCGCTCGAGCGACCGCATTAAAGAATACTCGCCGGCGAAGGAAAGCTCGCTCGAGCCAATAATACGATGCTTCAGTGTCAGCGGAAGCACGCCGGCGACAAAATGCTCGCCGAGCTAAGGACTTCAAACTTCGCCGGCGAAGGAAAGCTCGCTCGAGCCAACAAATACAGCTCTCAGGTTTATACTAGACACAATCGCTCGCTCGAGCTAAGAAACCCTGGCTCGATCGAAGGGCCAAAAACAAATAGCTCGCTCGAGCGAAGGGCCAAAATTCTGGGCAGCAACTCTTTGCTCCCGAACACTCCCAACCTGTAACAAACTTTCCCAATACATCCTATAACTCAAAAATAAGGAATTAAAGGACGACAACGACAAAATATATAACAACAGAATCTACGGAACGTAGGTCCGGATACAACAACCACATGGGAAAAGATCGGGGTCGCTATAACCTCCCCCCCTTAAAGAATTTCATCTCCGAAATTAAGTACAAGTTTTCAAAAACAGGTTTGTTTCTCAATTTCTATCAATAGATCATTACAATAATCAACAACTTGACCTAATACCAGTCATTTCCACTCTTATCAAGAGGCATTTCACAATACATATTTCAACCTGCATTATCAATATGCAATTTCTTTTAATAACAACAGTTTTCAATATACATGATTCCCATTTCCATATCATATTCAATTTCATGATATAACTCCAATTCTACAATATATATTCAATATATGCAATGTTACCATAAACTTCCATAATAAGGCAAGTTTAAAAGTACTTCCATTAAACCAAAACATCCACAATGTTTTTCAACTTAAGACATATATAAAATGTTCTTAAAGTTCATTAAAATTATAAAATCTCAATACATGGTTACACATCAACAAACAAGTCTGGATATTTCTCGCGGACTTCCAACTCACGCTCCCAAGTGGCCTCTTCCACTTCGTGATGTTTCCACAAAACCTTTACCAAAGGGATGGTCTTGCCTCGCAAAACTTGATCCTGCCTATCCAAGACCCGAACCGGTCTCTCCTCGTACGAGACATCCTCGTCAACAACTAAGTCAGTCCAATCCAACACATGTGATGGATCCGGCTCATACTTCCGAAGCATACTCACATGAAACACGTCATGAACTCCGGATAACTGTAGCGGCAAAGCTAAATGATAGGCAGCCTTGCCAATCCTCTCAAGGACCTCAAAAGGACCTATAAACCGAGGGGACAACTTCCTGCTCTTCCCAAATCTCATCAATCCCTGCCTAGGTGATATTTTCAGAAAGACATGATCACCTACCTCAAACACCAATGGTCTCCTCCTACGGTCGGCATACGATTTCTGACGACTCTGGGCTGTAACCAGCCTCCTATGGATAAGCTCAACTTTCTCCGTCGTTTCCCTTACCAACTCCGGACCCAACAAAGGTGCATCACCCACCTCGGCCCAACAAACTGGAGACCTACACGGTCGGCCATACGAGGCTTCAAATGGTGCCATACCGATACTAGATTGGAAACTATTGTTGTAGGCAAACTCCACCAAAGGTAAGTGCCTCTCCCACGACCTATTAAAGTCAAGAACACAACCCCGAAGCATATCTTCAAGGATCTAAATAGTACGCTCAGACTGCCCGTCAGTTTGAGGATGATAAGCTATGCTAAAGGTCAACTTAGTGCGTAAGGCACTCTGCAAACTCTGCCACAACCTAGCAGTAAAATGAGGATCTCTATCTGAGACGATCGTCACTGGGACCCCGTGCAATCTCACTATGTCCCGAATATACAAGTCGGCAAGATGATCTACCGAATCTCTCACGCGCATAGAAATGAAGTGCGCCGACTTAGTCAGCCGGTCTACAACCACCCAAATAGCATTACTACCCCGCTGAGTCCTCGGAAGACTTACAACGAAGTCCATAGTGACATGCTCCCACTTCCACTCGGCAATAGGCAAGGGTTGTAACAAATCCGCTGGCCTCTGATGCTCGGCCTTCATTTGCTGACAAGTAAGGCACTTGGACATGAAAGCTGCCACATCTCTCTTCATACTCCGCCACCAAAACTGGCGACCCAAATCCCGATACATCTTAGTGCCTCCCGGATGCACCGCAAGGCGTAAATGATGAAACTCTCGGAGTACTTCCTCTCGACAAGACTCCGGCACAAACAAACGGTCTCGGTATCTCACACTCTGGTCGGGATACACCATCAAACCCTTCTCAACCTTCCCGTTGGAGATCTTCTCTCTGAGAGATTCCACCTCAAGGTCACCTCTTTGTGCCTCTTAACACTCGAGTCACAAGTGTAGGCTGCACAACAACAGAGAACAAGGCCGCAGCCTCAACGGATTCGCCCAGAAGCAAATCGAACTCCCCAAGTGCACCCAACATCTCCCATTCCCGGATGGCTATACTAACTACGTCACCAACAGATTTCCTGCTAAGGGCATCGGCCATCACATTGGCCTTCCCCGGATGATAATGCAATTCGAAGTCATAATCCTCAATGAACTCCATCCACCTCCTTTGCCTCAAGTTCAAGTCTTTCTGTGTAAACAGATATTTCAGACTCTTATGATTCGAGAATACCTTGAATCTCTCACCATAAAGGTAATGCCTCCAAATCTTCAAGGCAAAGATCACAGCTGCTAATTCTAGGTCATGGGTAGGGTAATTCTTTTCGTGTATTTTCAATTGACGTGAGCCATAAGCTACCACTTTCCCCTCTTGCATCAACACACAACCCAAATCTTCTCGTGAAGCATCACAATAAACAGCATAACCCAACCCTCTCTCCGGAACAATCAAGACTGGAGCGGTGGTCAATCTAACTTTCAACTCCTGAAACGACTTTTCACAAGTCTCACTCCATACAAATTTGACTCCCTTCCGAGTCAATCTAGTCAACGGTGAAGCTAATCTGGAGAAATCCTTCACAAACCGTCGATAGTACCCAGCTAATCCCAGAAAACTGCGGATCTCAAACACACTCTTAGGCTGTGTCCAATCTTGCACTGCCTCTATCTTGGATGTATCAACAGACACCTCTTCCCTGGAAACCACGTGGCCTAAGAACTTCACCTCCTCTAGCCAGAACTCACATTTCCCAAACTTCGCATAAAGCTTATGGGCTCTAAGTAACTCAAGCACTACTCTCAAGTGCTCCTCATGCTTCTCCTCCGAAGGTGAATAAATGAGGATATCGTCTATAAAGACTACTAGAAAACGATCAAAGAATTCCTGGAATATCCGGTTCATCAAGTCCATAAAAACTGCAGGTGCATTAGTGAGCCCAAATGGCATTACCAGAAACTCATAGTGGCCATACCGGTATGCGAATGCTTAGTCTTGAATATCCTCCTCCCTGACTCTCAACTGATGATAACCCGATCTCAAGTCTATCTTAGAGAAACAATGGGAACCCTTCAACTGATCAAACAGATCATCTATACGAGGCATAGGGTACTTATTCTTGACCGTAGCCGAATTCAATTTCCGGTAATCGATACACAATCTCAAAGCACCACCTTTCTTCTTAGCAAAAAGGGCCGGTGCTCCCCACGGCGAAACACTAGGACGTATATAGCCCTTATCTAGCAACTCCTGGAATTGGATCTTCAACTCAACTAACTCGGCTGGAGCAAAACGATAAGGTGTCATAGAAATCGGCGCCGTGTCAGGCACTAAGTCAATAGAGAACTCAATCTCTCTGTGAGGTGGCAAACTAACAAGATCCTCGGGAAAGACGTCCGAGTACTCATAAACCACCCTCGGCAATACAATCTGGGTCTCATCACACTCACCACTCTCAAGGCTAGCAAGTAGACTACTAAGCTCACTCCGCCCTTGCGGATCATACCCCGGTGGCAAAACACTACCAACCCGGTCCCCCAAACACTAGGACGTATATAGCCCTTATCTAGCAACTCTTGGAATTGGATCTTCAACTCAACTAACTCGGCTGGGGCAAAACGATAAGGTGTCATAGAAATCGGCACCGTGTCGGGCACTAAGTCAATAGAGAACTCAATCTCTCTGTGAGGTGGCAAACTAACAAGATCCTCGGGAAAGACGTCCGAGTACTCACAAACCACCCTCGGCAATACAATCTGGGTCTTATCACACTCACCACTCTCAAGGCTAGCAAGTAGACTACTAAGCTCACTCCGCCCTCGCGGATCATACCCCAGTGGCAAAACACTACCAACCCGGTCCCCCAAGAAATGGAAACACTCTCCGCTCACAGTACAACAAGTGACCCTCTGGCGGTAGCAATCAATAACTGCCCGGTATGACGATAACCAGTCCATACCCAAAATAACGTCAAAGCCCTTCATAGGCATAACTACAAACGGAAACGGAAGCCTATGATCGGCGACCTCTATATCACAACCCCTAACACCTTGTTTCAAGATCAATTCACTCCCAAGGGGTGACACTACACAAATAGGAGATGCTAACTGTGCTAACTCCAACTCCAAAACAGATGCAAATGCAGCAGACACAAAGGAATGAGATGCACCCGTATCAATCAATACACTAGCAATCGAATTGCAAAACAAGAAGGTACCTCTCTGGCCGATGGAGCGGTACAAGATCTGTCTTGATAACGATACAGCGCCAGCACGACCTCGATCAACTCGCTTACCCTAGGAGCATAAGATCTGCAGACCGGGACGATGAAGCCCTGGTTGGCCCTCGAGGCTGGCCCGAGTGGTGGTGATGACTCTGGGTCTACCTCAAACCGGATGCACGGATGTGCCACTCAACTGCGGGCAATATCTTTTTATGTGCCCTGCCTGACCACACTGATAACACGAGAGCGGCTGGCCTCTACCCTAACTCTGGCTTTGAGATCGAGCCGAAGATGACGCTGCTTTCTATCCTCCTCCCTTCTGCGGGCAAGTTGGAGACTTGTGGCCCAGCTGACCACACTTGAAACAGGTAATGTCTCCCTGGCTGCCTTTCCCAGAACTAGCACTCGGCACTGGAAAAGTCGATCTAGAAAAGCTACCCTGAGACTGCTGAGGGTTAAAACCCTTCTGTCTCCTACCATCACTCTGACCATCCTGACTCCTCTTGGAGCCTTTCTGCCCTTCCTCCTCTTCCTGCATCATGATCTCAGTATGGGCTGCAGCATCAACTAGACGCCTATAATCTCGAATCATAGTCCCTACAACTCTCAACTTGAGGCCGCGCCTCAACTTTTTCTCGAACTCAATACAACGGCGTTCCTCAGACGCCACCAACTCAGGTGCAAACCTGGACAAGCTAGTAAATGCGGCCTCAAACTCGGCCACTGAAGAACTGTTCTGCTTAAGCTGGCAGAACTGCTCTCTCAACCTCTCCTTAACAGTTGAGGACAGGAACTTCTCCTGGAAAGCGTCGACAAAAGCCTTCCAAGTCCCTCCTATACGACTCTTAGTGAACTTCCACCACTGACCCGCATCCCCCTTCAGCTGGAAAGATGCCAAGGTCACCTTCAGAACCTCGTCTTCGATGCCTAGCATCTCAAACGTCTTCATTGTTTGTTCGAGCCATTCATCTGCCTTAAGTGGCTCTTTAGGATCACCTAAAAATTCGTCCGGGTTAGACCAGAAGAACTCCCTATTTAGAAAAGAAGGCCCTGCATCCGCAACATGAACCTGGGCTTGATTCTCAGCTCTGAGAATGCCTACTGACTCCCTGAATGCCCCTGCTATCTCCCGGGCCAAAGCGCCCATAACTTTCCTCTGGCCACATTGGCACAGCCAACTCTCTCTGTCTTGCGAATCTCATCCGGTATAGGCCTCTCCTGCCCACCACGCCTACCACGTCCTCGTCCTCGTCCTGACATCCTAATAAAGGTAACAAAGACGTTAGCACATTAGTAAGTGTGCCAAAACTATAACACTTGCGTCCTAATGCATTAGACAACAATAATTCACTCCACGTAAGCACACAATCACATAAGCACCTACGAATTTCATTCCTGGATAATGATAGTCCCGAGGCGTCACTAAAGTTCTTGTTGGAAACAACATGATCAAGTGCCTTTCCAACAAGACTTTTAGAAACTCAAGGGTCCAATCAATATCCTAGAAACTACATTCCATACCCACATAGTCACATAAACATGTTATCATATAAGCATATAATAGTACATCTAAGTCTCTATCAAGGGAGACGAACCCATTGTGATACTAATCACTTCCCACGTACCCAAAGTATTCGAACCCGGTACGCTCTGATACCAAGTTGTAACGCCCTCAAAATTAAACCCATAATATATATTATTAACATGCAACGTTATAAGAAAACAAAACATTATTTCATTAATCAGAGTAACCTTAATAAAATACACTACATATAATAATGAAAGTAAATGCCCTACAGGATTACATCTTTCCAAGCCACCACTTGGACACAAAAGTATGAGTACTAACTCATTTACACATTAAGCCCTAGGCTTGAGTTTACATGTAACATCAAAATAAAACAAAATGAACAACTAATCTAAACAGAGTCTTCAACTCCAAATCCATCCAAGCTAAGTCCTTGGAGGTAGCACATCATCTGAACCTGAAAATGATGTTCCCATATAGGGTGAGCCACAGCCCAGTAGAAATATACTAAACCAAATATAAGTATTGAATAAAGCAATAGCATTCAATAGATGGTTAATACAACTATTCATTTCACCAACATACAGTTTCATGACATTAATGTCTATGACACGTTTCACTTTCCAATATTTATTCAACTTTCCATTTATATCATGATGGCTCAGAACCTGGCCAACTATAACAGTGACTATATATCACATTAACGTTTCTTCCAATATCAACAAAATAAATGAGTCAAAGGCTCATATCAAAACACTTCCATACTTCCGATTAATACACATTTTAGTGCTGTATCAACAACATGTAAAAACACTTCAAATCAATAAGCACACATATAGTGATGCTAATGGAGTCCATTCCCTATCTCCTCCCAAACAAAATCCGGTTTAGAGGTCTATCCCCTATCTTCCCCTAAACCGTGGAGTACATCCTCTGTCTCCTCCCAAACAAAATGCATATGCAACACACAATCAATACACGTATTTTCAGTATTAATTCAATAGTCAAAATCAATGACTTAACCAATGTGATTAGTTTCAGTTTTCTCTAATCCACACGCAATGTCTACTACAATCACGACTATCCTCCACCGATAGCCCAAAACAGTTATTTCTAAACAGAAAATAAATGTATCAACAAATGTAAGTTTAACATTTTCATAGGTGAGTAATTAAACTAACCAGCTACACCATTAAATCACTAAATTCCCCAATTCCTTGAATTAAACTCAATTCCACATTTTTCCCTAAATTAATTAAGCAAATTAATTTATTTCAACCACTAGGGTTTTTCCCAAAATTACCAAACAACTCCCAACATATCAAAATACTAGAACTTAGGACAAAACCTATAATATGGAATAGGAAATCCCTACCTCGAAGCGAAGAACTCGAATGGAGAAGATGACGAAAATCCAAAGTGCTCTAAACCCAAGAATGTTCAGATTAAAAGGAAGCCCTCGACTCACTCTATTTTTTTAATAAAGGATCTAGGGTAGAAACACCCTAAAAGGAGATGAAACCTAAGGGAGAAGGTGAGTGGAGGGAGAGAAAAGTCGTACCTAGGGTTTTGAATCAAAAGAATAAATAAAAAACTGAATTTTCCCCGCTGCTGCCTATTTAAATAAAACAGGCTCGCTCGAGCGAAGAAGTGGTCGCTCGAGCGACCAGACACAAAGAATACTCGCTCGAGCGAAGGAAAGCTCGCTCGAGCCAATAATACGATGCTTCAGGTCTGCAACCTAGAAGCACACTCGAGCGACAGAATGCTCGCTCGAGCTAAGGACTCGAACTCGCTCGAGCGAAGGAAAGCTCGCTCGAGCCAACAAATACAGCTCTCAGGTTTATACTAGACGCAATCGCTCGCTCGAGCTAAAAAACCCTGGCTCGATCGAAGGGCCAAAAACAAATAGCTCGCTCGAGCGACAAAATGCTTGCTTGAGCGAAGGGCCAAAATTCTGGGCAGCAACTCTTTGCTTCCGAACACTCCCAACCTGTAACAAACCTGCCCAATACATTCTATAACTCAAAAATAAGGAATTAAAGGACGACAACGACAAATATATAACAACAGAATCTACGGGCGTGAGTGGGATACAACAACCACATGGGAAAAGACCGGGGTCGGTATAGTTCGCCATTTTATAGGAACACCTACTAATATCTATTCTCGCATACATGATCAACTTAGTAATCTCACTTGTCCAACCTTAAGTGATTTTTGATGGTATAAAGATGTCTTTACCTCTAGAGTTATGTAAAGAGAAGATTGTACTAAATCTTTTTGGAAAGAAAAATTCATTAATGGCTTACCTAGTCTTTTTGCTCATAAAATTAGAGATGTTTTTAGTCAACCTACAGGTGTTATTGAATATGATAATTTAACTTATGGTGACATTATTAGTACTATTCAAAAAGAAGGCCTACGAATGTGTATTGACTTAAAACTTAGTCAAAAAGCTGCTAAAGATAAACATAAAGCTAAATACGAATTTGGTAATTTCTGTGCACAATATGGCTTGCCTCCTGTTGCCCCTTCTCATCGTAAAAAACATAAGTACAATAAACATAAATCATCTTACAAATATTCTCATAAGTATAAAAAGAATTATTCACCTTCAAAATCAAATGATAAATTCTATACTAAACCCAAAAAGAAATATTATAAAAAATCCCATCCAAAATCTAAATCTAATAAATATATTACTTGTTATAACTGTGGTAAAAAAGGTCATTATTCTAATAAATGTAAAGAAAAACAAAAATTGAAAGATAAAGTTAACCAACTCCAAATTAATGATGAATCCAAACATTAATTATTTGAAATCTTCCAATTAAACCAATCTGATAATAATTATTCTTCTGATAATCCTAATACCTCATCTGATTACCATTCACCTAGTGATGATTCTGCTAATAACATTGAATTAGGATGTAATGATATTTGTTGCAAACCAGTTAAACAAATCACTGTCCTTACTAAACAAAATCAAGAAAAAACTGCTCTTATTGAATTAATTGGTCGATTAGACGATTCCTAGTTAAAACAAAAGTATACTGACAAATTAAAATCTTTACTTACTAACAGTGATCATAAACCAAAGCATGATAAACCCATTATTAGCATATCTAAAACTTAAGAAAGATTTAAAAACAAACAAAAAGAAGTTACATTACGAGATTTACAATGTGAAATTAATCAAATTAAACAAACGATTGAAGATTTACAAAGTAAAGATAGAGCTAAAAGAAAATTGAGAGCATTCTATCCTCAAGAATAGCTATCTCAGTAATTGTAATTATTTTTAAGCTATGTATTTTGAAGAACTGCTTGCTTCATTCCAGTAAACAATTGTAAGTTTTAATATTTTAAATATTAAGTATTTATTAAGTATATTATTTATATATATATATATATATGTTTTTAAGGAGAAAGGGAAAAACGAAGCAGCTGTTGAATACCGAATTTAACTGAGATCATCATGTAACTCAACGAAGCAGAGGTAGGTGTCGACAGGGACAGACGACAACGACAAACCCTTTCTTGTCTCTCGGCACGACGTTAAGGCAGGAGGCTCGACGTCGGTCTTCCGGCTGGGAGAGCCCAACGATTCGCTCTGTGATGGCTTTGTGAGTGACGACTGGTTCTATGGCGATTGGTTCTGTGACGATTGGCTCTGTGATGAGAACTAGAGGGATGTGATGCCTGGTTCTAGGGTGGCGATGGTGGTGATTGACGACTATATGGGTGAGTAATTTAGGTTTTAGGGTTTGGCTTTGATACTATGTTATTTTAGAGAATTCAAGGTTAGAGAATGATTAGGATATCATTCCCTATTTATATAAATGAAGATTAATAATTACAAAGAAGCCCTAAGGCATAGAATAATTACAAAATAATAACCCAAATAATCATATATTATTCTAACACTCCTCTGTTTTTATTGTTACTATTACTAAATTTACACTTCATGTACTCTGTCTTAATTCTGCTTATCCGAAATCCTTTAAATTTAAGAGTTTTTCTCCAAATCTCCAACTTTGTGTTAATTCTTTCTCTAGTCTCATCCACTAGCACGATATCGTTTGCAAAAGGCATATACTGGATACACAAAAACACGTATCTAAATTTTTGTTATATCCCAGACATACTTAGTATATACTCAAGTTGTACCTCAACCAGAATAGTAAGCTTTTCGTAGAATTTTTTTTATGGCTAGCATTATTTTAAAGTAAAGTTTTTGTTTGTAAGTTAATCAACATAATGACATTTAATTTTAGTTTATACTTTACTTTTTGCTCTAAATGTGAGTTGTAGATGTGATCTCAACAAACTAAAATATTTACCTAATTTTACATTATTTTAAATTGAAAATAAATTATTTTTTTTATGAACATACCTTGTCGTACCCATACTCTACTCTTTTTTTTTATTTTATTTTTTTTATACTGTTGATACCATGTTGGAAATGGTTTTGAAATTTTGGCCTACTTTGAACCAATATTGAGGTAGGACCCCCCACATACCTATAGAGTTTGGTGCAGTAGTTATGTGTATTATGTTGTGTGGTGATTAGTGCTGTGTAATTGGTTCGATAAAAACATTTATGAGCGAATGAAAAATTGACACCAAAGTAACCTCCACAAGGAAGTGTTGGTGGGAGCGTATTATAGGAAAACTACGAAAGCTAGATGAGTTTATAAGCTCTAGGATTGGATTTGGGTTTGGATTCCAAGTGACACCCAATTTTGTGAAGGAGAGGAGTTCTGAACCAAGTGGGTTAGATAAAAGACACACATATGCGCCTGCTTGCCCTGCTCAAACGTGAGGTCAGGGTTACTTTGTATCTAATTATTTGAATTTCAAATCTGAATTGTTGCGTTGCTTCCGTTGCTTCTCTGTGATAACGTCTATTTGTCGCTGGCTTTGTCTATTTTCGCTGCAAATAGCCACGTCGATGGCTATAAATACCCTCCTCCTCCAGCCAAGCCTCATACCCAAATTTCTGACTCTTCGATTTTTTTCTTTCTATTGTACTGTAAGTTTGTATTTAAAATTGTTACATGCTGTTCAAATTTCTAGTGTGGCATATCTGCTATTATTTTTTATATTCTGAAATTCTAAAACTAGAAAGTTCTGTTAAAATCTTGACTTTGTTTTCTCCAAATTATTTTCTGTACACTTTGAGAAGCATATGATTAAGTGAATTGGAACTACATCTTTGCAAATGTTAGACAATTTTGGATTTGGAAACACTTGGATTAATTGGATGAGGAGTCATCTCTTCTCAGTCAGTGTCGATGCTAGTAAATGGATCCCCGATTCTTTGAGTTTTGTCCTCAAAAAGGATTAAGACAAGAAACCCAATTTCACTATTTCTTTTTAATGTAGCGGTGAAGGACTCAACATACTTCTACCAAGAGCCAAGGAGGGCATTTTTAAGGGTGTGACGGTTATAATGGTTTGAACATTTCCCATCTTCGCTTTGATGATCTGATAATCTTTATGAAGTGATTGGTCAAGTAGCGGTATTAAAAGAGTCCTTAGATGTTTTGAAGTGGTGTCTGGTCTAAAGTTAACTTCCACAAGAGTGTGGTGTGTGGGGTGGGAGTGGCAAAGGACATTGTTGCAGATTTTGCTCTGTATAAGTCAGAATCTACCTCTAAAGTACCTAGGTATGCCATTGGTTGCCAATCCCAATAGGAAAGTGACATGGAGGCCTGTGATAGACAAATTTAAGAAGTTAGCAGGTTGGAAGAGAAGAATCCTCTCTTTTCTTTGGTATAATAACTTTAATTAAATCTGGTCTATCCTTTACGATGTACAACATGTCTTTGTTCAGATGCCGAGTGTCTTGCCAATGAATTCGAAAGGATTCAAGCAACTTTTTTATGGGGGGTTAATGAGCTAAAAAGAAAGGTTCATTTTGTAAGCTAGAAAGAAGCAAGAAAGAGTAGGAAGCAAGGGGGTTTTGGGATTAGAAACATCAGATTGGTGAATGATAGCTTGATAATGAAATGGTGGTATAGATTGTGAGAATATTAGGTTAGGCAGTGTTTCCTTTTCTGAGAGATTGTATAGGCGTATATATATGGTAGTGTTTTAGGTGTATATATATGGCATGTTTCCTTTAGGTTAGGTTTATATATGTGGCAGTGTTTGAGGTGTATATATATGACCGTGTTTCCTTTAGTCTTGGGGTTAGGTTTACTATATAATCAGATGTATTCTTTGTATTATTACACAATTGAATATACAAAAAATATTTAGAAATCTTACATGGTATCAAAGCTAGGTTCAAAACCCTAGCAGCTATTGTCCAAGCTTCTCTACTTCGTTGAGTTCTTTGGTTCAACTTTCTGAATACGTGCGACCCATCTGGTTCGAGATTGGGTTTGGTTCGTCTGGTCCTTTCTTTGGGTTTGGTTCGTCTGATTTGCGTAGGTTCTCCATTCTGGTTTGTAACTCCTCTACGGTCGGCATCTCTGGACCTCGCAATTTCTGGCTCTAGTTCGTCGCCATCGTGGTTCGTCTTCGCTAGTTGAAAGGCCATCCATCTTGACCCCTCTTTGGTTCGTGACCTTCAGTCAGAACTCCTGTCACTATTGGTCTTCTCTCTCCTTTGATTTCGTCGACTTAGGGTTCGTCGATTGGTTCTCATAGGTTATCCTTGTTCGTTGATCCTCTGAGCACCAAAGTTCTTTCTTTCTTTTACTTTGGTATCGCGACCCATTGCAAGCTCTCTGGTTCAATCTTGTTTCGGAATTGCGACACCACGCTGCTCTCTCTCTCTCTTGTTCGATTGGTTCGTCGGGTCATCCAAGTTATCGGGTTATTTGATCTTGATTTGGTTATTTTGATCTATTTTGGGTTCATTACAGTTGAACCCCTAGTTTAGCTATTTTGTTTGATTGCACTTGAACCCCTCAGTTTTCTGGTTACTATGATGCCTCTGGCTTCTAATGAGTGCATTTTGCTATCAAATGGGTCATTGGAAGTATCATTGTCTCAAGAAGGGATGTCTGTTTGCCTCGTCTTTATAGCAGTTTCTGATCCAGTTCTATTCCCCTCCTCCGAATATTTTTCAGCCTCTCGGTAGTTCTACTGCATCTGCTGCAGCTTCTGATCCTGAGTTGGCTTCCATGAGTGCTCAGATTAGTCAGCTTTAGCATATACTGTCTACCTTCCAACCATCCTCGTCTGTCTCCATTGTTTCCTCTCCTCATTTAGGTTTGCATGGGTCTTTTTCAGGTATCTCTTCATCTGTCTGGATTTTTGACTCTGGTGCCTCTCATTATATAACTTCCCATTTCTTCTTACTTCAATTGTACTCCTTCTTCCCTTCCTATTACTGTTAATGCTGCTAATGAGTCTGGTATGTCTGTTATATCTGTTGAGTGTGTCTTACCATCTGTTATGTTTGCTGTCTCTATTCTATTTGTCATTTATGTTCCTTTGTTACCTGTCAGTTTATTGTCTATCAATCAGCTTGATGCCCTCCAGTTTTGATGTTATCTTTTCTTCTTCTATTTGTTCTGTGTAGGATCAGATGTCTAAGCAGCAGATTGGGACTGGCCGTAAAATTGGAGACCTGTATATGGTGGAGGGCTTGCATCTGCCTATGACAACCTCTCTGGCTGCCTTTTTCTATTTTCATTTAGATTCTCTGTCCAGTCCTTTCTGCTTGTGGCATTCTAGATTAGGGCATTTGTCTACTGACTGCTTACAGTCTTTAGCTCAATAAGATATATTAGGTAAAGTTTCTCATAGTGAACTTGTCAAAATGACAGTCTTTCCTTTTCGTAAAAGTATTTCTATATCTGATACACTGTTTTATTTAGTTTATACTGATGTTTGGGATCCTTCTCCTGTTCTTACCAAAGGGAGTTCTTCATACTATGTGTTATTTGTTGACTGCACTCATTATACTTTGGTTTATCTTATGACTCATAAGTCCTATTTCTATCAGATATACCGTACCTTTCAATTTATGATTACTAATCAATTTGGGTCTACAATTAAAGTGTTACGGTCTGACTTAGGTGGGGAATATTTTAAAAATGAGTCCTGTAAGTATTTGGCCAATTTGGGTACCATTCACCAAACTTCCTATATAGATATACTTGCCCAAAATGGTCGAGCCAAGCTTAAACACCGTCATCTCCTTGAGACAATTAGATTTCTTCTTCTCTCTGTCTTAGTTTCGGCTCCGTTTTTGGGGGGTGGCAGTTCTTATTGCTGCTTTTCTTCTTAACCACATGTCTACTCCCCTTGTTTCTGGTAGGTCTCCTTATGAGGCTTTGTTCTCCCAAATTCCTAATTACTCCCTCCTTCGTGTGTTTGGGTCTGCTTGTTTTGTCTTTCTTCCCCGCAAAGATCGGACCAAACTTAGTGCCTGGTCTGTCCTCTGTATCTTTTTGGGTTATAGTCCTACTTAGATAGGCTATCTGTGTTGCAACCATATTTCCTGTCATCTTTATGTCTCCCGTCATGTTTCTTTTCTCGAACATCTGCCTTACTTTCAGCTTCCTCCTATCACTATTTCAATTTCCAAAAAGGATTTGATTCATATTGATCCATTTCCTTCTGAGGTCCCTCCTGATGAGTACATCTCTATTGTTTTCCCTGAACTTGTTCCCTCTTCTCCTCCTACCACCCCTCCTGTTGAGTCTTTTTCCACTGAACCCCATGAATCTGCTCCTTTTTTTTCTCCTTCTTCCTATCTTTTTCCTCCTCCTTCTCCTCCTCCGTTATTAGTTTATTCTCGTCACCAAGTTCTCTCTGCCCCTACTGCTGATTCTCCTACTTCTGACGACTCTGATCTTGCTGCACATCGATATTCTACACGAGCGAGTCATCCTCCAAACAGGTTGGGTTGGTCTAATACATGTTTTTCTGTTTCCTATTGTTCTTTTTTGTCTGCTATTCATTCTTTTTTAGAATCTCAATCTTACAAGGAGGCCTGTCAGGATTCCAATTGGGTTCGAGCTATGGAGGATGAGTTGTTTACCTTACAGAAGACTAACACTTGGGCGTTGGTCCTGTTGCCTGCTGGCAAGCATCTGGGTGGTTGCAAATGGGTCTATAAAGTCAAGACTCATTCTGATGGTTCTCTCAAGCGATACAAAGATTGCCTGGTTGCCAAGGGTTTCTCACAGGAGTATGGCATTGATTATGAGGAGACCATTACCCCTGTTGTCAAGATGACTATTGCCCGTTCCTAGATTTTTGTTATTGCTATTCGACATTGGCCTCTCTATCAGATGGACGTTAAGAATGCTTTTCTTAATGGTCATCTCACTGAGGAGGTCTACATGTGTCCACCCCCTGGCCTTCTGCACTCCTCTGGGCAGGTTTGTCGTCTTCAGCGTACTCTGTATGGTTTGAAGCAATCTTCTCGTGCAGAGTATGATCGCTTTTAGACTGCTGTTATTGAGCTTGGATTTCATCGTTTTGCTTCTGACTCTGCTTTGTTTCTGAGACATACCTCGGTTGGTTTTGTTGCTCTCTTACTATATGTGGATGATATGATTATCACTAGCTCTGGCTATAACTCTTCTGTTATCTCTGAGGTCAAGCAGCATCTCTTTCACACCTTCAAGATGAAGGATTTGGGTCTATTGCTGTATTTTCTTGATATTGAGGTTGCTTTTTCTCCAAAGGGCTATTTTATGTCTCAGGTTAAGTATGGTAATGAGGTCATTCACTACTAAGGTTTCTGATATATCGAGTTTAATGTGAAGCTTAACTCTAGTGATGGTGTCCCTCCGGATGATCCTACTTTTTATCCCGAGCTTGTGGGTTGCTTAGTCTATCTGATGGTTACTCGTCCTAATCTTGTTTATGTTGTTCATTTAGTTAGCCAGTTTGTTTCTGCTTCTCGCTCCACACATTGGGCTGCCTTGGTTCGAATTCTTCGCTATCTTCGAGGTACTATATTTCAGGGTTTACTATTGTCCTCTACTTTCTCTCTAGATTTGGCAGTCTATATTGATTCTGATTGGGTTGGTGATGTTAATGATCTCAAGTCCGCGTCTGGTTTCTAAATGTTTCTTAGCGATTCCTTGATTTCTTGGAAAAGCAAGAAACAAACTGTTGTTACTTGCTCTACTACCGAAGTTGAGTACCGTGCTATGGCTTATGCTACTGCTAAGATTGTTTGGCTTCGTTGTCTCTTATTTGATTTGGGTGTCCTTCAGTCTTCTCCAACCTCCCTCTACTGTGACAACCGTAGTGCCATTCAAATTGCCCATAAGACTGTCTTCCATGAGCGGACCAAACACATTGAGATTGATTGCTACTTTGTCTGTCAGCATCTGCAATTCGGCTTTATCTCGCTTCCTTTCGTCTCTTCAGCTCTACAACTTGTTGACTTTTTTACCAAAACTCACACCACTGCTCGGTTTCAGTTTCTTTTTGGCAAACTCTCAGTGTTTTCTACTACAATACATTGAGTTTGAGTGGAGGTGTGAGAATATTAGGTTAGACAGTGTTTCTTTTCTGAGAGATTATATAAGTGTATATCTATGGTAGTGTTTTAGGTGTATATATACGGCAATATTTCCTGTAACGCGCCAAACAAAATACACATGATGATAACATAACATCCATTACTCCTTATGACGAACCGAAATAATTCCCAACACTTACACTACTTGATCATGAGATTAATACAAGATAGTTCCACATGCAGTTATACATTCAATGATTTCTAGTACCTGAATCTATAGCATGTAGAACTTTCAGTCAAATAAATAAATAAATGCCCTCAAGGGCTTACAAGTTCCAAGGCTTAAACTCGGTTGCACAAAAGATGGTTTCTCGAACCCATACATGTATAGCCCTTGGCTTACAAAAATACAATCACAACAAAATAGAGCCTTGTGCTCCCAATACATACATCCATGCCCTAGTTTGGCGGGTTCTCTACGTCTTTTCCTGCACCAAAATCTCATAGGGTAAGCATAAAGCCCAGTAGGAAATTCTTAACAAAGTATATATATTTTATACAAGCCTCATAAAATGGAATGCATATGCCATGCAATGCTTTTGACCAGAAAATCACATCTTCATCCTTTGAAAACCATTATGCTCAATGATATCTTGAAATTTCAACAGTTCAAAATTTATCAATTTTAACTCAAGGGGCGGTAAATACAACTCAGGTAATCCCTAGGTTGGTGTCTGCAAGTAGGCATAACTAGCACTACCAAAACCCCACTTTACCGGTTGCTAACCGGAAGGGAAATGGTATCTCCTCCATGCGTGTTTTCGGTCTTTTACCTCGGACACTCAGGCCAACTTAATCAATTTCATCTACACCTCCTATCCGGACTTACCAACGTATTTACTCCAAAGAAATTCCATAAAAAAATTTATTCACAAACTTCTTTTCTCAATGCAAAAGTTTCCAAACTCAATTCAAAATGTGTAATGACCAATTGAATGAATATGCAATGCAATAATTATCAATGACATATAGCATCTCTTCATTTTCAAATATCTCAACGATAATTCCATGACAATCAAAATTCCCATTTCTCCTTTCATGTTATTTCACAAGATAGCCACATATTCAATGAATTTTATCAATTAATAACAGCATTTCCATACTTTGTACTTTTCTCAACAATTTAGTCGTTTCAAGACTATATTAACATCTTAGAATAACAACCTCCAAAATCACCACTTCTCATATTACATGAAACTCATCATTTACATATATATATATATATATATATAATTAAGAAATTTTCCCATCTTTTATTCATTTTGGCACACAAAATAATATATCAAGAATGTCAACCAAGTGTTCTCAACATTCATTTAAAACCCCCAATTTCTAGGTTTTTCTCACCACACTACACACACACAAATCTTTTGAAAGAATTTCTTCAAAAACTTTTCTCCTTAATCAATGTAATTCAAAACCCTCAAGAAAATTATTTCAAGAGGAACAAGGAGCAAATCCCCTCCTAAACTACCCACATTGTTGAGCCAACCATCAAGTTTCAACATTAACAAGAAATTTTCGAAAAATTAACAAAAAAATCTTGCAAATATATATATATATATATATAACTCTAAGAAAGTCCCTACCTCAAGTTTGAAGAAGAAATGAGATGAAACCCTCAAAATCAATGGTGCCAAAACCCAATCTCCACTTCACACAATGTAGCCCTTGCTTAGCTCTCTAGTATTTGTGAAGGATGTTGGGTTTAAACCCCAATGGATTGCAAGAGATCAAGAGTTTTAAGAGATTTGGTATAGGAAATGTAGAGAGGAGGATATGGTTTTTAGAGAGAGAGATATGTAAAAAGTGATACATACATAGTCCAAGAAGAAAAGAAAAAGCAGATTTTCAGAGTCTGCAGACTCCCGCACGTGCGGCGTGTACCTTCCTCACGTGCGGCCCATGCCTTGCACCTCCAACCGTAGGTGCATATAATGCAATGTGCACCTTGGCAAACCCCCCAGTTTCCCGCACATGCGGCCCCTCTTCTCGCCGCGTCGACCCCTCTCTTACGTGCGGCCAAGGCCTCGAGCGTCTGGCTCGCCTCGGCCGAAAATTTTTTGATTCAACCCAGGCCACACCAAACCTGACCTCGCACCTTTTGAAATACGTGAAACTCAGGATAGCAATAAAGAAGAAAATTTTAGCGAATAAGTTTTCAATACAACAACCTAATAGCTAAAACCTTGCATTAAACCCGACACCATAACAACGGAAGACCTAAGGTTAAGCAAAGAGGACAAAACGAATAACATACCGGGTCATCAGATTTCCTTTAGATTAGGTTTATATACATGGCAGTGTTTTAGGTGTATATATATGGCAGTGTTTCCTTTATACTATGTTTGGTTGAGGGATTTGAGGAGGGATTTGGAAAGGAAAATGGAAATGGTAGGTGAAATATGAATAAAATATACCTACATTTCACCTAATTTCACACACCTTTTCCCCTTCACTTCCCAAATCCTTTCCCAAATCTGCCAACCAAACACAGCGTTAATCTTGGGTTTAGGTTTACTATATAATCAGATGTATTCTTTGTATTATTATACAATGAAATATGCAAAAAATATTTAGAAATCTTACATATGGTCAAGAAGATGATGCATTATATCACTACTAGAAAATTGGCTTTTTGCGACTGCTTGTTTAGCCGTCGCAAAAGAGAGAGAGAGAAAAAAAAGGCTCCAATTTATAATTAACATTTATTTCTCATATTTCTTTTTTTTTTTTTTTTGCTCCATTTCCTTGGTTTTGCCCTAGCTTGGCTCGCTCAACCTCTCTCACTTTCGCTCACAGGTATGAATCTCTCTATCCCTCTTGATCTCAATCGATTGATCTCTCTATCTTGATCTCTCAATCTCTCTCGATCTCTTAATCTCTCAATCTCTCTCTCACACACTATCTCGCTCTCTTTGCATCTGCGTACACATTTTCTACTCTCTCTGCAATTTCTTGATTAAATCAGAGAAACCCTAACTCTGCCATGGAAAAGTTCTCTCGGAGCACTCAAATGCGGCAGAGTAAGCTCACCTCTCATGCGTTTCATCTACCTCAAAATTCACCTACATTACGCGCGCGCGCACACACATAAAGACTATCGTTGAGCTTCATTGTGTACATAGCTTCCTATCAATGCATAAGTGCATGAATGCTTATATGCATATGTATATGTATTCAGCATCGCAACGCAGGTCTGTCATCGGTTCTGTTTTTGCTTCTTTTTTTTTTTAACCTCTGTTTTGGTTTTTTGATCCATAAATTGGTCGATTTGTTCTAATTTTTTGTTCTTTTTTCAATGTTTTTCGTGTTTATTGGTTGATCAATTGGTTTGAAAAAATCATCGTAAAACTTTCTGGTTATTGCTAGTGGTGTAGTGGTGATGCCTCTGAGGCCTTTGTACAAGCATTACAAGAGAAGGTTTTTTTGTTGATATTCTCATCTCATTAGAAGCAATATTCTCATCTCATTAGGCTAAATTTCATTTATTGACTACATCTCATTTACCATCTGTGTTCTGTAGCTTGCCAAGGAGCTGAGGTTGTTTTCCATATGGCTGCCCCGGATTCATCCATTAACAACTACGAACTCCATCATTCCGTTAATGTCAATGGTAAAAATGTAGCTCAAGGGGACTGTATCAGCAGTTAAATCTTTTATGTACATTAGAAATTCTCTCTCCTTTGTTCCGTGCTATTGCGTGTATATACTTGGAAGTTTTATTCTGATCATGACCTGCAGGAACAAAGAATGTAATTGATGCTTGTGTTGACCTCAAAGTTAAGCGACTTATATATACTAGCTCTCCTAGTGTGGTCTTTGATGGAGTTCATGGAATAATTAATGGGGATGAGTCGTTGCCATATCCAGCTAAGGTATTGCCTATACAAGATGACTTTCATCAAAATTCTATGTTTCAAATCAAGAATCAAGATCAATTGTGATTACCAGCTGCAGAAAAACTTACATTATATTATATTTTCCTCCTCCTTTCTTGCTTTTCTTTTTGTTTATTTATTTTTTAATTGCTCGAAATAGAACTATGAGTGCATTTGTACATTGTTATATGACTTTCTTCACAATTTGAGATTTAGTCAATTTCTAATTTTTCCAAAGAGCAAGCTGTACATTTACATTTCTAATTCTTCACAATGACTTTCTAATTTGTTATTTATTTTCTAATTTCTAATTGTCAATTTCTTCACAATTTGAGATTTAGTCAATTTCTAATATGAGATTTAGTCAATTTGAGATTTATTTTTTAAAGAAATACACACCCATTGTACCATTTCAGGTCTCTCCTTATCCAATGAAATAAGTACATTTACATTTGATTTTCCTAATGTGAAATTATGGAATCTACTAAAGACTTCTAGGAATGATTTAATTCTAGTTCCTTTGCTTTTAGGGGCTTGAACCTTAGCAAAGTTCTCCATATAGGTTGTATCAATTTTTTTTTTCTTCTGAATTTGCAGTGCTGCACTTATTTTCTTTGGAGTCACATTGATCTGAACCTCCAAGTGATGATGAACTGTTAATTTTGCCATTGCATAACAATATATATTGATAGTGGATGGCAAATGTTCCAATGTTCAAATGCCGTGGAAGTGTTCTCTCAATATTAATAGAATCTTTGTTTAGTTCATTATTTTTGCCACAATGTACTTCTAAATGGACAACATCGATGTGTATGCACATCAGAGAAAGTCAGAGTCTAAATATACGTGGTGCATTTCTACCTTTTATTTCTTAATAATTATTTTTTTTATTATGAAAAAAATATGATTATAGTTAGATAGCATAAAAATATTTGTGATTTTTATGATTGAAGTTATCTCCTTTTTTTGTTTGTATTTGGTCTAGCCAAAAAAAAATTATAATTTGATTTTTTAATAATAATTATAGATATTTATATTTTTTTCATTTTTTTAATATATAAATTAAATACATGGAGTTTGAGTTTGAAAGAATTTAATTAGTGTTTATTTATTTATTTAAGAGGCATTTACACAATAATTACATAATATATAAATTAAATACAAGGGGTTTGACCGAGGAGTTTGAAAGAATTTAATAAGTGTTTATTTATTTATTTAAGAGGCATTTACACAATAATTACATGGGTCTCTTGGGGATGCAAAAAGTAAGAAAATTAGGATTTCATTTATTGCGTTATTCATTTAATAAGTGTAATTATTATGAATTAAGTGTTTATTGTAATCAATAGTGTAATTATTACAATTTTTGAATTTATTGTAATCAATAATGTAATTATTACAATCTTTGAACCAATCACCAATCACCAAGTCAATTTTTTTAAAAAAAAATATTAAAAAATCAAGAAATTAAGATTGGCATGTTGGAGGTTCCACAAGCCTTGGGTTTTAAAAAACCCTTTTCCTTAATATATAGATGACTTGAGTTAGATAAACATAAACACTCACAAAGAGAAAAATGTGATTGTAGTTAGTTCAACGGTTCTTTTTTTTAATATGATTGTAATTAGTTTAATGGTTCTTTTTTTTTCATTTATTTATTTTTATTATGGAAAAAATGTGATGTGATTGTAGTTTGTTCAACGGTTTTTTTTTTTTAAAATGTGATTGCAGTTAGTTTAATGGTTCCTTTTTTTTTGTTTTTTAATGTGATTGTATTGTAGTTAGTTTAATGGTTATTTTTTTCATTTATTTTTTTATTATGGGAAAAATGTGATGTAATTGTAGTTTGTTCAATGGTTCTTTTTTTAATGTGATTTAATCTTTTTATTTTTTGTAGTTAGATAGTATAAAAATATTTGTGATTTGTATGGTTGAAGTTATCTCCTTTTGTGATTTTTATTTGGTCTAACCAAAAAAAAAATTATAATTTATTTTTTAATATGATCGAAATTAGATAAACATAAACATAAACACTCACAAAGAGAAAAATGTGATTGTAATTAGTTCAATAGTTCTTTTTTTTCAATGTGATTGTAATTAATTTAATGATTTTTTTTTGTTTATTTTTTTTTATTATGGGAAAAATGTGATGTGATTGTAATTTATTCAACGGTTCTTTTTTTTAATGTCATTGTAGTTTGTTCAATGGTTCTTTTTTTAATGTGATTGTATTGTAGTTAGTTTAATGGTTCTTTTTTTTATTATTTTTTTATTATGAGAAAAATGTGATGTGATTGTAGTTTTTACAATCCGTTTTGATCACACGGTGAATTTATTTTTAACTAATTGTATTTTTTTACACTATATTTCGATCACATGATGAGGAAAAAAATTTGTTTGCGTTGTGACAATCTCTGTGTTTTTACAAGATGGAACGTGATTCAGTTACTACTAAAATCAATCGACTATGTCAAAAAAGAAAATTACTCATTTTACACTAGACTAATCATGATGATCCCATATTCAAGGATAAATTGAAACAACTTCAAAAAGAAGCACGTCGATTAAGAGTATGTGTTCTACGTGACAAACAATTGCATTATAGAACGAATGTTCGAAATGCCACAAGTAAGCTCTGAAGTATTATCATTTTCATATATATTAATTGAAACATTAGTTTTTATACTCAATATATATATATATATATATATATTTTGCTGCAATTTAAAATACAGGAGTTCTTATGCCTTCCACATCAGAGGGTGTTCACTTCCACCAAAATGTTTCAAGAGTCACCACATTGACAAACAATACTAATGTTCTAAATGGTAAGAACCTCGAGTAATAATATTTTCTAATTATGATTCGTTTATATTATAACTTGCAAATACTAATATCTGTTATTTTCATAATGAATGCTAATAGTTATATTGTTTATATTTTTCATGAAAATTATATGATGCAATAGTCGTGCCTCCCATATCTGAGGAAAAATGTATGAAATATTATGATTTATTTTACAATATTCTTATAACTTCAAAAAAGTAATGATTTTATACTAATTGTTTTATTCATGTAAATCCAAATAAAGGAATTGTTATGTTCCCAATATCTAAGGGTGTTCAAATACATGAGGATGTTTCAGAAGTCACAAGGGTGCTGAATAATAATATTGTCCTACAACAAGGTAAACACTAACATATATATAGATTTTGTAATTACTATTTTTAAAATTATAATTCATGATACTTATATTGTTTATTTTTTCATCCAATTAGATGACGGGATAGTCATGTCTCAAAATTTAGAGGGCATTCAGTTGCATAGAGATTTATTACAAGAAACTATAATAGCAAACAACAATATTGTCACAGAAGAAGAAGGTAATAATTATTATTTGTATTAATTTTATAATTATGATTTATTTGACAATATTATCATAACTTCAAATAATAAAAGATTTGACACTAAATATTTTATTCATGCAAATTCAAATAAAGGAATTGTTGTGTTCCCGATATCTGAGGAAGTTCGCATACATGAAGATGTTTCGGAAGTTACAAGGGTGGTGAATACTTATATTGTCCTACCAGAAGGTAAACCCTAATATATATATATATATATATATATGTTTATAGATATTAATATTTTAATTATAATTTTTAATTATAATTGATATTCACGAACCTTTAAATTAAATATTAATTTTTAAGTTAATCATTTCTCAATTAAATTTTAGATGATGAAATAATCATGCCCCTCATAGCTGAGGACATTTAGTTGCATGGAGATGTCTCAGAAGTCACTTTGACAACAAATGTTAATATTCTTCCACAACAAGGTAAGACTAAACTATTATGTTATTCTTTCACATAAGTTTATTTTGGGATATTTAATTATTTTTCAATGATTTTTTACGATGAAACAGTCATAAATCCCATAACTGAGAGCGTTAAATTGCATACAAATAATAACATTGTTCCACAACAAGGTAAGAATTATTTTGTAATAATTTTGTTTAAAAAATTAATGACAACTCCTACAATTTAAATATACATTGTCTCAAAAGTATGTATATATTTATGTTAGGTATGCCTTTCATACCTTTTCATAAAATTTCATAACTTAAACCCAAAATGTCATAACTTTTTCACTACAAAAAACATAACTTTATTGCACTAAAAAATGTCATAACAAAATCTCGAAGTGTCATAACAAAAATCACAAAATGTCATATTATTCCTAATTTTAGGGCGCACATCATAAATTTGCTATTTATAACTTTATTACAAAATGTCATAACACATATTACAAACAATCATAACGTTCATTAATAAAAAAATCATAACTTTTTTACAATGTGCATCATTTTAAAATGGTGCACATTGTAAATTTTTCCTACATATAATACTAATTATTTACGATGTGCATCATACAGATGTTGCAATCGTTGCATGTCGCAGAAAACAACGCGTAATGAGTAGATGGAAATTTAGTGACAGAACATTCACATGTCCGCGATGTGACGCCATCATGTGGTGTGATGAGAGAACCAAGGATAGTTCTAAAACCAATCCCAAATTCAGATTATGTTGTCAAGCTGGGGAGGTCCTTTTACCTTTATTGCCACACGCTCCTGACTTCTTAGATGCACAATTGAGGAATGCAAGTTTTATGGAAAAAATTAGAATGTATAATTCAATGTTGTCTTTCACATCAATGGGTGGAAAAGTAGATCATTCAGTTTTAGATGGAAGAGGTCCATATTCATTTTGGATTAGCGGGGAAAATTATCATAGAATAGGGTCACTGTTACCAATTCCTGGTCAGAAACCTAAGTTTGCCCAACTGTATATATATGATACAGAGCATGAATTGCAAAATCGTTTTGATGTGATAGGCCAAACCAGTACAAATATTTCGGGCATTAATTTGTCAATATTGGAAGGTTTACAAGAAATGTTAAATGCAGTTAATCCTTACGTGAAAATATTTCGAAGTACTGGAGATTTGTTGCGGGATCGTAATGTATTGAATCTACATGTGCGTATTTTAAACTCCAGAGGTGAACGACAATATATCAGGCCAACTGCAAACGAAGTTGCGGCGATAATCATTGGTGATGATGCTGGAACTGAAACACATCGTGATATCATTGTTCAGAAAAATGATGGTATGTTAAAAAGAATCAGTGAAATACATCCATCATATGTACCATTACAGTACCCATTACTGTTTCCATATGGTACAGATGGATGGAGGTGCGGCATCTCTTCTAATACATTCTCAAGCAGATCTCGAAACAATGTGTCAATTAGAGAATTTTATGCATTTAGACTCCAACATAGAGAATTTGAAGGTAAAACACTTTTAAGAGGAGGGCGTTTGTTTCAACATTTGTCGTTGACTGTTATGCTGCTATTGAGCAAACTAGATTGAATTACATCAAGACCCATTAAGCTGAGTTGCGCGCAGACCTATATCAAGGAATAGAAGATGCTATAGTTGCTGGAGATGTAGATGCATCAGCAGTGGGGAGAAGATTTGTGTTGCCTTCGTCATTCTTTGGGGGGCCACGTAGTATGATCCAACGTTATCAAGATGCTATGGCAATTTCCAGAACTATTGGAGCTCCTGATTTGTTTATTATGTTCACATGCAATCCTATATGGCCAGAAATAAAAGTTGATCTTCCAAGACTACCGAATCAACGTGCAGAAGATAGACCTGATATCGTTGCTAGAGTTTTTCGGATTAAGTTTAAGCAACTACTAACCGACTTGAAGGAAAATAAAATATTTGGAGAAGTACTTTCAGGTATTATTATTCTAACACCTGTGCATTTATGATATAACAAATACTCTTAAATGTCTAATGTATCAATAATTATTTTTATGAATAGTTATTTACGTCATCGAGTTTCAAAAACGGGGATTGCCGCATTCTCACATTACAATCACATTGGCATCGGAGAATAAGCCAATCACACCTGAACAAATTGATGAGTTTATATGTGCTGAATTGCCTGACAAAAATGCAGACCCATTGGCATATGAGACTGTCGTCAGATGCATGATACATGGACCTTGTGGTGCTGCTAATCCCAATGCTCCATGCATGGTAGATGGAAAGTGTACAAAACATTATCCGAAGAAATTTTGTAATGAAACAACGATTGATGATAATGGATTTGTATCATATAGGCGCAGATGTGATGAGGGCAACACAATAAACATGAATGGATTTAAAGTTGATAACATATGGGTCATTCCATATAATCGTGATCTTTTGGTGCGATATGATTGCCACATTAATATTGAACGATGTGCGCACCCGAAGTTGATGAAATATTTGTACAAATATGTCAACAAAGGGCCTGATAGTGCGACAACTGTGATTGAGGATAATGTTATTCATCCAAATAATAATGGGCAACAACATTACAAACAAGTTGATGAGATCAAACAGTATTTGGATGCTCGATATGTGTCTGCGATTGAAGCGTGTTGGAGGATATTTGAGTTTGAAATTCAGAAAGAAACTCCTTCTGTTGAGCGCTTACAATATCATCTTCCAGGTCAACAATTTGTTATATTTAATGACAATGATCATCTACACAAAGTTATTGACCAACAACGTGTTCATGACACAATGTTGACCAAATGGTTTGAAGCAAATAGAACCCACCAATCTGCAAAGGAGTTGACTTATGTTGAATTTCCAACAAAATGGGTATGGAAAAGAGATAAAAAAGAATGGGATGTTCGAAAATCACATAAATGTATTGGTAGATTGCCATATGCACATCCAACATCGGGTGAGAGATATTATTTGAGAATGTTATTGAATAAGGTTCGTGGTGCAGAAAGTTTTGAGCATATCGAATCAGAAATGGGTCGCATACAACATTTAAATCTGCATGTATTGCCCTTGGTCTACTCGATGATGATAATGAATGGCACGAGGCATTGGAAGCATCAAATTGGGCATCAAGAACAAAACTTCGACATATGTATTGCACAATGCTCATGTTTTACGATATAACCAATCCAAATTAATTATGGGAACGGCATTGGAAAAGTTTCACCGATTATATACAATATAGAATCAGAAGAGATATGAGAGATAGTGATCTACATCTTGACGATGAAGACTTAAAAAATTTAGGACTTCTCGAAATTGAGCATATATTAAATAGAAATGGAAGATCTCTCAAAGATTTCCCTCCCATGCCATTACCATCTTCGCAAGGTGCTCAATTTGTGACAAATAGGCTCATCAGAGAAGAGATGGAGTACGATAGTGTTTCGGAAAAACAATTGTTCAATGAATTACATTTTGGTTTAAATAGTGAGCAATTGGAAGTTTATGACACCATAATGAATGCATACAATTGTAAAAAAAAGGGTTTGTTTTTCCTTTATGGAAGTGGGGGAACAGGAAAAACATATCTGTGGAAAACATTGATAGCAAAGTTTAGGTCAGAAAAAAAATTGTCCTTTCAGTTGCATCATTTGCAATTGCGGCTTTATTGTTACCAGGAGGTAGAACTGCGCATTCACGCTTTAAAATTCCAATTAATTTGGATGAATTCTCAAGTTGTAGTATTAATCAACAGACTGAACTGGCAAAATTAATTCAAGAGGCATCATTGATCATATGGGATGAAGCTCCAATGCACCATCGTTATGGATTTGAGACAGTTGATCGTACTTTCAGAGATATACTAAAGGGTACAGAATTTTGTTCAACTGATTGCGTATTTGGTGGAAAACTATTCATACTTGGTGGTGACTTTAGACAAATTTTACCTGTAGTACCAAAAGGTAGGCGGGAAGTCACAATTGCAACATCGTTGAAGGAATCGACTATTTGGAATCATTATCGTGTGTTGCATTTGAGGACCAATATGCGTATTATGGCCCATGACACTTCTATTCAAATGCGTCAACAACTAAGGGATTTTGCTAACTGGATATTGATGATTGATGATGGAAAAATACCTGGAATTTCTTTCACTGAAGGCTGGGAGACTAATTGGATTGAAATTCCAGAACAGTTCTTGATTAGAAATGGATCACATGCTCTACATGATTTGATCCATGCAATCTATCCAGAATTAAGTACTAGATACAGTGACAGTTCTTACTTGAAAGAACGTAGCATCTTAGCACCAAAAAATGTTGATGTTGATGAATTAAATGTCATAATGCTATCAATGTTGCCTGGAGAATCTCGAAAATACCTAATTAGTGCAGGTACGATATGTCCAGCTGAGGGTGAGAACATTGACGAAGGCATGCATCCACCAGAGTTATTGCACTCATTAAATTTTCTAGGAATTCCAAGTCATTGCCTTGAACTAAAAAAGGGAGCACCTATAATGCTACTGAGAAATCTTAATCAATCTCAAGGTCTATGTAATGGCATCCATCTTATTGTTGAGAGAATGGGAGATAAAGTGATTGAGGCACGAGTGATTACGGGTTCGAATATTGGGGAAGGAGTCTTCATTCCACGTATCATTTTATCACCATCTACCACACATTCACCTGTCCCAATTAAAAGAAGACAATTTCCCATAAAATTAGCATTTGCAATGACCATAAACAACAGTCAAGGTCAGACTTTAAAAAAAGTTGGTGTATACCTTCCTAATCCAGTATTCTCCCATGGTCAGTTATATGTCGCCTTATCGCGTGTTACCACACCATTAGGCTTGAAGATATTGATTGTTAATAAGGTTGACCAACCGTCAAATTACACAAAAAATGTTGTATATCGTGATGTCCTTGATGGCATTTGAAGATTGAAATAAAATGTCTTTTCAAAATTTGAATGACTATGTTTTTTTTATTCTTTAATTATACAATACTTACTATTCTAAATTCTAAATCTTATCCAAAATATTACATTTAGTATACAAAAAATTGGATGATCTAATCTTCTTTTTTTTTTTTCATTTTCATTTAATAAAAATAATTAAAAAACTTACCCTTACAAAATATGTTTGTATAATATTTTTTGTATAATAATTCATTACTTATTTTTTCTATTTTATCATAATGTAAACTTAACAATTTTTATTTTTTTTCATTAAAAATTCTTAATATTTTCATTTTCAAATTTCTTAAGATCTATAGATACATTGTATAAAAATTATAAATTCATATTTTGCTCATATGCATCTACATTGTCAATAGGTAATAGAATTATCAGATATCCCTGTTTTGCTGATTTACATCCATACGCAAGTAATTGGAGCGTTAAAGCAAAGTTAGTCAGGTTGTTATCTGTGACTAATCGTCCTGGGGGAAATATGATATTCAGAATGATTTTTGTTGATGGACAAGTATTTGCAACTCTTATCATGAGATAATTGTTAAATATTTTGTTTTATATTATGTTAAAAGTGTGTACTTATTAACTTTTTTGAAAGGGTGATGCCATGGAAGGAACTGTATACTCTGAGGAATATGATTACTTCAAAGAACATTTAATTGAGGGAAAAATATATTGTTTTAGAGGAGTTCATATTACATTGGCTGATGAGAAATTCAAGTTGGTGCCATATTATTATAAGATGTCTTTTACTAATGATATAACAATTGCGGACATACTTGATCATGATAATAATATACCATTTCAGTGGTATTTCCTTAAAAAATTATCAGACATTGGCTAATTTCTTCATCAAGATGTTCAATTAATAGGTACGTTACTTTTACTAAATGATACTTATCTAGATTAGATATACTTACATAGTTTATTACCAATACAAAAAATTTGTGACTATCAAAACAATAAACATGCAAATTAGTGTAACTGAATGTCAAGGTATTGCAAATCGTGATAATTACAAGAGAGAGATTCTACTACTTGATACAAGGTATGATACTATAACATATTTCTGTGTCTTTACCAAATTTTAAATACTCTACGAATTATATTATTTTTTCTAATCTCAACTTTTTTTTTTTTAATTGTAAAAACAGTTTCACATTGGTAAGACTGACTCTATGGGATGTGTTTGCAACAACTGATGGCATGCAACTATATCATACTCTAGAGAATGATAATATTTTGTTTGCCACTGGTAGGATTACTTTTTATTCACTTTTATAATATCCACAGTTAAAGATTATCATGGTAGGATTACTTTTTATTCACTTTTATAATATCCACATGCATATACAAATATTGATATTAATAAATTATCTTTTCTCAACTTTGAGGTCCATGTCTCGCTACATGCAAATACAGCAAGTTATATATCAATTATTCATTCTGTTATACAAATCATATTCGAGTGTGGTATGTTATGATTGTATAATATTAATCAATTATATATGACAATATAATTCTCACAATTATATATATATATTGACATGTTTATCTAGGCTTGCTATTAATCCTATATCACAAAAGTTGGTATCTTGGAATCGAAAAAATGGATTCTCAATTTCACAGTCATTGATAATATCAAATGCCAAAGGAATTCAAATACGTGATTTTGCACCCATGCCAAAGGTAAGAATTGTTATCATCCCAATTAATGAAAATTAAACGATATGTATATAATTTGTTTATAGAGAGATTAATTTATGTTTTTTCAAATATTTTGTAGGTCTCATATTTTTGAATACTTGGGTACATCAAACAAATTGATGTTGACAACCTTTGGATCGATTTGTGCAAAAGTTGCTATCAAAAAGTTGAATATCATTATGGTCACATTGTTTGTCGTCATTGCCTACATGATGATATTGATATTATAACAAGGTAATTTTCTTTAGGTAAATAATTACTATGTAAAATAATAATTCAAACTTAATAAGTGTTTTAATTTTTTATTAGGTACAATATTTCCTTTTAACAAGCGTAATTTTTTTTTTAGTTCATAAGATACAATGTTAACTTTGTGGTCAAAGACAGTACTAGTTCAACAAATCTCACTGTTCAAGATAAACGGGCAGAGTTTATTTTGCGATGTCAACTATCATATTTGAAGAATATGAGATCAAAGGTAGGAAATTATAAAATTTATTATAAATAACTTATTCTTACTTTTTCAAACACAAAGTTATAATTCCAAAATTTTATAGGATAATGGCGTTAGAATGATTAAAGATTATATTGCGTCATGCCAAGATCGTGCCTATGCATTTATCATACCTGTACCAACAATGCCACGTCAACTAGATTGTGCACCGTGTGTGACCTTTGTTTTAAATATAGATTGGTTTGAAGAATGTCTATACCTTTCAGAAAGTTAAAAAAAAAAAAAAAATGTAAGTATAACATTTTTACTTTATAACATTCTATAAATACATAATATATGTATTGTTCATTAATTATAATACTAACTATCATGTTGACAATGCAGGAATGCTGATGGAAGGCCCACAACAATTTAGATTTTAGTTATTTTTTGTTTTACTTATTCAGTGAATTTTGAACAAATGTAATAGATTCTTATTTTTATTACTTTAATTATGCAATGTAAATATTTTCTTTTAAAATTACATATATTTTATCCTAACAATTTAAAAATATGTTTGACATAACTATGAATGGTTTTTTTTTATTTTAAATTTAATCCCGTGCATAGCACGGGTGATATGCTAGTCTTATTATATAAGGAAAATGAGGTTTCTAGTGAGAAGGCTTGTAAGGGCTCCAAAACCTCATACTAATTTTCTTAATTTTAAAAATTTTAAACAACTAATTTTTTTTATTAGTTTATGATTTATTTGATAATCCCACATCGAGAAAAGAAAGAAAAAGTGAGTTATTTCACTTATATAAAATAAATCTTATACTCTCATTTAATATTGTAGTATTGTGCATGTTTCAATTCAATATAATTTAAATTTTAAAATAAAAATTTTAATTAATTAATTTTTGTGTAAATTGGTTGGTCTTTTAACCCAACCAATTGGGCTGAATCATTTTTGGTTTGATTAATTCGTTGGTTTAACCACAATTTTAACAGTTTTATCAAAATATAATAGTTTAGATTTGTTTGATGGCAGTTTTATCAAAACAGAATGGTCAGATTTATTTAATTTGAAATAAACTAAAGATTAATTTGATTAAAGATTGAATGACTAAGATTACTTGATTAAAAATAAACTTTCCATCTAAACAATTGTTAACTTTTATTTTATAATCTCACATCGGAAAAAGATGGAAAAAGTGAATTGTTTCGCTTATATAAAATAAATTTTATACTCTCATTTAATGTTATAGTGTTGTGCATATTTTAATTTAAGACAGTTTAAATTTTAAAATTAAAATAACATTTAAAAGTTTTAAGTAATTAATTTTTATATAAGTTGATTGATCTTTTGATCTAATCGATTAGGCTAAACCATTTTTGATTTCACTGATTTATTGGTTTAATCACGATTTCTCATACTAATTTTCTTAATTTTAAACAATTTTAAAAATAGCGTTTCCATTTAACCATATAAATAAAACTTTAATTAGTGTATAATTTATTTTATAATTCCATATCGGGAGAAGAAAGAAAAAGTGAATTGTTTCACTTATGTAAAGTGAATCTTATACTCTTATTTAATATTGTAATGTTGTGCACAGTTCAGTTCAGAACAGTTTAAATTTTGAAATAAGAACTCTAATTAGTCTATGATTTATTTTATAATCCCACATCAGGAAAAGAAGGAAAAAGTTAGTTGTTTCACTTATATAAAGTGAATCTTATACTTATATATATATATATATATATATATATAATATAATATAAGCAAAAGAGGGTTTTAACCACAGGGGTTGTGGGAGCTTCAAATTCTCAACATGGATTTTTAGAATTTTTATATTTTTAAATAATTTAAAAAAATTATATTGGTTAACCCAACTAAGAAAAGAAAAAAATGAAAAAAAAAAAAAAACTGGTTTGTTATAATTAGTTGGTGGGGTTTAAACTGTGCATTCTGTCATGAGGAAATGGAATCTTTGAATCATTTTATGATCCACTACCCTTGATGGTGTGCCACCATATGATTGAGTGTGTTTATCGGTGCCTGTTATTCCCACAAAGGGTGTGTGTAAATTAATTGGGTAAAATAAATGTATTTTTAAATAATTAAAAAATTTTCTATTGGTTAACCAACCTAAGAAAAAAAAAACGAAAAAAAAAACTAGTTTGCTATAATTAGTTAGTGGAGTTTAAACTGTGCATTCTGTCATAAGGAGATGAAATCTTTGAATCATATTATGATCCACTGCCCTTGATGGTGTGCCACCATATGATTGAATGTGTTTATTGGTGCTTGTTATTCCCACAAAGGGTGTGTGTGTAAATTAATTGTGTAAAATAAATAAACAACAAAATAAATTAATTCATAAAATACTTAAAAAAATTAAATTATGAATTAAATGCTTACAGAAATTAAAGTCGAGGCATGTGTTGGACACAATCTCCTTAAAATAGATTTTACCCTCGCTCTGGTGCTTCGAGTTTTGACCAGCGTCTACTTCCCAGTATGCAACGACTAACACTTGATTTTACAGCACTATAAAATCAAGTCTGGCAAACCAAACGATGCAGTAACTCTCTCTTTCTTTTTCTAACAATAAATGCGGAAACAGATACATGAACAAAAGAGGACGAACAAAAGAAGAAAGGGAAGGAGTTTGGAAAATTTTGATGCCAGAAATGCTAGAATGACAGACTTTATGTAGGAGGAAAGATGGCTGTTCTGAATAGGTACCAACAGATAGGCAACTGTTCGAACAGATTTCAATAGATAGAAAATCTGTTTGGACTGTTTGGACAGTTACAGATCTGTCCGGGAAAGGATTCAACAGGTTCAAACCTGTTCGGGTGGGTTAGGATCTGTTTGGGTGAAGGAAAAAATTTTGGACCAATTTATTTTGAATTTTGAGACCAAAATTAAAAATAAATAAATAAATTACAAAGGTTTTTTGCCCAAAAAGATAAGTATTGGGCCGGACAAGCCCAACCTAACCTCATATCCGCGCCCAGGCTCAGCCCGCCCGACCGACCAGAAGGACGGCGATGGTAGCGCGCGCGTGTGGTTTTTGTTTTGAGTCCAATGGGTCTAGCCTACTTCTCTGATAACCTCACCCTTTCACAAACTTGGATACCCTTTGGGGCCCATTTCAAGTATCCGAAGTTTAGGTGTATAAACCCAAACAAAACCTTAAACCTTTCCAATGTGAGACAAGCACATTTCACAAATGTGTAGGAAACCCACATAAATCCATTTCCACGAATCCGTAAATGTGCGTTGAATTTTCATTCATCCGAAAATGGTTTTGAGCAACCAAATACACGATTTTATTCACTACGCGACATTAAACATGAACCTACTGAAAAACGTTAAAAATAACGCTTGGATCCCACCTTAATTAATGCTCAAAGTTAGCAAAAAATAAGGATTTTCAAAGCCATTTTCTAACAATCTCCCACATGAATGGATTCATGATAACGAACATGCAACAAGACACAGACAAAGAAAGAGTACATTAATAGAGATACACCACATCTAGATAAGTAGCTTTTGGCTTTGAACCTCCTTTAGTGAAAACCTATTGGACTTACTGGCTAACTAATGGACGTGATGTCTTGAACTGTTCAGCTGTTTATGTAAGCCAAGACAATAGACTACACATAGTGTATCCGCAAACACAGTTTGGTTTATATGGTTGTATTCATTTTGGCCCTGAACAACGCTTGCTAATTTATAAGTGCTCTAGAGAATTTAGCCTTTTGAATTCTCACAAAACTGGCCCAATTCACACTCATATATGTGACTTCTTATTAAGAGTATCATGCTATACCCCACTTAGATGTCCAAGCTATAAGAATCATTAAAAGCAAAGCTTATCCTACTAACGCTGCAGGTATCACTCTTCTTATCATAGAAATGGATAGGAGTAAACCTCCGTAGTGATACGTGAAGTCATCCATAATTCGGTTGTCCCTTTGAACCTAGATCATGGGA